>JAQPPZ010002431.1:0-577962 GCA_028583015.1 Wollemia nobilis
ACTTAGGCATTTTTTTTCTTTTCTTCAATTTTAGCATCCGGGTCACCGAGATTCTTCTCTGCAAGCCTGCAAAAAGGTGGGTCCCCAATTTTGGGGTGTGTTGTGGATCAACCACAACACGTTCCAATTTTTGAAAGAAAATTTGATATCTGCACCAGTCTTAAGAGGACCGAATTGGGCCATACTGTTCCATATTTACTGCGATGCATCTAACAGTGCAATCAGAGCAGTCCTCGGGTAGAAATATGGTGAAGAATTTTATGCCATCTATTATGTCAATAAAAACTTGGTGGGAGTAGATCTCAACTATACAGTGACAAAAAAATAATTCCTTGCAGTTTTCCATGCAATAAACAAATTCTACCACTATATAATGGGATACAAGGTCTTCGTTCATACGGACCATGCGGCTATCAGGTATCTGATGAGCAAGCTGGCCATTGGTGGGAAAATTATCAGATGGTTGTTGCTATTGTAGGAATTCAACATCACTATAGTTGATAAACCGGGCAAGGACAACGTCATGGTAGATTTTTTGTCCAGATTGATACCAGCAGATCATCAAGTAGTGGAAGATCAATTTTTGAACGAACATCTGTTTGCTATTAGTGAACAAATTATGTGGTATGTAGATGTAGCCAATTACTTGGCCACCAGAAGGACCTCACCTGCTCTCTCCTACCATGAAAAGCAGGCGGTCATAGAGAAGAGTGCATCATTCCTTTGTATGGATGGTCTCCTATTTAAAATAGGATGGGACCAAATAATAAGAAGATGCATAGCATAATAGGATTTTTCAAAAGTGCTCAAGGCATGTCACGATGAGCCATGCGGAGGACACTTTGTAGGGAAATGAACTGCCTACAAAATCCTGTAGGCTGGGTATTTTTGGCCCACTCTATTCAAAGACGCGATAGCGTATACCAGCAAGTGTGACAAGTGGCAGAGGATGGGTAGACCAACCCACCGAGATGAAATGCCCTTGCAGCCCCAGGTACACCTAGAACCTTTCGATAAATGGGGCATGGACTTCGTGGGACCATTCAATCCACCTTTGATGGGAAGGAGGTTTATTCTGGTCTGCACGGATTATGTCACCAAATGGGTGGAAGTGCAGGCATTGAGGGACTCAAAGGAAAGAACGGTTGCTGATTTCTTATTTGCCCATATTTTCACATGATTTGGGGTTCCTCAAGAGATAACAACAGACCAAGGGCCCCAATTCACCTCCAAATTGATTGAGGAACTGATGGAGTAGTATAGAGTTCAGCACAATAAAACCATGCCCTACCATCCACAGGCGAATGGGCAAGTAGAGGTGACAAACAAAGAGATAGAAAACATCCTAACCAAAACCGTGCAACAACACAAGAAATATTGGGCCACACGGTTGTCAAAGGCAGTTTGGGCATACAACACCACATGGAAATCCACCACAGGATGCACACCTTTCCAACTGGTCTATGGGAAAAATGTGATGATGCCCATCGAGTTTGAAATCAAAACTCTAAGGATGGATTCAAAATTAAATTTGAGCTTGGATGAAGCTCAACAATAGATGATTCGCCAACTAGATCAGCTGGACAAAATCTGAATGGATGCTTTGCAGAGGATAGAGATTATACAGAAGCAGAGAAAGAAGTGGCATGATAACCACATCAAGCTGAAGAAGTTCCAGGTAGGAAAATGGGTACTGTTGTATGATTCTCAGTTTCAAGAAAGGAAGGGCAAATTTATGTAGAGGTGGATGGGGCTGTATGAGGTGGCAGAGCTCATTAAGAACGGGGCGGTGCATGTTAAGACAATTGATTATAGCAACACCATGTTCACAGTCAATGGCCACCGACTACACCCCTATAATACGTCCAAAACATTACAAGTGGAATCCAGAGTAGGCGTGGGGGAGACCCCATCTTGATAGATCTGGACCGAACTTTCATAGGTGAAATGGTGGGCATGAAAGTGCTCACCCAAATTTTTTAGTTAATATAGTTTTTTTTAGTAATGTGTGTTTTTGTAGGGATGACGCTTGCATGCAAGCTGCAGGCATCCTAATCCAGGTCCTAACAGGCACAGAATGCATCTAACTGCATTTATTTTCTTTTCTTTTTTGGTTGATTTTTGTAGGTGAAGGACCTGACAGCACAGGGGATAGGTATCTGGGAAACCAGTCCTGATTCGGCCTAGCATTCTGACACCGGCTCGTAGGTAGAATCTGGGCAGCATGAAAAATTGGGAAGGCTTGATCACCCTTTTTCTAGACAAATCACCATCCAGAAGAAGGTGCCTTACTGCACCCAGAAGGTTCCAAGTCTAGAAGAAGGTGCCTTACTGCACCCAGAAGGTGCCAAGTCTAGAAGAAGGTGCCTTACTGCATCAAGAAGGCACCTTACTGCACCTAAAAGGTGCCCATATAGAAGAAGGTGCCTTACTACATCTAGAAGGCGCAAAGTCTAGAAGAAGGCACCTTATGGCATCTAGAAGGCACCAAGTTTAGAAGAAGGTGCCTTACGACATCTATAAGGTGCCTTACTGCATCCAAAAGGCACCAAGTCCACAAGAAGGCACCTTACTGCAATCGAAAGGTGCCCATCTAGAAGAAGGCACATTACCGCATTCGAAAGGTGCCAAATCGAAAGATAGCGCCTTCCATCTATGTAGAAGTACAAAAAAAAGGAAAAAAAAAATAATAATAATACATATGTAGGCGCCTTCCGTGGCAGGAAGGCACCAAATCAAAAAAAAAAAAAAAATCCAGCCGAAGGTGCCTTCCAACATCAGGAAGGCACATTCATCCAACCAAGGTGCCTTCCAACATTAGGAAGGCGCATTCATTAAGACGAACGCCTTCCAACATCGGGAAGGCATGAACCAGAAGGAGGTGCCTCCCACATTGGGAATACGCATGCAGGCAAAAGTGCCTCCAACTAATCAGAGGCACCTCGTAGCACTGAAGGCGCATTCATTCGACGAAGAGAACTGACAACATTGGAAAGGCACTACAAGGGCAATCCACATGGGGAAGGTACCAAAGAATGCCTTTTGCATTTACATCTACCGAACACCTCGGGCAGAATGAAGCATCACACGAATTAGCGACATCAAACGACCATACCCCTCCCTCGTGTCACAAGTTAGCAAATCAGCAGCTACCACAACAACTGGAATACTGAATCAGGTACGCGCATACTAAATAAAATTGTTTATATAATTATTTATAAATACGTAGTACCAAAAAAATATCGTCATCATAGAGATCATATCCCCCCATAGCTAAAACCACGTGCCAATAAGAGAGCGCCTTCCATAACTGCTAGGGTTAGGCGTCTTTTCTATAAGAAGGTGCCTTCCTACAAAATGAAGGACAGAAAAATATACAGCACTGGAAGGCGCCATGGGAGGAAGGTCCAAGAACCACGCAATCAAGAAGAATGAACCCAGTGATACTGAAGGAATCAGAGGGGCAGTGACGACCCAATTTGAAGCTAAGGGGTGGCTCGAATACTACACCCTGGTCAGTCAGGGCCAGGATGTGGAGGCAGCTAGAGAATTTGCCACCTCTTTGAGGGGTGATGTGGCCCAAGTACGAGGGGTGGAAATTCTAGTCACCCTTGAGTTCATCTCACAGGTGACTAGATTGCCTCTCACGAGGGAATGTGCATACAAGGGCGGAGTGTTAAAACTATATGCCGAAATACTATTGCCAGGAGGAAATGTGCAGATAGATAGGGAGGGGTTACTCAAAAATAGTCTCCCCATGAATATGCGAAAGATGTTCAAGTAGATTGCTCGATTCTTCACATGCACAGGGAAGTATACCCATATGAACATTAATCATGTGCACTTCCTTAATCACCTAGTGCATGGGAGGAAATTAAATGTACCTTTTTACCTGGCGACTGCTCTGAAAGACGAAGTGACTCGATACTAGAAGGGGGAACCATCCACCTTAGCCCACCATGGGCTGATATCGACATTGGTCCGCCACGCAGAAGCACAAAGACAAAACCGTAATGCAGAGGGAGATGGCGGCCAAATAGAGCAACACAATGTGGTTTCCAAATTAGGGCAAGGTGAAGCATCCCCTGTAGAGGATATAGCAAACATCAGGCAATTGGCATCACCCTATTTTCTAGGAAGGGCAAAGCAGTCATCGATGCCCGAAGACGTAGAGGACAGAGGGCATTCCCCAGTGCCCGAGTATGAGGAGGAAGGAGCACCACTCGCTGGTGGTGAGGACGAACCAATCCCTAGGAAGAAACATCTATGATGATTCCTCTTGATAGAGGAAGGACAAAGTGACTCGGAGGTAGACATTTCTGCCCAAACCCTCCGAGAATTAATGCACCAGAGCCCACAGAATGAAGGAACTTCTGGGAGTAACGACTAGATCGATGCAGCCTTGGAGGAGGCACTCGAATGGCAAACCCATTGCTGGATGGCACAGCAGACTCTGGAAGATTGCTAGAACCGGCATAAAAGGGAATTAGAGAAAAGGGATAGATGAATTTTTTAGCTTGAGTAGCTGGTCTGGTAGTTGCAAGAGGAAAATCAAATGCTCCAAGACAGAGGAACAACAAGACAGGAGGCGGCCACTCAGACTGATTGGGTAGAATAAGTGCCGAAAAACTCTCCCACATCCACCGAACAAGTATTCTCTTCAGGGGAGATTCAATCAGATTCCCGATAGAGCAACTCTAAGGCAGGGGAGGATTCCTCTATTTTTAGGGGTGAAAAGGAAAGAAGTCCTACAATGCCCCCTGTCATTGTCCTGAGTGTCACAAAGCAGGACGAAAGTCTCCAGCAGCAGATAGGACCAGAGGACATGGAGGACCTCCCCAAGCCTAAAGAAGGAGAAGATCCTGAGGGGTTAACACCAGGTAGATAGGGGAATGAAGGATCACCCCAAGAGATAGTAGCATAGCCGATCCTTTGGAGTAAAGAGAAGTCCCCAAAGGAGAAAGAAGAGACCCCGGTCCGAGCCGCCACATTTTCTACAGAGGCCAAGGCAAAGAGGCCTAGGACGGCTCGACAGAAGGTGAAAGTGACCTTCATTGAGTCAAAGGAGGATGAATGGGACATGCAGCTATTTGCTAAAATGCAAAAATATTTTGAATAGCTACGCAACGAAATGAAAGCAGCCAAGGAGGCCAAGAAGGCATCCTCGACGATAAAATGAGATTTTGGCATTTGCATCAATCTGACAAAATACAGCCAGTTTTGGGACATCTATGGTTCATCCCGAGGGTGGCCTTCCATGATGAGGAGGTACTTGGAACAGTGGGGAGTATATGGCCCACAATTGGAGGCCACTGCAATTGCAAAGGAGAATGCAGGGCTTACCCCTGAAGTGGATGGACTATACAAGGCCCAAGTAGTGCCTTCCAGAGAGGATAACTAAGATATCCCTCTAGCAGTGGTCAAACCTCTAGATGCCAACCTCTGGCAAGCTGCCGAAGCTACATTTCAATCGATAGGAACAACGCTGGCTAGACCACCACCAGTAGCGGCCAGAACAAGAAGGGGACAATTGATAGTCGTAGTTTCCCATAGGCAAAGGCGAACCACACCTTCAAATGCCAACACAAAAAGATAGACTCGAGCCACAGGGGTAGTCGAATCCTCCAAGAGATGGCGACGATGAAAATTCAGAGGGCTACCTATAGTTGGATTCCATGAGGGCATGGCATATGTTAGGCGTGGGGGGATGATGAGCACCAAAAATGCTCATATTTTGTACATATTTCCTTGATCAATATGCGGCTGTATAATAATGATTGTGTACTTTTATGAATGATTATATAGATATTTGATATAATTATGTGTGTTATCTAATTTGTGTGCTTTTAGTATGTTTTGTGGAATTGCAGTTGATTTAGTTAGATTTGGAACAGTCGAGGTCCTTTTGATGGACCTGGCACTTTATTTCATTGAGGGTCAACGTAGAGAACATAAGCACCTCCCTACAATCGAAAGGTGCCAAGGGAATAAGCGCCTCCCTGTAATCAGAAGTCACCAAACCAAAGATGACGAGTGCATCCCTGTAGTCAGAAGACACCAACTGAATATCAATGCCTCCCTGTAGTCGAAAGGTGCCAAACCAAAGACGAGCGCCTCCCTGTAGTCGAAAGGCACCAACTAAATATCAGCACCTCCCTGCAGTCGAAAGGTGCCAACTGAATGTGAGTGCCTCCTTGCAGTCAGAAGGTTCCAACTAAATGTAAGCGTCACACTACAGTTGGAAGGTGCAAACTGAATGTGAGCGCCTCCATGCAGTTGAAAGGCACCAACTGAATGCGAGCGCCTCCTTGCAGTCGAAAGGTGCCACTAATTCTTTGCCTATTGACCAGACTCGAAGTATGTGGATAGCAACGGCTGGTGTAGTTCCAGCTCTGCATCATGTAGAGCTAAATTAGAGATAGCACCAATGTATCAAAATGTCTTATGGATTCCAGGCAAATTATGAACTGAAATGGACACGCCGCCATCAAAACAGAATGCCAGATGTCGATTGCATTCGCAAAACTGTTCTAATTTAGTCTAGGAAGAATTGACTATTGTAACCACTTCTGTAACAAAATTTTTGTGGGTGTGTTAGATAAACACATGCAGATCGTTCTGAGATATATATAGATATAGAGATAATAAGAAAAGATATAGAGAGATATATAATTCCATTTAGAGTTACATTGTAATGCGTTGAGAAAGATATTACAGTTACAGAAGTTCTAAAGCGCGTGTTCAATCGGGAAGAAGTTGCTGGAGCCTGGGCCCACTCCAAGCCAGTATTTCTTCCCCATTTCCTTCTTGTTTATTTATTTTAATTAGTTTATTGCTTTCATAGGAACGTTCATTAGTTTGCTAGTTCCAGTATTTATAGTAGATTCATTTTTAGGAATGTATATAATTTAATTCTGTAGATTTAAATTCTGTTCTTCTTATGTAATTTATTGAGGAGTGCGGGAATGATTGAAAACCATCTCAAGAACACCCCCCAAATGTAGGATTAGTAGATTCACCTCCAGTGGTATTGTAGTAACCTAATTTTGACTCTTCGCAAGTTTACGAAGCTCCCTGGGTTGATAATTAATGCATGGGCATGTGACAAAAATAGGAAACCATTCACCTTGTTTGGCCCACAACAGGAAGCTAATTATGAAATTTTGGTTTTGGGATGAAATCGTATGGACGTTCTGTTCCAAAATAATTCATCCGATTTGGGATGATATCGTTAGATCAGCGACGATATCGTCCAACAGTCAAACAACTTCTAAAAATGGCACAAAAAATGAGGTGAGCGGTTAACGAGCGGTTTCAAGGTTAAAATTCAAATTTTTTATCTTTTACTGAGGGTTTAACTATGCCAATTTTAGGGTGCTACAGGTCCTTATATCATATATGAGAATATTGGACCTGGGAAATATCACTTGACATCATTGGAAGGGGTTGAAGAGATTTAAATTCTCAACATCCTTCATATTAAATCGTTCTATACCTAAAACCATCAAAAGGCTCCAAAGGCATCTGTAAGCCCTTTGGTCATCCTAGTAAAAGGCTTCAAAGGCATCTATAAGACCTTTGGTCAAACTAAAATTAAAATCCATAAAAATTAAAAACCAATAAAATCTAAAAAAACAATTAAAAAAATATTAAAATTCAAAAACATTTGCATCATCACATGTCATTTGCATCATTTCATTTAATTTGTATTATGAATTTCATTTTCCATATGCATTTCATTTTGAATTGCATTATGCATATCCATCCATCGCACTTGCATTATGATAGATTGTGTTTACAATACGATAAATGACACCACGTTTGCGTTCTAATCATGCATCTATGCACTATCATTAGCATCCATATCTTCCTTATGATTAATTGTGTTTTTCAACACAACCCTTCCTGTTGATATGAAGAATATACTAGGGTTTTTAGATCATTCAACCATACCTAGTGGTATTCTCAAGAGTTGGTAAGAAAGCTTGCTTTTCTTTTGTATAGGAGATCTAGTTTGGATAGCCCTTAGCATATAATAATCCTATCACTAATTAATAAATTAAACAATCCTAATTAGGACTAGGGAAAGATGAACGCTACGAAGTGGGACCAGGTATCCTGAGGTGAAAATTTTATTCTTGATTATCCCCCTATGTGAATGGTCTAGGAAATACTGACAATTGGCAAAAGGACAAGTTCCCCTACCCATATAAATCCCTTACTTACAAATTATGGAACAATATACCAAAGTGAAATATCAAAATCAAGATCAAGTTTTATCATAAATCAAATCAGTATCAAATCCCTTCCTAAAAAAAAAAAGAAAGAGAAGAGAGTACATAATAAACAATAATTTTTATCACTATAGTACAAAATAAATAGTGATTTTTATCACTTTATATGAGCAAGCATCTCAAAAATTTAAGAAGATAAGGGAGTGAACTTGAATCCTTGGGATTGTTAATACTATTGTACCTTATGCACGATGATATGGCTGATACATTAGCATTTTGCTTATGTGTAGACCAATGTTTGAATGTGTAAGAGCTAGCTTCAGGTGCCCTATATCACCTAGTGGTCTAGTCCAACTAAAATCCAAATATAGGATTGGATAGAGATTTGAGGATCCCCAATATTAGCAATGGGCTGAAATAATCCCACCTAACATCGAGGTATGCTTATGCCTTATCTAATATACTCATTTGCACACATAGGGATAATAAATAGTTAGGGACTATCCTAGCAAAGGCCTTATATTTTAGAAGTCTAGTATGGTTAGTATACAACTTTTGATTAGTCAACTAGGGTGTTTGAGTTTCATGGAAAACCTCAAAAATTCCCAAATAGCAACAATCAATTTTCAAATGCAATGATCAAAATTCAAAAATTTCTTTAATAAGAGTTTGTTTATTAATATTGTTTATAATATAGGTTAGATACCAGATGCATATCAAAAATTATATTTACATAGCCACTAACTATGTTATTTATTTTCTTTTAATTTACAAAAGCTTATGAACATAAACCATATACCATTGCATCTCACATATGGGTGAAAAAATTATCAAATTTTTATAAAAAGATATAGAAATTATAGTCAATTATTGTTATACATTTTGTGGTGTCATCCATTAGATTATCAAATTCATTTTGCATTCATACATTATGTTTTAAGATATTAAAGCATACATGTTCATTTCCATAAATCATCATGAAAAATCATGCAATACATACATGGCATAGTTTATGTCATACTAGCATAAATTAAATGCATACAAGTATAGTAAATTATACATGCATTTAACATCATATATTGCATTCATATACATTCATCATAATTAATCCATCTACACATGTATATCATTGCATCTAAAATCATACATCCATCATCTAGTTAGTGCATGTTATCCATACATCACATCACATAGCATAAAATAGCATCACATCTAAGCATTGCATCCATATGCATCATAAAAATATTAAAACAATAAAAATAATAAATTGTACATATAATGAGTCTCAATGTCAGATTATATATATATATATATAATGAACAATACATCGGTACATGTCAAAAATATTTGTAGGCTAAAACTATGTAGGTCCTCGACCTTACATATAAAAATAGTACAATAGCATCTATAAGATCATTACTAAGTAGTACCTATGTCCCCAGTCTATGAGGCTCCACCATCACCTCCACCATCCCTATGAGTCCTCCTAGAGCTGGCACCATAGGTTCTATCTGATATGTGTGATATGTGACTGGATCTAGCTGAGGATTGCCTTGTCTCCTGAGTATGAATCCTCTGAGACCCTAAAGCCATGGTTCTCTTAGGAACCTGACCACCAAGTAGCCTAATATCTCATATTAGAGTAGCTATATAGATAGCATATAATGCATGCTCCCTAATATGATCCTTTATTATATCCCTCAATCTTCTAACCTCTACCTGTAGGTCCAACCTTGTCAATCCCTATACTGCTTGATATGCTAGAGTAGCTAGAGGTGCTAGAGCAACTTGTGAAGAGGATGGGTCCTCCATCCCAGCCCTGAGTGCATCATATTGTACCCTTAGAGAATTTAGTTGATATTGTATGAGGATGCAATACCCTATGATCTTCTGTGTCTTTATCCCTATTGTATCAATATTAACCTCTAGAGCAGTCTTCTCCTCCTCATAGCTATGCCACTAAGACTACCCTATTGTGAGCTAAGACTGTAGATCCCCAATATTTTCTTGTAAGGTAGCAATGGTGGTATCTCGATGTAGGAGATGTGTCTGCAGGGAGCCTACCTGAGTCTATAGACTAGAAACTTGGGCCCGAAGCTACCCTATCTCAATGTCAGGTCGTGCCTCACCCTCCTCAAGGGTGTTGTCCTCCTCCTCAACTAGGGGTTCCTCCTCTACAAATCACTCACCCCATATGACCTCAATTATCTAATGCACTCAGTGATCATGAGGGTCGACATCAACTCCCTCTATGCCCTTAGCTGCATCATCTACTACTCTACCCAAGGGACCCTCAAATCCCTACCATACCCTGAGTGTCCACCAAATGTTATAATCAAGAGTAGTCCCTGTACCTATCAACTCCAACTCTTTAAAGTTGTCATCCTCATCACCTAGTGGAGTCACCCTAGGACAAGTCAAATCCCTCTCTAAAGTGAGGTGATGGTAAATGGTAGGCAGATCTGTAATGTCTTGTATAATCCCAAACTATCCGATGATACGAGAGAAATAAAAGAACTCCCATACCTCAGAGTTATTTTATTTCTCTTTTGTCACCAAATAAATAAAATAAATAAAGGATCCATCTATATTTGCATGCCTGATACAACCAGTCATAGGCCTCCATCCATGGAGGGTATTCTAGGTATGAGCACCAATCAATCTGGTCTACATGCAGTCATGAGAACTATCCAATGTAGTGAGCTAGATCCCCTACATGAGATATACTTCTAAAGCCCTCCTACTCATGAGGCCAATATACCGCATAGCACTGGTGCACCTCCTCAATGGTGCTAATATTGAGTGGTAAGCTAGTGGGGTGCTCAATATTGATGTGTTTCCATCCCCAGATATAAATAACTAAGATGTAGTTGATACTCACTCAACTCCTCTATGTAATCTGGTACAACTCATTATAGAGCTACACTAATAAGGCACTCCCCTAGGATAGGATTAGAGGGTGATCATGAGAACTTGTTAGGACTTTAATAGTCCTAGCTAGGAGATTCCAAGGTAACCTCATTCTAAAAGTGTTGATCAGGATGATCTGCATGATCAGGTGCATAAAGACAGCCACTCACTGAGTGAAGACCCGTTGTGTGTACCAGTGCTCAATATGAACCCCTCTGTGTGTTGCTATGTTGCATCATTGTGGTAGCCAAAAATATGATAAAAGACTACCTACTTCACCTCAGTTGGAAAATATGTGATGGCCTTACCATATAGAGGAAGTCGAAAGATGCGGTAGACATCCTCCAGAGTGACAGTCATATCACCTATCAGTAGGTGAAAGGTATTGGTCTGCACATCCCAAAATTAGGCCAATGCAATCATATAGGCCTCATCAGCCTTTATTGTGGGGAGGTGTAGGACGTAGCCAAATATTATAGCCCTGAACCACTCCTGCTTAGCCGATGATAGGGCACCGCACAGGTTGTAAAGGATCTCTAATTCCCTCGCCCTAGTAGTCACGATCTGATAGAGAGTAGAATAATAAGGTAAATATTAATAAAAATAAACCATAAAAATAAAAAAATAGGCTTGAAAATGACAAGCAAAATTTAAAAAATTCAAAAACACCAAAAAATGGAAAAATACACTTCAAAAATTAAAAAAAATCAATTAATACCTTAAAAAATTCAAAAAAATTGAAAATTTTTAATTTTTTTTCTAAAAAATTATGAACCACGGCTTAGACCTGCGATCAGGGAGGTGGTCAATTTTATAACCATTGGGATTTTAATCCTGCTATGTTTGACAACTGCAGCCCCATATTTTCCAATTGGGGACCATGCCTACCAATTGTGGCTAAGAGGGAAGACCTTTTTCAGGGTCATTTCTCATCCCAAATTTTTCCAAACAAAAGTAGAAAATAAAACAAAAGAAAAAAAAAACAAAATAAGAAAACAAAAAATAGTAAATAACAAAACCCCTCCTCTTAATCTAACCTAAGAAAAATCTAACTAGGGTGAGGTTAATTATTAGTAGTCTAATGATGTTCATTTGACCCATTAATTAGTGAGGTTAATTTTAAAATGGTAAAAATAAAAATGGTTGAGGGTTTTGTGTGCTTCTACCTTAGTCACACCAGCTCCTCTAGGTTGGTCCACCATAGGTCCAAGTGGTAGTGAGGTCGAGTGTGTAGTAGTTCTTCATGTAAAAAAAAATTAATCACCTCTTAGAGCACTTAGGTTTTGCAAGCTATCAATTTGAAAATGACATCAAAAATGACAAGAATTTTTTTAAATATTTCTCTCCTGATCATGGTTGGCACCCGTGGTTGTAGAATTAGGGTTTTTCGATCGTAGGTACTAGCCAAGGTTAGAAAATTTTGAAAATATAGCTGCTTTTGACAAACACGGCTAGCGAACTGTTATAAATTCTCAAAAATCCCACTATGAGGAGTTGTAAAATGCCAAATTAAAAATACCCATCTGACTAGAATTGTCAAAAAAATTTACAAAATAACAAAAAAAAGATAAATCAAAAATCCAAATGCACCTTGTATCTAGTTATTTACCCTATACACTTGGTGGTTGCAACGACTTGTGCTCCATGCAATCCGAAAAGATGAGTAAATTACCATAAGTAAATTTGGGGCAAATTCATAATTTATGAATTGATATGCTTCATTTCAATCCTTAAGAAGGTTATGTCGACTGAACTGCTCCATGGGAACAAAATATTGTCAATTCTTCTATGATATTTTTAGCAAATCATTGACAATATGATTCAATACAAGCCTAATTGGAATTGTTATCATTTTGATTCCCTAAGAAGGCCTTCATGGTTGGACCACTCCATGGGATAGAAATATGCAATTACTATTAATAGTTGTAATCATAGTTGATTAGGCCTAATCAAGTAATTAAATGCTAAATATTAATTTATTCAAATTCATTCATAGTGGTCAAGCGACTCGTCACTTCATTTAATTGTCATTACCCTCATTAACTCATCGCTTGAGGGGGTAGTCATCATATCATAGTCATAATAAAAATCAATAGAAGATCATTTGATCGTAGATCCCTTGATCTTGTCAAAGTTGCATTCATCTTACGAATCATTACCAATGACTATCATAAGCTTACCCTTTTGCTGGGGCAAAAAGCAAATATGACATTTTAGTTTGTAGCTCTCTTTCTTTTGGATATAGTATCAAACTCCTATTGTAGCACAGATGCTACTCGAATGTCTTATGACAAGTGCAAGCTATTTCAATTTAAGCTTTCCATCCAGTTGGAAGCAATGATTCTAGGATGTGCAAGATTTTGCAAGACCTGGGGCATCTAATGTTGATCAGACTAATGATCATCATCCAACCTACAACATAATTTTAGGAGGTCTATTTTTTCTCAGTGTTGTTTGATCTCACAATGCATCTCAAAAGGGGCATTTGTAGACACCTAAAACGTGTCATGTTGAGGTGACTACTCATATGGGACATGCTAGAACACCATATGGAATATCTTGGACAAATACCAAGGTGTAGTAGTGGTTTTAACCACTCAATTAGGCATTTTGTCCTAATTAGTGTTAACCATGATTAACACCCATTGTTAGTAGAGCTGATCGCACCTTACAGCCATGGTTAGCCTCAAAAATCAATTGGACCTTGACCGAACCAAAATCGGTTATAATGACCAATTGGTTGTAGATCCAAGCATTTTAGGGGTGAAATGATCCAGAAGCTTCCATCCAACTGCTCTAGTTGTCCAATATTGATCTTGGCTTCTCCATGAAGCTAGGACATATCCCTCCAAGGTGCTATAAGATCCCCATCCAAAATGTAAAATAGGAGAGATGGATACGTGAATTTGAACAGTGAATCCCTGTCAAGTTCATTACTCACCTAATTGCATTGTGATATTGCTTTCTTGCACCCAATTGAGAGATCAAAATGACAATTGAAGCCATGGATATCCTAGGAGGTTAGAAGATCCAAGAAACTCAATTATGCCAATTTCACATGCAATCTGAACAATTCATCCACCAAATATATCGAAGGACACAAAGGTGACCCTTGACCATCAATTTGATAGAGAGATTTAGAGATTGAACCCTTGAATTGGAGGGCAAACACATTTTAGGCTCAGTTTTAGCTATCAACCATGGCTAACAGTGCTCACCACATGATAGAGCCATGGTTAGGGTATTATCTTTGATTTCCCTATTTTCTTACTGTAGGTTCATTTAAATTTTATTATATTAGACTAATTTCATGTTTAATTACTTTAGTAGAGATTTTGCCTGGTAGAATTAGGGTTTTTAACCATTTTTCTCTCATTCTTACAATTAGGACATTAATGGTCTTTTTCATGCTTTCATGCTTTTAAATTCATAATTAGGCCATTAGTTAGATTAATTGATGTTTCCTTTACATTCTTGATGGTATAATTATCATGTTTAATGTAGTTTAACATGTTTCTTGCATTTTCTTGATTTCATGTTGCTATGGCATCTTTTGTGCAATCTTCCTTTCAAAGCCTCATCAAGAGAGGCCTCCTTTGTTACTAATATGCTTCTTGTTGTTTATTGCATGCAGGATCAATAGGGTTTTGACATGCAAAGTAGCAAATGCCTCTAATAATGGAGAAGAAGGTCATCAACACCTTGGAGAAATTTGTGTCATTGTAGAAGGCATTGAAAGACACCTACCCTTGAGAGGGATTATTTATACTGTAATTATTGTATCGAATGGGTATCCCTAAGAGGGATGGATTTGTAACATGGATTGATTCAAATTAATGGAAGATACATTTCTTGTTATGTGTTATTCTTTGTCAATTTGTGTATGAATGCTCATTTTTACATGCTTTACAACCATTATGGCATTAGGTGTTAGCCTTTTACAATGTTCTAGGTTGTAACCAGAAAAATCATCCATTAGGAAGAGCACCTCATGACCTGTAATTGCATCTACAAGAGAATCTATATTGTGAAACATGAATGAATCCTTTGGTGTTGCCTTATTGAGATCTTTGAAATCCATGCAAATGTGGATTCTTCCATCAGGTTTTCCTATGGGCACCATGTTTGATACCCATTATGGATAGTCGATGGGAACAATGAAGACTACATCCAATAGTTTTTGCAACTCGTTCTTAACCATCAAAGTGATGGTTGGATGCATATTTCTAAGATTTTTCTTGATTGGTTTCTTCATGGGATATAGTGAAAGGTTATGGACTACCAACTTCATATCTAGTCTCAACATATCTTTCTAGGTCCAAGCAAAGATATTTGGTCTCTCTTTCAATAGATAAATAATGATGGTCTATTATTCTAGAGATAATCTTTCTCCAAACTTGACTTTATTTGTATTAGAAGGGTCATCATTGATGTCCACTTTGAAATTCTTCTCTATTACCATATGTGACCCCTCCTAAAGCTAGTGAGGAGTTTGGATTAAATGGATGTCATCTTCTAGGTTTAAAGGTTCCACTGAATCATGGTCATAACTAGCATGATAGACATCGTGTGTAGCCTGGTGTAAAATGGAATGGTTGTAACATATCTTCATTAGGGAAGAAATATTCAGGCTCTAGGGGTGAATCAACGTGATCCCAATCAATAACATCTAAATTAAGACACAATGGTTTTGTAGGATCTGCTAGGTTATGGAGTGGAGTAATCAAATCAATGGAGATCATGTTGATGGATGGGATGAAATCTCTAGGACCACATGGGTGAAAATCTACATTAGAGGTTTGTCTTCCATACCCAATATGTAGCTCTGGGGGTATAGGTATCTTAGGATCTGGTCTATGGATAGACAACATCATCTCTCTAAATATAGGTGGATCCAAATTGACCATGCAATGAATGATGTCTATATTTATTGGTCTTCCTAGGAAGCAAAGATCAAGATCTATGGTGTGAAGTATCATCTCTTTTTCAACAAGTAGATTGACTTGACGTAAGTGATGAGGCCCAAGATAAGCCATCTCAGTCTTGTCCTCATAGTCATCATTGCTTATGAATAAATCCTTATTTCTACCCTTTGGCATTGGGTGGTGACTTTCCTGTTGATGCTTGAGATAGGCCATTTTAGTCTCATCTTCATAATCATTGTTGCTTATGAAGAATCCATTGGTATTTAATGTTGGCCCTACCATGTAGCATGAACTTCTTGGCCCAAGGTAGGTCCTCTCAATTGAGTCCTTTAAATCATAGCCACTCTCATTCAAGATATATCTGCTCTCTATGTTACCTACCCAAGCAAAGTATTGAACTTACCGAGGCTCATGGTAGGCTAGTCTAGCTTCATCTTTGAATTCACTAGTGACATACTCATTTTCCTCTTGCTCATATCCCTGGATTGGCTCATCCTCCCATAGGATGATTTATATTGGATGTGCTTTGAAATATGAATTAGGGTGATACTCATCAAGTGGTCTGATATTAACCATAGCTACCCATCCATTACTGAAGTAGTTTTTTCTTGGGTGTTGATAGGGATTCTAGTTGATGTCTTCTTTGCATCCTAAGCTCAACCTATTTAGAGATACTACCAATGAATCATCATGGCTCTAGATATGATATCCTAGACCAAACCTATTATTACGTAGTTGGTATTGCAACTAGAATGGGATATGATGCCCTTGATCATACAGCTAAGCCATAGCCATGCCAATAATATCGTTCAAAGTACCTTAGAGAAAACTCAATATTTGACAAGTAATGAGCATTCATGGTGAATGGTTTATCCTCATCCTCTTCAATATCAAAATCATTATAGGCATAGTCTAAAATAGCATATATGAAGTTGGTTTGGTTAGGGTATATCCCTAATGGAACTACTATCCCTATTGGTAGGTTTGGAACTCTTGGCTATCCCATGTCTTGCACAGACTTGATAATAGGCATAAAAGTCACATTCTACACAAGATATTCACCTAGCCCTATGTTGGCTAAGTGAACTATCACTTGCAGTGTAGATGATACCATTGATGAAGTAGGTGAGGTAGGCTAAGGTATCTCCTTAGCTATATCTTTGGAATATTCCTCTTCCATGGGATTTAGAATTTTTTTAGCTACTATAGTTGGAAGATCTTTAGGTCCTTCCTCCACTAGGGGTGCTTTTAGCTTCTAAGTATGTTTTGTTTTAGATGTTGAAGGCTTCTCAAAAGCACCAATAGTTTTACATGTAGGAGGTGGTGTCGATGTGGATGGATCACCTTGCACTAATTTGCTCTTATTTTCTAGCTGTGTAGTGGGGGATGAAGGCCTTATGTACAAGTGTGTCGATGGAAGGACAAATTCCCTTGGTAAGTCAACTTGATGTACATATTTAAATGGCTCTTCATAAAATAGAACCACATGAACTTGTACCTCATGCACATACTTGATGCATTGGTGAAATATTGAGGGAATGCATTGCATGTCCCTTATCTAAGGATGCCCTAGGAGGATGTTGTATTACATTACCCCCTCCAATACATGACACATCATAGGGATGGTCTTATGCCCCACATATATAGGCAAAACAATTGTACCTATTGTGGAGCACATCACATCATTGAAAGCTCTCAATGTATAAGAGGTCAAGATAATGTTAGACCTAGGGATCTTCAGATGCTCTATAGCCTTTATCATGATAGTATTTATTGACAAGCTTGTGTTGATTAGAACCTACTTGAAGGGTATGTTATTGATTTATGTGATGATATGCAAAGGCAGGTCTGCTATGGTAGTAGGCACTACCTTTATTTTGTGATCGTAGAAATGGATCATAGGCTCTTGGTACTACTACACTTGCCCTACAAAGTGTGTGAACGCATATGGGTTTTGGGGTTGGAGCTCGATTGATCTTAGGATATCCATCAAAGTCTTCTTATGCCTAGGACATTGTTGTATGAGCTCATAAATTAATAACTTAGCTAGAGTTATTTGTATATTTTGTTCCATTCTACTCCTGACAGTTACCACAGGTCACACTAGCAAACCTAGAGGATTTTTTTACACCTGTCTCTATCAAGGTGTAGTCGGGATATGAATAAGAGCCATTGGAGGCTCTAGTTGATTATATATTCAACTCCTAGTTGCCACGTTGACTATCTCAACCATTTCGATGCATCCTTGAGTGGGTGGTTTGACTCAGACTTGGTTGACTTGGGTTACCTAATCCTTGGGGACCTCATGATTTGGAAATGGGCTTGTTAATATACCCATGTCTCTATTATCGGGTGCTAATGGGTTGTCAAATTTTATCTCATCCTTCTCAATCATTTTTTGGACAATTTTCTTGAAATAGATGCATGCCTCAATATCATACCCTTGCTATCTATGATACGTGCAATATTGGTCTTCCCTATATCCCTTGGACTTGGGATGATTAGGGTCCTATAGTTGTACATCAAGATATTTTATTCTTTGAGCCTCACTTAAATAATTAAATATTGACTGTATCGATTCAAATAGAGGTGTGAAATAATGAGATGGTTGATGTTATTTATTTCAAACTTGGTTGTTCTTTGGGTTGTAATTGGCCAGTGGAGGTAAGCCTAGTAGTTCTATGATTGTTGGTTATTGCCTCCCTTTGGTGTTCTTAAAACAACCTAATTGACTTGAGTAGGCTTGCTCTATTTCTATTGATTCTTGTTACGATTTACATTATTCCACTCCTTGTTCCAGAGCTTGAGGTCTCCTTCATCAACATTTATGTCCTATATACGCTTAGCTTTAGCCAAGGATTATTTGAATGTTTCATACTACTAGAGTTACAATAGCAATGAGATGTTTTTTGTGTAGCTATTTGTGAACATCTAGGTGAGCTCTTCAATGGGAACAGAGAATGGTAGTTTCCCCATTATTTTCCTCCATCTATTCCCATATTCCATAACTAGATCATCATCATATTGCTTGAAGTTCACAAAATTAGACAAATTTACCTTCTTCTTCACACCGAAGGAGAAACATTCAAGAAATACATTCACCAGTTACTCAAAGTTGATGATGTTGTGCTTGGGCAATTGATTGAACCATTGATTTTATGTGCCTGATAACATAGTGATGAATGTTATTAGCATTAGGGCATCATCATGCTTAAGCTAGAAGTATGCATCAATGAAATTTTTAATGTGTTCTTGCACATATTCCTATCTTTGGAACTTGTATAGCCTAGACATATCAAAGTGCCTAGGGTATGTAGGACTTGGTACTGAGGGGCACAAAGGTTGGTTGTGTATTTTTCTAAAATTTGGATTTTGCCCAACCATGTCCTACTTCTCGACAGATTTGAATCTCTCAACAAGTATTTGGTATACCTTAGAGGAAATGATCTCTTATTCTTGAAGGCTCACTCACGGTGGTCGGGGAGGTAACCCTATGTTTATCCAGTTTGGGCATCTGTATTCATACTCCATTACCATGAATGGAGGTTTAGGATATGTCTACTCTTAATCTTCCATCCCTACCTATTCCTTATTAATTTGTCTATTCTAGATACATATATTGTTGATGTTGTGAGGCATGGTGAATGCACTCATCTCTTTTTCTAGTGCATCTCTCATGATAATAATAGGCACGTATATCATGTTGGTATTCCTCACCACCTATGTGTAATTCATCCAAATCTATCTTATTTGCTTGCTCTTTGTGCTCAACCCTTTCTTCTCTCAAGCATTTCTCATGTAGGTGTAGGCACATTTTCCTTCGTTCTTCTTGCTCGAGAGTTTCCAAATGCTCTTTCTTAGTGTTCAATTCTTCTTCTAACCTACATATGCGGTTAGACTGACCTGCCATTAAAGGTTCATACCTTCTAACTCCATGTAAGGATTATTAATGGATAGGCCTCTCAGAGAGGCTCCTACTATGTTCTTACCCTTGTCTATTAAGGCAACTTGCTTTATGCATTATGATCTATGTTGTGTAACCCCATGATCGAAGATAGTGTATGTGCTATAAGGATGCTTTGAAGCTTCCCCTAGCTCATTGGTGTACCTTGTAGTTATGCTACATGAACTTATTGAGATAGAATATATGGTAGAAATGCTTCTTTGAGCTAGTCTCGAGGGAAATTGATCCAAATCATTAAGTTGACTGGTCTTCCAGGACCGATCCTATGGAGTCCCATTAGCACCAATGATATTATAATATAGGGGTATCCTCCCATATTCATGGAGGCTATAATATTCTTTTGGTCTATGATTGGGTGTAGGCCTAGTGTCTTTCCCCTAAATAGGCTGATCTATCCTAAGTGTGTCATGTGAAGTTTGGTACCTTGCATTCCATGCATGCATATGTGATGACGAAGGCCTTGATGCCTCATCATGTATATGTGATGATGGATGCCTTGAGGCCTCTGCATGTCTATGTAATTATGGAGGCCTTGATGCCTTTGTGTGTCTATGTGATGAGGGAGGCCTTGAGGCCTCCTCATGTTTGTATAATGAGGGAGGCCTTAAAGCCTCTGTATGTCTATGTGATTAGGGAGGCCTTAAGGCATCCTCATATCTGTGTTATGAGGAAGGCCTTGAAGCCTATGCATGTCTATGTTATGAGGGAGGTCTTGAGGCCTCCTCATGTTTGCCATAGGAGGAACCAGGATATGGCTCTCTCATTGGGGTTTATCGAGGAGTCCTTCCAAGGGTTGAGTTGTCACCCCTAAGACTTATTGAACTTCATCCAGTGACACTGTGGATGGGTGGCCTATCACCATTGTTATTATTAGTGTACAAAGCATCATTTTCCATCTTGGTGTTGGAATTAGGGTGGTTTCTCCATGTTTATACCATGATTACTATGAATTATCTTCTTATGTCAACTTCAAACCACACAATAAAAGAAAAAAAATGTTTATCTCATTTAAGGATTAATGTGTGTTCCCTAAGCTATTTTGTGTGTTTTGATACATTGTGTGTAAATAAAACCTTGTGTCATGTATTTTTCTCTTGTTGGATGGTATTCTTGTGTTTAAGTGGATTTCACATGTATACTCGCAACTCGACAACCTGGTGATAAAGTCCAAGTCACATAATCCAACCTATAATGTATGGTAATGAAGTCCACACATGGTCATGGAGCACATGTCCTCTCGGTCATCACCCAGTTCACCTACAGTTAGTGATATACCTCTCAAAAGAGAGATACATGCAAATTTTCTATGGGTTATTATGGATCTTAGAGTCGATATTGACCAATAACAATAGACACATGGGATTTGAGATAGAAGGTGGAGATGAAAGCCACCCCATTGATCTCTACCAGTGGTTGGTCATGACCTCCAAATCACTAGCATTAAAGTGATACATGGTGTGTGGGGTTCTTTTGATATTTTTATAATGTAAAGTGATGCACCAAAGAGCACTCATGATTACCTCCCTATATGTCTAAAAATAATGTTTGATTTTAGAAAATGCATCTCTAACTAATATAAATGACTTTCATACACTGAAATTTCTACTTTGTGATGTAACGACCTCTAGCCGGGCCACATGTAAGCAAGTTTAAACATGCAATAGCCTAGATTACTGGAGACTAGGGTAGACCTCAAAAATAGAGGCTTTCTATTCCTAGCAATGACTAGAGGAAAGCTAAAAGAAAAATATAAGAAGTTTCAAATGCATTTTTATTCCATATTTTCTTATGTTTCCTTAGTAAAAAAATGTGAGTTTACTTGCTATTTTTAGAAATAAATTATAGACAGATAAAGACAAAAAGTCATGGAGTAAGACCAACCTAAAATCCTTGTCTGATAATGAAAGGGCTACCATCTACTATACTTTTCTCCTAGCCACTATTGACTAGAGCAATTGTTGCTGGCCACTAAATTCAAAAGTGGTTTTTGTCTACTAGCTGCTGTCGACTAGAGTGGCTAAAACTGCACTTAGAAAATACATTAAAATATTAGAAAAATAGCTAAAACAAAAAAACTAGGTGAGGATCCCACTATGATTTCCATATGTGCAACCTCAAGAAGCTCGTACCTCTACACTAATTGCAATATTATATCAAATGAAAGACCATAAAGCATAGATAACACATAATTTACAAATAAAGAAAGATATTTTATTAATTCTTGTAAATTTGGGTTAAATTTGGGTTACATATCAATCCCTCTGAGGGATAACCAATTAGTTACAATAAGATACAAGTAGAATAATGGTGAAGATATCACCTCGTAAAGGGGTGGTGCACTTCATAGGCCTCTCGATCTCACACATGAACTTGTATGAGGGCTTATAGATGTCTCCTTCTCATTATTTTGCCTTGAAGAATTTTACGCACTGAATGCCTTGAATCGGTCCTGTAAACTTGTAACCTGCATGCATAGAAATAATAGAAGACTATTAGCAGCACAAGAAGCCTATCCTAATGAGGCCTTTATTAGAAAATTTGATAAAAATGATAAATGAGCATAATAAGATCAAAATGCAGTAAAACTAAATGATAAATGCATGGATAAATTAGGAAATAACAGTGCATATGTATTAAAAAATTAGATCTATGCTAAAACTAATTAATAAATAAAAAACAAAAATAGATATAAGCTAGAACTTGTAAAATAATATCTGAAAACCCTAGGCTATGCCTATGGGCCACTTTCAAAGATAGTGGTTGCAAAGTGAAACCTTTCTTCTCATGAACCAGGGGCTGTAACACTATAATACTCATTCAAATTGATGTCGAAGGGTTGCCTTTTGTGGTTGTACACTGATTTATGATGAAGCAAATTTGATATGAATGGTTTTATGGCAAGAAATCATTGCTAAATTGGGTAGAGCTCCGCTACTCCTCCCAGGGGTATGAAATCTCTCTCCAATATACTAGAGTTTTGCTACACAAAATTCTAATATTCATGGATCATTTTCTTTGTTTGGAAGGATTCCTATGTAGACCTCCCAGATTCAGATCTAGATCTAGATCTTGGATTCCTATAGAAGCCAAGATCCAGATTTACATGCAACTAAATATACCATGGAGAAGGATCAGTCTTAAATTGGCATTGAAAGGGTAGTCAGGAGGAGCTCTAGGATTTCCACACCTAAATCCACCTACAAGCAATGAAAGGTGTAGTTAGACTACATGATTTGGACCTGTATTCACAACCAAACTATGTTTTGGTGCTAGCCATTATCCAGAGTAGTGGCTAAGTGTGACTGCTCTGATTGATAGTTTGCAACCCTGGGGAGTATGCACCACAACTGACCCGACTTGTAATGTAGTTATTATATAAAACTAAAAGGGATGAGCATATAAATGACATGTAAATAAGAAAACAAATAAATATTATTTTTATTGATATTTCCAATCCATAGTTACATATTCATCCCTCTAAGGGATAACCAATATTTGATACAATCAGTTACAAGCGAAGCACATATGGTGGAATAAATCTCATTGCAAAGGGGAGGTACACTTTTATAGGCTTCTCGATCCTACACATGAACTTGTATGAGGGCTCACAAATACCTCTTTCTCCTTATCTCATATAGGAGGGATCTCATGCTCCAAATGTATTGATATGGTTCTATAAAATTGTAGATCTACATACATGGAAACAATAAAGCATACTTAGTAGTCTAAGCTACCTCCCCAAATGAGGTTGTTAGTATCAAACCTGATAAGCAAGAGAGATAAACATAATATAGCTAAATGAAATAAACTAATGAAATATATAGGCATCTCTTAGAAAGCAATAATGTAAATGAGTATAGTAAACCAGATCTATGCTAGAAAATAAATGTCGAAGTAGAAAGCAATCAAATCTAATGCTATCATAAAGAAAACTAATGTCAAACCCTAGCTTATGTCTATAGGCCACTATCCAAGATAACGACCATGAAATAGACCTTTCTCCTTGTACTTCAAGGGCTATAAAACCAAGTTATTTGCTCCAATTTATGTTCAAGGGTTGCTGGATGTGTCAGGTACATAGAATGGAAGTGAATAATAATGAATGTGAATATCAAATGCGTAGTCTCTCCTCAGTTGGACAACAGTTATTTGCTCCTCAAGGCTCATAGATACACTCTCTAATTAGATAAGGCTTTGCTACATAAACTCTAACAATTATGGATTTTTTGCTCTTTGTGGGAGAGTCCATATGTATATTTCCCTCTCTCATATCTAGACCTTAGATTATTGGAGAAGCTTCAATCTATATTGCATGTGATTGACCATGCTAGGTGGAAAGCATCAGTCACAAACTAGCATTGAAGGTGAAGTTAGGAGGAACTCAGGTAGTTCCTCACCAAAATTTACCCATAAAAAATTTAAAGGTATAGTTAAACTACATGATCTAGGCTCATTTTCATGGCTAGACTATGCATGGTGCTAGTTGCTATCATGTTCAGTAGCTATATGTGGCCGCTATAGTCTTCAATGACTAGGTGTGGTGTCCACTCTACTTGAGAGTAGCCAAGCCTGGATGGGCTAGAACTGCCCTATTTGAGTGGTTAGAACCATTGCTTACTCTTGGAGAGATCTAAGAGGATTCATATGGTCTATGAATTTTTCCATATGGGTAGTCTCCTAAACTTGACATATTTTACGTGTCTACAGATACCCCTTTTTGGGATGCATTGTGGTAAAACATAGCATGGAGCAAAAATAGACCACCTAGGGTCACATTTTAGGTTGGATGATGATCATTGATTTGATCAACATTGGATACCCCAATCATGTTGGAGGGTGTGCATCTTGGATTACAATAGGATAGAAGGCTTAAATTTATGGAATTTTGCACTCATATCTCAAACACAATTAGGTAGGTTTGGAACTACTATTAGTTCGATCGGAGGAGAGCTATAAACTTAACTATCATATTTGCTTTTTCCTTAGCAAAGGGTAAGATTATGATAGTTTTTGGCAATGATTCATAAGATGAACACAATTTGACATGATCAAGTGATATTTTGTTGACTTTGATTATGATTGTTGAAAATTTTAACTACCCCCTCAAACGATGAGTCGATGAGGAAAGGACAATTAATAAAGTGATGAGTCACTTGAATAAAATAAATAATTTGGAACTCTTTAGAGGGTTTCTTATTATTATAGAGTAGTTCCCATCCAGGTGTGATTTCAACCCCTTTTGGTAATTGCACATCTCTATCCCATGGGGCGATTTGGCCGCAATGGCCTTATTAGAGAATTAAGATGAATGCAATTCTATTTTAGCTTGTGTTGAATCACTATTTTCTATAGGAGAAATGAGATGGATCATTTCTCTAGTGGGGCGATCTAGCCATCATGGTCTTCTTCAAGTTTGAAGTGAAGCATCTCAATTCTATCTTAATTGTTTTTTCCCAAGTGACATTATGGTAATTTTCTCACCTCACTGAATTGCATGGAACACTAGTTGCTGCAATCACCAAGTGTATAGGGAAAATAACTGAATATGAGGCTCAATTGATATTTTGTTGTTATTTGATTTGTTTTGTGTTTATTGGATTTTATGATGTTTTTGGATTTTGATATATGTAATTTTTTTTTGATATTTATGCTTATTTTGGTTTCTTTGGATTTGTAAATGTGTTTATTGACTCATTTTGAGGTGCTTTGTGGTGAGAAATTAACAACATTTCTCCTTATTTTCTAGTCGTTGTCAGGTCCAGTAACCCCCAATTATTGCTTCTTGTCCATTGTCAAGTCTGGTAGCCAAATAGTGCGGACCACAGATGCCAGCAATAGTCTAGGCAAAAGGGAAAAAATAAAAGAAAATATTAGGGTTTCTCATTTCATTATTTCTAGCTGTCAATTACATTTTTTAGCTCTGAGATGAGAAAGTGTAATTTTGACATAGAGTGTTGTCATATTTGGTGTTTATTTGGGTGATATGCCTGAGCAGGGAGAGGCTTCTACCAATGGTGGAGCTAGAGCTTCACGAGTATTCTGCCAAACCTTGGCTTATTTATTTTGGTAAATTGAACCTCATTAAGAAATGCGATAAATGAACCTCACTAATCTTGTAGGCAATGAACCAAACCTATCAATAGGTGTAGGATAGGTTTAGTTTTAGTGGGTCCAGGCTAGTTTTAGGAATTTTACAATTTTTATGATTTTTATCCATGAGGGAACATCATTGGCATGTCGCCCACTGGTTGCTACTGCCCAAAGCAGTTAGCCTGGCATGAGGCTGGCCACTATCACCATCAGTGACCAGTTTGAAATCCAATGGTTAAATATTTTACTAATGGAAACTAGCCACTATCAGCTTCAACAATCGCTTCATGGCCACTCCTGGCTAAAGCGGCCAGGTGGCCTTAGGTTTATTCTCTAATTTTTGAATTTTGATCAATTTAATTGATTTTTTTAAAGTTTTGGAGTGTAGTATTTGATTTTTTTGGATGTGTAGGTGCATTTAACTATTATGCTTATTCCTTTAGGCTTATATTAGATTATCTTGCACCATTTTTGTTTTATGCATTTATTAGTTTGTTAGTGAATTTTATTTAGATGTACTTTACACTCTAGATTTTTTTTGCTTGGGCTCAAGACTCGAAGATAATTATGGATATTCTACCCCTACTAGATGGCATAAACTAGGAGTGGTTTGATGATCATGGTCTTTAGTATGTCACTAGGCTTCCGATGATCATGTTGGATCAGGCTTACATCACTACCTTGGCCTAGATGGGACTCCAAGAATAATCCTTACACCTACCTACTGACAAGATGATGATCACTCTAAAGGACATCTATAGGATCTTCTAGATCCCTTTTATTGGAGTGCCCATTTTATCTTCTCCCACTGGTGCTAGAGATGTGGTGTTTACTTAGGTCTTCGGGAGACATGTCCCTACTGCCTTCCAGGATACTCATTTTGGTAGTATTTCTATTTCTTAGTGGTATTAGGAGGATGTCTTCTGCTAGAGGCATGCTATCCTAGTGATGGTGATCTATAAAATCCTTATACCTGACTACTCTAGAGTGAGGTTCCCATGGAACCTCTTGGTGATTGTATAGGAATTGATTAATAGAAAGGTGCCTATAATATATGCTTGGGGAGTGCATTGTTGGTATAATTCTATGATGATTTATACCAATTCAGTATCACAAATGAGACAACATTACTTGTAGCTTGCTCCTCTAGATCTGGGTATGGGAGTATATCAAGGTGGATTGCCCAGTAGGACTTCCTATGGAGATCACTATGGTAGATGATGATGCCCAGTGCTATATATCCAATTGGCCTAGAGAACTTGAGGAGTGAAAGAGTAAACCTTTTTTAGGGGAGCTTTCACATTACATAGCCTATTTGACCAGTTTGTAGGCCACTGACATCATATGGAGGCCCTATCAGAAGTTCTCTACCTGGGAGGACCCAACTAGCTTCATAGTTTAGACTCAATACAACCAATGGATTATTAGCTATAAGGATGGCATAAAAGATTTCTTCTATTATTTTAGGGTTCTTAGATAGTTCAACATCTAGTAGGACGTCCCTCTCAAACCAATTGTATACTATCAGATTGTTGTAGAGAAGAACCTTCCACCACCTTGAGTTACAACAATTTTAGAGGAGGATGACCCTCATAAAATTGATCCTGGTGTGGTTGATGTTGGAGTTATAGAGGTGTATACCTAATGGTGGGTTACACAATTATGGCATGATGGTAGCCACCTAGGTCAAAATTTGGATGAGGCAGAAGCTAAGGATCTTGATGGGCACCGAGTGCAGGCTCGGATAGATGATTAGGGGTAGGTAGAGAAATAGGGAGTAGAGGAGTAGGTGGTAGAGGAGTAGGTTACCCCTGAGGAGGAGTAGAAGTTGGTTCCTAAGGAGTAGGATTCCCCTATCTAGGCTCAAATGCACCAAGTAGAGTCTAAGCTCCAATCATCTTAGATCCATGTGTAGCAATGATATGCTACCATTACTGCATTAAGGGCTCAATTTCAGCATCTTTAGGCAAAGCGAACTACACTACAGGGTAGGATAGATCAGCTTATGGCTAGAGAGGGTGCTACTCAAGGATATATTGTACCACCTATTACAATACCTTAGGTACCTAGTGGTCTATATGTAGGTGTGGAGATCCAACATTTGCATGGGATTTTAGTAGAGGACTTGGAGCAACGCACCCTAGATTATTCCTATATCCTAGTATTGGAGCATGAGGTTAGGCTTCGATGAGGCCACCTAATAGAGAGGCCTATGGTAGGAGGGTCACATAGGACCAGCCATAGTACCTCAGGGTAGTATTTAGCTCGATCGATCCATAGTACTAGGACTCGGATAGAGCAAACTAGGGGTACCAGTTCTATACCACCTCTCAAAGGGGGTAGTGAGGGTAGAGGTGATGCTAGTGGTGTAGATCACTCTTGAGAACTATGGCCCCTTGGGAATTTAGTACTATTTTAAGTGTAAGGTCAGCTAACCTACATAGTTGTAGCTTTATGGCCCTTTTTGTACCTACATGTACTTATTCGACACACATGTATATGATATCTAGACTCTGAGACTCATTATGTGTATTTTTTTGTGATTACATTTTTATGTTAATGTAGTGCAGTATTATGATCTTATGTGATATGATGTGATGTGATTATGTTAGATTTGTATATGTAGATGGACTAACTTATGATGTATGCATATTTTGATGCAATGCTTATGTTAAATACATGTTTATATTTTGATTCATTTGTATGCATCTAACTTATATTGTTATGATATGATAAATGAAATGTGTGTAATGCATTATGATGATGATTTAATGTAAATGAACCTGTATGCTTTAATCACTTAAAACATATGGTATGATGTGGCATGGGTTTTGACAATCTAATGGATGATACCATAGAATGTATAAAAATCATGAATAAATAATAACTCTTATAATAAGAATTACTCATTTAAACATCATAATATGTGGTGAGATGATGTGATATGTATGTACTTTCTTGATTAGCTTCTATATATCAAAATATATGCACAAAATAGTCATTGGCCATCTAAATATCATTGTTGACATTCATATGGTATCAATCTTATTTCATGGAAACCCTTTAACAAACAAAACCTCCTCAAGAAATTTGATGGTGTGAGTGGTGATATGATTTGTTGCCATGAGGGTATTTATGAGGTTTTTCATGAGACTCAAACACCCTACTTGCCCTATCAAAGATCGTATACTGATCATACAAATATTCTAAAGGATAAAGTTCTATTATGAAGATCTAGATACTCATTATACCTGTGTGTGCAAATTAATATATATAGAACATAAGCATACCCCATTGCCAGGTATGATTCATTCAACTCATTACTATATTGGGAATCCCTAGATGTTTATCTTGATCCTAAGTTGGACTCAGTTATATTAGACCACTAGGTGGTACAAGGCACCTAAAGTTAGATCTTCCCCATGCAAACATTGGTCTATACAAAAGCAATATGCTAATGTGATAGACATATCGTCATGCGTAAGGCTCATTCACGCTAAGAATTCTAGGGATTCAAGTTTAATACTCCCTTATTTTATTCATATTTAATTGGGATACTTTCTCATGCTTAGTGATGAAAATCACTGTTTATTTTGAATTTTTGTTTTCTTTTGAGCAAGGGATTTATGTAGTGATGATAATCACTGTTTATTTTGTTTTTGAATTTTTATTTTTTGAGGATTTTACTTGTTTTGATTAAAGAAAGGGATTTCTTTGGATAGGGGTGAACTTGTCATTTTTCCAATTCTCATCATTTCTAAACTGATCACACAGGGGGATGAGCAAGATAAAATTTTCACCTTAGGATACCTAATACCACTTCATAGTGTTCATATCTCCATTTTTACAACTAGGATTTTAATGTTTTGATTAGTGATAGGATTCTAAGATATACTAGGTGCTATTAAAACTAAACCTCACTTAATAAAAACAAAGATAAATTTCTACAAATTTTGATAAAACCACTAGGTATGGTTGAGTGACCAAAAAACCCTAGTACATTTCTCATTGCAATAGGAGGTATTATGTTGAAAAACATAGTTATACATATGGGTGATGGATGAAGATGGATTTTGAGGATGCATTATTGAGGTACAAACATGGTGTCATTTGTAATATTGTAAACTCAAATGTATCTAATGCAGATGTGATGGATGGAAATGCCTAATGCAATGTGACTATATGGATGCAAGTGTGAATGCATAATGCAAATGTTTTTGTATTTTTTTATGCTTTCAATTGTTTTTGAGTTTTTATTGTTTTGAATGTTTTTGAACTTTTTGATTTTAAGTTGTTTTTGTGTTTTTCTATTTTGCTATCGACCAAAGATCTTATGGTGCCTTTGGGGCTTTTGTGATTTGACCAAAGGGCTTTAAAATACCTTTGGAGATTTTTGTTATTTGACCAAAGGGTTTTAAGATGCCTTTGGAGATTTTGTGACTTGATCAAAGGGATTTAAGATGCCTTTGGAGCTTTTTTTTAATTTACCAAAGGTGCCATGCTGCCTTTGGAGCCTTTTGTTTTTTATTTTAATGTTTTTTGTTTTTTTTTGAATTTTTATGATTTCTATTGTTTTTTGAAACTTTTGAAATTTATTTGAATATTTTTTATATTTTGTGTATTTATGTGTGAAACACCTTTAGATGCATGATGTTTAGAGGCTATAGCTCCTCAAAACCCTATAGTGTTGTTAGGTGATATGCCCTAGGTCCGATCTTCTTAGATATGATGTAGGGACCTATCCAATTAGCTGTAAATTTATCTCATAGATGTGGTGGTAGATTTTAGTTCTACTAGTTTTATTTAAGCACAATATATCCAACTTTAAAGTATATCAGGTGGACATTATTGTTATAAGCTCATGTTATACAATCCTGGTAAATGCAAATATGCTCAAGAGCATTGATGCACAGTTCAAACAGAAGGTTCAATGCATCCAAGCGAGATTGCCACATAGTGTCATCATTGATGAACTCTTTCAATATGATGAGCAATGCTGGAATTTCTAACTCTAAAATTATAATGGCCTCAGTGCCATATACAACCAAAAATGAGGTTGCCCTAGTGAGCATCCGTACGCTAGTCCTATACGCCCATAATACCAAGGGCAATTGTAGATGCCAATCCTTATGATTTTCTTTCACTATCTTCTTTAAGATGGCTACTATTGTCTTGTTTAAGGCCTCTACTTGCCCATTTGCCTACAAATAGTATGGTGTCACAAAACTATGCTAAATTTTGTATTTGGTCATTAAAGCTTGCAAATTTTTGTTTTTGAATGATGAACCATTAGCTGAGATTATATTGAAGGGTACCCCAAAATGATAGATGATATTGTGAAGTATGAACTCTACAATACAAGGACCGATTGTCAAAGTTAAAGGGACCACTTCTACCCATTTGGTGAAGTACTTAGTGGCCATTAATATGAACATGTGTTAGCCCAAATATGGAGGAGAAATATTTCCAATCAAATCAAAACCCCACTAAGAAAATGGCCAACCTTCCTGAATGGGCTATAAGGCTTGAGATGGCAAGTGCATCAGATTTGCATGCTACTAACATTTAACACATTTCTTGATATAATTGCAGCAATACTTTTCCATGGTGGGCTAGTAATAACCCATTTGAAGGATGCACTTGATAATAGACATGTTGCTGAAGTGGCCACCACATGTACTATCGTGAGCTTGCAAAATTACCCAAGCATATTCTTAGGTTTCTAAGCAACGTAGGAGGATTACATCATAACTTCGACCATACAATATACCTCCTAGCAAGACATATCTTATCACTTTTTTATTTAATGCTCATATTTTGGTATGTGATAGTCCCTATGGGATAATTCCAAACCTAATAAAGTCTTGCAATTGGGATAGCCAATCCTGATAGAATATAGCCTCAATAGATAATATGACTTGTTCCTCGTGTAATTCAATTTGCACAAATGCATATTGGGAAACAACCTTATGGTGAATAGTGGTACCATTACCCATAGGACCTTACGAGATTAGGGACACCCAAGGTGACTTATTTAAGAATTCTTTGCATTTACAAAACCAAAAATGGTTTGGCTTTATATGAATCATGTTGACTGATTCCTTGTTATCAAAATCCTCACACTAGATCACTGAGTGCGAGAGCATTTTGAAGGATCAAGGATCCCAAATATGCCATGGTGTCTATGAATCTATTTTATGAATGAGGGTTTGCCTCAATGTCATACCACTTTAGTTTGGTGAGATATGTGTCAACAAGCACCTTGTAAGATTTTAGGATTGGATCTTAGATTTGAAATAGTCCCTTGACCTAGTTGACTATGAGGAGGGAGTCACCAAATATATTTAGCCTTTTGATTCTCATGGTGATGGTTTTTTGGAGACCCAATATTAGGGCCTCGTATTCGATGTTGTTATTAGTGCAAGGGAAGTCTAGCTTAAATGAAAAGGGCATTAGAGCACCTTGTGGTGTGAAAAAAAATCCCTATAATGCCTCCTTGCTCACACTTCAAACCATCAAAGAACAAAGTCATGTCAACTTTGTTTTCCTGTTATTTAGGTTTGGGTGCTTTTGACAGTGCAAAGACTACATCATCAAGAAGTTCTATGGTGAAGGGCCTAATATTATGAAGAGGTTCCTTAGCCAACTGATAAAATATGACTTATCCCTTGATGGAATTTTGTCTTATGAATTCCAAATAAAATTTTGTTTATAGCATGATCCACTTTACAGTATGTATATTATGATATGTCTTGCTCATAATATACTGCAAAGAATTTGGCTTGGATATTTCATATGTCATATGGCTCAGCATGTAGTGGTGCAATTTCTTGGTTGCAAAGGCCACTATTACGCACAATATTTCTATGTATGCATATCCTATTTCATAGCTCATCAAGGTGTGGCTAATGTAATATATCACTTGTTCTTTATCTTGCACATTATTTTGAGCCAACATGGTGCCCAAAGAAAAATTGGTAGTGGATATGTATAACAAGAATGACACATCTGGCCTTGGTGGAGCTAATACTGGTGATGTTTCTAGGTACTCCTTGATTTCAACAAAGTCCTACTAGCATTCTTTGTCCCATTGGAATGGGATCCCCTTATATAGAAATAAATTCATGGGTCAACATTTATCTAATAGCTATGCGATAAACCACTTTATGAACAGTACTTTGCCTTATAATCTTCTCAGTTATTTTATGTTCATGGGTAGGTCCATTTATAGGATAGCCTTTATCTTTGTTGGGTCTACCTCGATGCCTCATTTAGAAATGTTGAATCCTAATATTTTTTTTGAAGGTTACACCAAAGACACATTTCTTAGGGTTCATCCTGACCTTGTGCTCAATCAAGTGATTAAAGACCTTTATGAGGGTCTTAGCATGCTCTTCTTACAACAATGACTTGGCTAGCAAATCATCGATGTAGTCTTCCAAGATCTTGTGCATGTAGTTATGGAAAATGTATGTCATATCCCACTGATATGTGGCACCGATATTTTTAAGATTGAATAGCATCACTTTGTAATAGAATGTCCTCCATGGAGTGGCAAATATGATTTTATACTAGTCTTCAGGTTTAATCTAAATATGATTGTAACCATAAAAACTATCCATTAGGGAGAGCATCTCATGACCTACAGTTGCATCTGCAAGAGCATCTATGTTGAGCAACGAGAATGAATCCAATAGGGTTTCCTTGTTGAGATACCTAAAATCCATGCAAATGTGAACTCTTCCATTAGGTTTTCCTATGGGTACCATGTTTGATACCCATTCTGGATAGTCGATGGGAACAATAAAGACTACATCCAATAGTTTTTGAAACTCATTTTTAACCATAAAAGCGATGATTATATGCATATTTCTAAGATTTTTCTTGACCGATTTCTTTGTGGGGTCTAGCAAAAGGCTATGGACAACCAACTTCAAATATATCCCCAACATGTCTTTGTAGGTCCAAGCAAAGAGATTTATTCTCTCTTTTAGTAGAGGAATTATGATGGCTTGTTCTTTTAAAGATAATCTTTCTTCAAACTTGACTTTATTTATTTGAGAAGGATCATTGATGATGTCCACCTTGAAAGACTCCTCTATTACGATATGTGACCCCTCCTCAAGCTGGTGAGAAGTGGATATTAAATGAATGGCATATGTTGTATTTATAGTTCCCACTGACTCAGGGTTAAGACCAACATGATAGACATCATGTGTGCATCTTGATGCAAAAAGAAAAAGTTGTAGCATATATTCATTAGGGAAGAAATATTTAGGCTCTTGGGGTGAATAAACATGATTCCATTCAATAGCATATACATTAAGACACAATGGTTTTGATAGATCTACTAGGTTATGGAGTGGATTGGTCAAATCAATGGAGATCATGTTGATGGATGGAATGAAATCTCCAAGACCACATGGGTGAAGCTCTATATCAAAGGTGTGCCCTCCATACTTGCGATGAGGCTTTGGGACATAGGAATATCAAGATCTAGTCTATGGATAGATGAGATGATGGGATCATTAGGCAATAGTTGCTCTCTAAATATTTGGGGACCCATGTTGACCATGCAATGGATGACATATAGGTTTGCTGGTCTTCCTAGGAAATGAAGGCTAGGATCCATGGCATGGAGTGTCGCTTCTCTCTCCACAAGAATATTGATTGGATGCAAATGTCAAGGTCCAAGATAAGCCATATCGGTATTTTCCTCAAAGTCATCATCACTTATAAATAAACCATTGATATTTATTTCTAGCCCTAGGATGGGGTGGTGGCTTGCCAGCTAATGCCCTAGATAGGCTATTTTAGTCTCATCTTCATAATCATCATCACCCTATGAAGAACCCATTAGCATTTGTATTTGGCCCCATAATGTGGCTCATGTATCTAGGTTTAAGGTAGGCCATCTATATTGAGTCCTCTGACTCATAGCCACTTATTTTTGACATGTATCCACCCTCACTCGAGATGTATTCACTCTCATCTGAGATGTAGCCACTCTCTGTGTGGACTGTCCAAGAAATATTTTGTACATACTGAGGCCCATGGTAAGATAGACCAACTTCATCTTCATCCTCACTTGGAACATATTCATACTCCTCTAGCTCATATCCATGTATTGATTCTTCCTCCCATAGGATGGCTCTTGATGGGGTACTTCAAGAGAGGATTCAAGGTGATACTTATCAAGTGGTGCAACATTGACCATTGAAACCCATCCATCACCCAAGTAGTTTCTATTAGGGGGTTGATAGGGGTTCCAGTTGATGTCCTCCATGAACCTTATGCTTAACCTATCTAAGGCTACTTCCAAAGAGTTGTCACAACTCTTGATAGCCCAAACCACACCTATCAGTAGGTATTTGGTACTATGGCTAAAATGGTAGTCAACACCCTTGCTCATATAGGCCTAGACCATAGCATTTCTAGTGACACCACTCAAAGCACTTCATAGAAAGCTCGAGATTCAATAAGTAATGCATATTCATGGTGAATGGCTCATCCTCATATATTTCTAGATCAGGAGCAATGTGGGCATAATCTAGACCAACATAGATGAAATTTGTTTGGTTGGGTGGAAACCCTAAGGGAACCACTATCCCTACTAGAAGATTTGGGACTCTCAGCCATCCCATGTCTTGTGCAGATTCAATAATTGATGTGAAAGTCATGTTTTCCACAAGATATTCACCTAGTTCTAATTTGTCTAGGTGAACTATCACCTGCAGTACAAATGATGTTGTTGATGATGCAGGTGAGGCAGGTTGAGGTACCTCCTTGACTATTTCTTGGGAATGTTCCTCCTCCATGGGAGTAGGGATTATTGCAACTACTGTGGTTAGTAGTTCCTTGGGTCCTTCCTCCACTAGGGGTGCCTTCATCTTCTTTTTATCTTTTGCCTTAGATGTCAAAGAATTTTTAGAAGCACCAATATCTTTAGATGTAGGAGGTGGTACCAATGTGGATGGGTCACCTCACAATAATATACTTTTTCTTCCTAGTTGCATGGTTTGGGATGAAGACCTTATGTACAAGTGCATTTATAGAAGGACACAGTCCCCAAGTAAGTCAACTTGATGCATGTACTTGAATAGCTCTTCATCATATGGAACCATATTAACTTGTCTCTCATGCACATACTTGATGCATTGGTATAGGATTAAGGGCACACACTGCATATCCCTGATCCAGGGACACCCTAGAAGGATGTTATATTGCATCACCCCTTCTAACACATGACACATAACGAGGATGGTATTATGTCCTATATTTATAGGTAAAATTACTGTGACCATGGTGGAGCAGAGTGCACCATTGAAATCCTTGAGCATGTAGGAATTCAAGACAACATTGGACTTAGGGATCTTCAAGTGCTTTATAGCCTTGTAAGTGATGATGTTGATTGATAAGCCTATATCTATCAAAACCTGCTTGAATAGAATGTCATTGATTGATGCAATAATGTGTAGAGGTGGGTCTACTAAGGCAACAGTGACTATCTTAATTTCATTATCATAAAAACAACTCACAGGCTCTTGGCACTATTGCATCTACGTTCTGGGGCTGGAGCTTGATTGATCTCAAAATCTCCATTAGAGTCTCCTTATGCCTAGGGGACTGTTGTATGAGCTTGTAAATGGACAACTTGGTTGAAGTCATTTGTAGATTTTGTTCTAGTCTACTTTGAATGGTTACCACAGGTCTTGTTGGTGGACCTGGAGGATTGTCATGCACCTATATTTGTTGAGGTATAGCCAAGATATTAATGGGAGTTGTTGGAGGTTGTGGTTGCCAATATCTTCAACTCCTAGTTTCCACATTAACTAACTCAACCATTCTAATGAATTCCTAAATAGGTAGCTCAAATCAAACCTAGTTGACTTGGGTACCTTGATATTTAGGGGCCTCATGATTGGGCCATGGGTTCCTAAATATACCCATATCTCTATTTTTGAGACCTATCAGGTTGTCAACTCTTAGATATCCCTTTTAAATCATGTTTTGTACAACATTATTTAATCCATTGCAATTCTTGATATCATGTCCCTATATCCTATGATATGGGTAGTATTGATATTCCTTGTATCCCTTTGGCTTGGGATGGTTAGGGTCAATAAGTTGTACAACAAGAAACATTATCCTCTATGCCTCATTCAATTGATTAAATATCAACTACATTGATTCATTCAGAGACATGTAATAACGAGGTGGCTAACATTCCTTGTTCTAGCCCTGGTTGTTCTTAGGGTCATAATTGGCTGGTGGGGGGTGAGCTTGATAATTATAGGGTTGCTATCCATTTCCCTCCTTTGGCATGGCTAATACAACCTGATTAACTGAGCAAGCTTGGCCTGCTTCTAATTATTCTTATTATTCTAATTGTTCTTGCTCCACTCTTTCTTGTTAAAAATATTGAGGTCTCCCTCATTGATCTTAATGTATTCAATAATCTTAGCTTGAGACAAGGCTTATTTGAATGATTCATATTGCTACAACAACAATAGTAGAGAGATGTGCTTTACGTAGCTCTTTGTAAACATCCAAATAATTTCCTCTGTGTGGATGGAGAATGATATCTTCACCATGATTTTTCTCCACCTGTACCCATAGTCAATCACTGGCTCATCATCATACTATTTAAATTTGGTCATATTAGATAGGTTCACCTTCTTCTTGGCATTGAAAGAGAACCGTTCAAGGAATACATTGACTAGTTGCTCAAAATTGATGATGCTATACTTATGCAATTGGTTGAATCATTGAGTTACTGCACCCAAGAATGTCATGATGAATATCCTCAACATTAGGGCATCATTATTCTCAAGGTATAAGCACACGTGTTCTTACACATCTTCCTCTCCCTTAAACTTGTCTAGCCTAGGCATCTCAAAGTGCCTAGGATATGTGAGACTCAGGACTAAGGGGTACAAAGGCTACTTGTGTATCTTGCTTAATGTCAGCTTCTATCCACAATTATCCTACTTCTTAAGAGAATTGAATCTCTTAGTGAGCATTTGGTATACCTTCAAGGAAATAATCTCATGTTACTGAATATTTTATCATAATGGCAAAGGAGGTAGTCTTGTGTTGGCTCGGTTTGGGCATCTATACTCATCTCCCATAACCATGGATGGAGTTTTAGGACATGTCTATTCTTGGTCTTCCATACCTACCCTTTTCTCATTGAATTGTGTTTTCTCAAGGTCTGGGTGTTGTTGATGTTGTGAAGTGTGGTGAGCATATTTATTTCTTTACCTAGTACTTCTCTCCTTTTGAGAATCGATACGTCTCTCATTTTAGTATCTCTCACCACTTATGTATGTGTTTGCTCAAGCTAGAATCTCTGCTAGCTCCTCATGCTTAGCCCTTTCTTCTCTTGAGCATTGTTCTTGTAGGTGTAGGTACCTCTTCCTTCACTCTTCTTACTCAAGATCTTCTACATGCTCTTGCTCGATGCACAGTGCTTCCTCCAACCTATGTATTTTATTATATTGACCTGCTACGAAATTTTCATGCCTTTCCAACTTTATGTGATGAGTTATAATGCTTAGGCCCCTCAGGTAGGCTCTTGTTGTGTACTTTCCCTTGTCCACTAGGGTGACCTACTCTGTGTACTTTGTTATGGGTTGAGTACCCCCATGATATGAAGCAATGTATGTGCTATGGGATTTATTTGAATATTCCCCTGGTTCATTGGTGCATTTAGTAGCTATGCTATGTGAACTCCCTAAAGTAGAATGTTTAGTAGCAATACTTCTAGGATATGGTCTCAAGGGAACTCATTCCAACTCATCAAGTTTTTGGGTTCTCCATAGCTGATCCTATGGAGTCCCATTGGCACCAATGAGATCATAGTCCAAGGTTACCCTCCCATTTGTAGGGAGGCTATAGGATATCTTGGGTCTACAACTAGGTGTAGCCCTAAGGTCTTGCTCCTTAGTGGGTTGATCTATCCTATGTGTATCATGTGGATCTTGGGGTCTTGCAACCCTTGCATGCCTATACGATGATGGAGGTCTTGATGCTTCCTCATGTCAGTGTGATGATGGAGGTCTTGAATCCTCTACATGTTTATGCAACAAGGGAGATCATGATGCCTCTACATGCCAGTGTGAAGAGGGAGGTCGTGATGCCTCCACTTGTCTATGTAATGAGGAAGGCCTTGAGGCCTTCTCATATATATGTGATAAAGGATATCATGATGCCTACCTATTCTTGAGTGATGAGAGAGGCCATGAGGTCTCCTCATTTCTATATGATGAGAAACCAATATGTGGCTCTCTTATTAGGGTTTCTCGAGGAGTTCCCCCAAGGGTTGATTTGTCACCCCTAAGACTTGCAAAACTTCATTCGGTGATACTATGGGTAGACGACTCAACTCTAGTGTGACTGTGAGTGTGTAGAGCATTAGCTACCCCCTCAGTGTTGGATCGATGGTGGTTTCTCTATGTGTATACCATGGTGACTTATGATTTATCTTCTTAAGTAGATTCAAAAGCACACAAAAAAAAAAAGTAGATGTTTATCTCTTTTAAGGATTTATGTGTTCCCTAAATTGTTTGGTGTGTTTTGATTCATTGGAAATATAAGCTAACTCTCATCATGTTTTGTATTTTTGTTGGATGGTATACTTATATGTTTAAAGGTTTTCACCTATATACTCACACAATCTAAATATGGTGATGAAATCCATACTCAACGAGGTAGAATAGGTACTACCAACACTCACCTAGCACCTCATGCATAGTGATACACCCCTAAAGGAGGAGTGCATGCTATTTTAAATGGTTAGGACAATTATTGGGTTGGCCTTGGCCACAAATGGGTCCCAATGGTACTCTTCCTCATGATCCAAACAAGTGGTAATGACCTCCACTGTTGGTCTCGATCAACGGGTTGGATGTGAGAGCCCAACATCGCTAATGTTAAAGATGAAATGTGATGTGTGTGGGGTTCTTTTTAACCTTACATGTAAAAAAATGCATCACCAAGCAAGCATGATATTTCCTATATGCCTAAGATAAAAGATGTTTTATTTTAGAAATATGTATGTATTTAGCTTATATGATCTTTAAAGAATGCATTCTATTTTATGAATTAAGGGCCACTAGTTGGGCCACATGTAAGCAATCCAAACACACCAAAGAATAACACACTGGAGATTAGGGAAAACCTAACAAGCAGAGGCCCATTTTTCCTATAAGAACCTAGAGAAACTAAAGAAAGTGCTAGGAAATATCAAGTGCAATTTATTTTTCCATTTTTATTTATATTTCCTAACTAAACTACAATTTTATTTGCTATTTTTGGAAACACAAAGAAAATAGAAAATGAAACTAACCTCCAATACCACTCTTATGATGGAAATTTTGACCTCTGCTGCACTTTGTTGCTGGCTACTATTGACCATAGTGGCTAGTTTTGGCCACTAACTATAGGAGTGGCTAATATCAGCTAGTTGTTATAGACTAGAGTGGCCAATACTTGTGGGTCACTATTAACCAAAGTGACTAAACATGCACATAGAAAAACCTATAAATGTCAAAAAACTTACTAAAAAACAAGACCTGGTGGGGGTCCCATCATGATCACCATTTGTGTCATCTTGCAATGTATTTATTATATCAAATTTAAAGGAATGAGCATGTAAATGACATGTAAATAATAAAATAAATATGCTTTTTATTGATATTTCCAATCCATAGTTACATATTTATCCCTTTGAGGGATAACCAATCTTTGATACAATAAGTTACAGGTGAGGCACAAATGGTGGAATAAATACTATCACAAAGGGGAGGTGCACTTTTGCAAGCTTCTTGATCTCAAACACAAACTTGTTTGAGGGCTCACAGATGCCTCCTTCTCCTTATCTCATCTAAGAGAGATCTCATGCTCTAGATGTCTTGATATGGTCCTATAAACTTGTAGATCTATGTACATGGAAACAACAAAGTATGCTTAGTAGTCTGGGCTACCTCCCTAAATGAGGTTGTTAGTATTAAACCTGATAAGCAAGAGAGATAAGCATAATATAGATAAATGCAACAAACTAATGAAATATGCGAGCATATCTCAGAAAGCAATAATGTAAATGGGTACATTAAACTATATCTATGATAGAAAATAAATGCTAAATTAGAAAGCAATCGAATCTAATGGTAGCACAAAGAAAATTAATATCAAACCCTAGGTTATGCTTATAGGCCATTGTATAGGATAGTAGCCATGAAATAAACCTTTCTCCTTGCACTTAAAGGGCTATAGCACCTAGTTATTTGCTCCAATTGATGTTCAAGGGTCACCAGATGTGTCAGGTACATAGAATAGTAATGAATAATAATGGATGTGAATATTAGATGCATAGTATCTCCTCAGTTGGATAGCACTTTGTTGCTTCTCAAGGGCTCGTATATGCACTCTACAATCTGACAGGGCTTCACTACATAAAATTTAATAATTGTGTATCTTTTGATCTCTATGGGAGAGTCCATATGTAGACTTCCCTCTCTTAGATTTGGACCTTGGCTTCCTGAAGAAGCTTCAATATATATTGCATGCAACTGAACATCTTGAGTGGAAAGCATTAGTCACAAACTAACATTGAAGGGGCATTTAAGAGGAACTCATATAGTTCCTCACAAAAATATACCTACAAACAATGCAAAGGTGTAGTCAGACTGCATAATCTGGGACCATTTTCATGGCTAGACTATGCATGGTGCTAGCTACTATCATGTTCAATGGCTAGGTGTGGTCCTTGTAGTCTTCAATGACTAGGTGTGGTGGCCACTCTACCTGAGAGAAGGCAATCCTGTATGGGCTAGAACTAGCCTGTTTGAGTGGTTAGGACCACTACTTGCTCTTGGAGAGATCCAAGAGGATTCATATGGTCTGTGAATGTGTCCATATGGGTAGTCTCCTAAACATGACATGTTTTAGATGTCTACAGATAGCGGCTAAGCCTGAATGGGTTAAAACTACCTTTTTTGAGTGGTTAGGACCACTACTAGCTCTTGGAAAGGTCTAAGATCATTCATATGGTATTTGGATGTATCCATATGAGTAGTATCCTTAATATGACATGTTTTAGGTGTCTACATGGGTAATCCTCAAGGGTTAATTAGGGGTCCTAACCACTTTTGGGAAGTTTCACCCCACTTTTAGGAGGTTTTGAGCCATGTAGACATGGCCATACCATGCCAAGATGGCCATAGTTCATGGTCATCCTGTATCGCTCCAAATTTTTTGCATCCTTACCTTCAAGCTATAGGATCCACACCCAAAAGGGGGATGCGAGAAGGATGGGACAATACCTCGGACTGAGAGGCCCTTTGAAGGTCGTGCCTCTCGGGGGAGGGGTATAAGGGTGAATTTTTGACGGATGGTGGGTTCACCAGGAAAATTTTGAGTGGCAGTTTCCATGCCTAGGTTGAGAATGGTTTTGATGTGTTCATTTTGTGCTTTAATCATTCATATCCTAGGTTTGGCCAAGATGAATCTAAGCTATTCTATATGCCAATGCTGATTTATATGAATACAAAGAACATGAATAAGTGCTAAACACAGAAAGTATGCTAAATAAGATAGAATATACCTGATTCTGGATGTCTGATGCAGATTCTAAGTTTTGTAGAAGTCCAAATCATCTCAAATCATACGTAATCATCTGAAATGTCATAGAATCATCTCAGATCTCAGTCGGTCATCTGAGATCAGACGAGATCATCGTCGATCTGATGAATTCGTCAGAAACCTGCAATCATAGAGATAGATACCAAAAACCAAAAATACAACTCGCAAAAGCAAGGGGAAATGATAGAAATGATAGTAAATTTGCCTAAATGATAGATCCAGATAACGATTAAAGGAAAATGCGTTAATTTAATAATTTATTTTAACTTTAGCATGCATCTATACTAAATGAGGTGAACTCCAGGATGCAGGAATAAAATAAACCAAGTTAATGCATAAGAAAATGAAGAGAAAAGATAAGAAAATGCAAACTTTGGGCTCTGATTGCCCCCAATCTGGACTACAGTCAGGATCGCCTCCAATCATATGAGATCATCGCCGATCCTCGACAGGATCATCCAAAATCATCTGGAATCGCCTGCGATGATCCGAGCTTGCTTCGGCTAAAAAATAGTAAAATTCCTGCAAGAAAACTTGAAATACGCAATGCAAACGATGGTGTGAAGGTGTTCTAATGCACGAAAAATTAAATTTGTAGGGAAATCAGTCAGCCAGGGGGTTCAGGGGGATAAACTAAGAAAATCCTAGTTTATATAGGATTAGGGAGAGGTTAGGAGGTTGGAGATCATCCCAATTTGGGAGATCTCCAACGGGGGAGACTCTAACTATGCAGACACGCTTTCTGCCCAAGTTAGAGAAGTTGTTGAAACATAAGCTAATTATGAAAATTTGGTTTTGGGACGAAATCGTCCGGACGTTCTGTTCCAGATGAATTCGTCAGATCCGGGATGATTTCGTCCGATCGGCGATGATATCGTCCAACGGTCAAAACAAATCCTAAAAATGGTGCAGAAAACAAGGGGAGCGGGTAACGGGCGGTTTTGGGTTAAAATTCAAATTTTTATCTTTTTACTAAGGTTTAACTGTGCCAATTTTAGGGTGCTACATTTTTCCCCCTCTTTAGCAAATTTTCCGAAGAAAATGCGTTAAAGACGAGTTCTTCCCATTTTACGAGAAAGCAAAAATTTACTCAATTTTTTAGACGACGATTCTTGGTCGAATCGTACGACTGTTTACTATGGTGCCCCCTTCGTGTTTTTACCCAAATCGAACGTTTGAGGTAAAAGCACGAAAAAAAAAACTAAAAAAAATGTTGTTTTTAAATAAAATTAAGAAAAATAGGGAAAACCCTAATTCATTTTTACTGTTTGAGAGCTCTGCAGACAAAAATGGTTGAGACAGCGCACAGATCGACAGAGGTCCGGCGCGGGCTACGGGTAAGGATCTAATCCTAGTGAATTATGTTTGAATTTGATTTGTGCAAATTTTTGTTTTAAATTTTGACTATTTTGGGGCATCACGGCCGTTTTTAGGCCGTCGACGATGTTGAGACGAAATCATCCCTAGATCGTCGATTTCGTCTGAGGGCGAAATCGACGAACTAGGGGCGATCCCGTCCAACAAGGGGCGATCCCCAAGTTGTGAAATAGGAGATGATTTCATCCTACAAAGGATGATTTTACCCAATTTGGGACGATATCATCCAATGGTGGACGATATCATCATTTTATGAAATTAAGCTTGTTTGAATTGCATTTAATTGATTTTAATGATTGTTTTATTAATGAATTTTATTGTTTTATTGTTTTTTTTGTAGAGGGGATTACTAAAGAGTCAGGAGTGGAAATACGGGGGGCTGAGAGATGATATGGCCATGCTCGACCAGGCAGAGCGAGACCGACTAGCATAGGTCGGACTACAGCATGTGGCAGAGATGCCACAAGTACCGACGGACATGGGGCTACTGACAACCCTAGCAGAGAGATGGTATCCGGGGTCATCCTGCTTCTAGTTACCGACAGGGGAGATGGCTCCCACACTAGAGGACGTATGGAGGATCTTGAGGATCCCCATATAGGGACGGTTGATGACTCCTACGGCCAATCAGGGCCAGATGATGATGAGGCTGAGCGGAGACCCGAGCTTCACCCTGGAGAAGGGCGGAGTGAACATCGAGTCTCCGAGGCAGATGCCTGGGGCATCTAGGTTGACTCGAGTTTTGGTCGGGATAGTGGGTGGCTTACTATTGTGCCACCAAAGTGGGTGTAGATTACCCTGGCTCCTATCAGATGTGGTCTACGACATGAGAGACCACGGGTACAGATTTGCATGGGGTAGCTTTGTACTATGTCGCTTGTATAGGATCCTGCATGGGGTCATATACAAGGGAGGCCGATGTCTGGTTTTGACATCACTACTGCAGGTTTGGTGCTGGGAGCACATCACGGTGCGGAGGCCGGTAGGGCTCCCACTGATAGGGGTTGACCGGGAGAGGCCCCGGGTTTTCTATTGGTGGCTCCAGAGAGGGTCACAATGGTGGATAGATCTGTCGATGTCACGGAGGTTGCTAGATGACCTCATCCTGGACCAGATCACCTGGAGGCCATGGAGAGAGCATCCAGGGTGGGCAGAGGATGGGCATGAGCTGGCTCACATCAAGCGAGTCTGCTAGCTGAGGATGGAGCGGGGAGAGGTAGAGCTCCATCGCTACGATCGAGTTCTATGATAGTTCGGTCTTCAATAGGGGATCCCTTCTCTCAGGGATTATGAGTACTCCCGAACTATTCGGGATAGTACTACACTGAGCGGGGCTCCAGATATGCAGTGATTCTGGAGCCAGGACACGGATGATGCCCCCATCCAGCTAGTGGATGGAGATGATGTTGGGGTTGCCGATGGATACGATGCCTGGTACGTAGGCATCCACCCTCCTCGGATGATGAGGGCATAGGGTCCGATGCATGCCATTGTGCGATGGATGGGGAGGCGGTGCCAGGCTACTATTGAGGCAGCACGGGGTCACGACGGGAGAGAGCAGCGGTGGTCTCCATAGGAGAGACGCTAGAGGATGGCACAGGCTCCATAGAGGCCACAGCAGACAGGGAGGAGGGAGGAGGGATTCCCTTCTCAATAGGGGGAGAGGCCACCATCGCCCGATAAGGGCAAGGGTGTCGAGGTAGGGGAGAGCAGTGAGATGGTGGCTCTCCGGGCTGAGGTTGCCCGCCTTCGGGCTCAGGTGCAAAATTTACAGGATGAGGCTACACGGCTTAGGGCTCGGAGTGGAGGGGCGAGCACTCTGGAGCTGGCATGGGATATTGCTCAGACCATGTTCTACCAAAGATTATACTATCATGTGGTTCTAGAGGGCCAGAGGATACCATTGCCAACCCCATTGTAGAGCCGATCAGGGTGGGATCATCGAGGACGTCCTCACGATCGACGACGAGGACCCGAGACACAACCCGGACCTCTATGGGACCACCTCCTCCACCTCAGGGTGGGGAAGGAGATGAGGCGAAGAGCTCGAGGGCTTCTCGAGGCTAGCCGCTCATTGCACAGAGATTGTATATATTATTATTACTTTTTGAGGGGATTGAGTATGCCGGGGTATTGATTGTGGCATACCAATCCAGATGATGTACATAATTTATTGATATATATAGATCATATTTTTGATGATATGACTTGTGTATATGTTGTATGATGCTTTAATTTTGGATTTGTTGATTGATTATTCATGTAATTATGTCGTTTTGAAATAAATTATAATTTTATGTCATGCCATAAAATTTAAATGAAATAATCTGATGTAAACAAATTGGTTGTTTTGGTGGTGTGTTTTGATGAAAAATAAAAAGGGACTTCTAACAATAATTTCAAAGGACATTGTCGTTGTTATAGACCATTTCATGGAGTCGCCGCTCGCTAGGTCATCAAGCTAATCCCAGTATAGAAATATTGCTAAAAGTAAAAGAGTGCTTAAGAGACTGTCTTAAGACTTTGTGTTGTGATGATGAAAAATGATGATGGTGATGATTTGTTTTCAGATTTTCATAAAAATATTATGCATGAGATATTAAAAGAAATATGATTTTTTCTAGGCATAAATTCCTAAGTGTGATAAATTTTTTGAATAATTCCCTAGGAATTATACCATCATTGCAAAATTGAATGTTGACATAATGAAATGAAATAGAAAAATTTGCGTTCTTTTTAAAGCACAATTGTGTAACATAATGATGTAAGCCATAAGTTTTTATGAATTTAAAATGAATGGGAAAATAAAATTAGAACAATGGTTTGCGCTAGGCATAGAATTATAGGTATAGACTTATACCATCATCATGAAATCCAAAGAAGGAAATTGATATTTTAGTTTTATTGCATGATTGATTTTTGATTTTGAGATAAACAGAAAATAATAATATATAAACATGACTTTATTTACTAGGTTTTTGAAGATGTTGTGAAAGAAAAATTTTGGATTTGTTGGAAAGAAATATATTTAATTGTTTTTATGCTAAGCAAATGTTCTTAAATAAGAAGATGAAATGATTCGAAAAGAATTGCAGAGATATTTTAAATTATCTCAAAGACAAAATGTAGATTTATAAGGAACCCTCATGTGCAAATGTGAGTTCATTACCGATCTTGATTTATCATAATGATACAAAATCTCTCAAATACAAATGTGTGTGCAATTGTATTGTTCATTCACCAATTTTGAGCAAGATAATTTGATACAAGTAATTTGAATTAACCAAATGAGTGTTCGTTGACCATGATTTATATGCATGTAACCGTACCAGACTACTATGTAAGTTAGGTCATCAAGAGCTAGCTAATCCATAAGCCGACATAGGTCTATACAAAAGAAGGTCGCTAATGTGACAGACATATCACCATGCTAGGGATTACCCAAGGCCAAGCGGGTTGGGCACAAACCACCTGTTATGGGGCTTACCTCACAGTTTTCGAATAATTGAGAATTCCAGGGATTCAAGCTCATTCACCCTTCTTTTCTTTTCAAGGGGTAGGGAAAAGGATTTTATTGCTTTTTGCTTTTGCTTTTTCTTTTCTTCTTTTTTTTTTTTTGTATTTTTGCGTGAAACTGAGATAATGCTGAAATATTGCTGCGATGGTACAAAATGATATTTTTCTTTTTCTCATTTTCTTTGACTTTTTCTTTTTCTTCCTATAGCTAGGGAACTTGCTCGGATTAGAGCGGAAGGGGATTTTATTCCGTATTCGGGGGGTGAGCTTGTCCTTTTGTCAATTCTCAAATATTCTAGACCATGTGCATGATAGGATAGCAGGGGAAACTTTTCGCTCAAGAAACCATTTCTACTATGTAGCATCATATCGAATTTGCAATGAAATCATTTTAATGTGAAAAGATATGCTTGGTTCAAGTAAATAACAAGATCAGTTCTCTATGCTCAAAAACTTTATTTAATTCAACTGTGGACTTTTGATATAAGAGAGATTAATAATCATACCAAATAAAATCAAGATATTTATTCATGTGAGTGTGAAAGTGCGGGATTCCAAATAAATGCTAATTTATCCAAAATAATTGAAAATATAACTGCAATACTTCAAGAATTGACAAGTACGAAAATAAAAGATGTTTTTGAAGATTTTGATGATTTTAAAGTTTTATATTTTGATTTTAATTTATGAATGGAAAGAATAAATACTATTACTTTTTTTTTTTAAATTTTATATGGATGACTAAAATGAAACAATATGCAAAATAACAATATATACAATGATGAAATGACCAGATGTTATGCATAATAGCGCTTAAGATGCATAATGTTCATAGGTTCTTTAAGATCTTTACCATCTAAGGTAGCTAATCGGTATGCTCCCGATCCAAATTTAGCAGTGATGATATATGGCCCAAGCTAGTTAGGTTCAAATTTACCTTTAAGATCTTTAGTTGCATTAGTATTTTTTTTATTTTCTTGACTCAATTCTGATCCAATGTTGATTATGTGAGGGTTATCTTTGGTTCCAATGTTAATTTTTATGATGTTTTCTACTTCCATGTGTAGATATCTCTCAAAATTAGGTGGGGCAGGTGAAACGCCCAATTCTTGTAATTCTTCCAAGGTTAGCTTGGATAATTCATCTTGAGGAGTCGTGGCCTCAAGCTGGGCTATACTAGGTATAGAGCCATCGAAATAAAATCCATTATGTAATAATTCCTCAATGGAGACATCATGGAAGATATCTCCCTCCAATTCATCATCGGATTTAGTGATCATCTGAGGGTAAGCTATGGAGAGCATATTACATGTAAATGGCTTATTTATTAAACGCAAAGGATCACGTTCATCCAAATAATCTTGGTAAGATATGAGATGGTCATCATCCTCAAATGGGAAGGGCTGACCTTTACTAGGAAATAGGCCCACACCACATCGGGCGGGCCATGGTTCTACCTCAAAAGGTTCTTTCATACCATTTTGGGAAGGTCCCAAACCTTTCCCTTTATATCCCAATTTAAGCATTATAGGCTTAGCTTTAATATACTCATTAGCAAAATAACATCGAGCATATCCATCATAATGTGTCTTGATGTTTCTAGGTATTCTTCCCTAGTCATATCCCTTATAAATAAAAGCACAACTCCCAACTTGGTAAATACTTCCCATAGGCTGTGGGAGGCCCAAGGTACGAGGAGAGGGTGGCAAATTATTTAAAATAAGGGAATCTTGCATAGCAACGTTTGTTTTTTCTGATATAAGAATTTTAGATAAATCGGGTAAGAGCTCATCAGTAAGAGCGTAAGAGGTAGAAGGAACATTTCCTACATCTTTGGATGCAGAAAATATGCCTCTAGTAGGTGTAGATGTTGTAGAGATGTCGATGGATGGGTCTATAGGTATGGAAGTTATAGGAGTAAAACAAGAAGCATTGGTTGTGGGTTTAGGATCCTTTTGAGGTCCTAATGTGGTTTGTTCAGAAGATGGTTGAACTATATGTAGAGGTGGAGTTGATGGAGAAAAGTAGATGATGTTATGGGTGTGTGTTTCACACGTTTAGACGGATGATTAGAATTAGGATGTGTGGATGATAAAGCAGGGCAAAATTGAACTCCAACAGGTTCTGCCAAAGCACACATATCAAAGGGTCTGGGATCACCATGAATGGTAACCAACTGATTTTTAAATTTGAATTTAACACACTGATGTAAAGTTGAGGGAACAGCTCGCATCACGTTGATCCAAGGGCGACCCAAGAGTATATTGTATGATGCAGGGCAATGTACAATAAACACGGTCATGTCTAAGGTTCTTGGACCAACTTGCAATGGTATAGTAATAACTCCACACGTTTCTTGTGTTTCGTCATTGAAGGCTTTTATGATCATATCAGTTCTTTTCATTTCATCACTTCTAAACCCAAATATTTGGTAGAAGTCAAAAGTGCAAATGTTTAAAGATGAACCATTATCAATCAAGACTCGTTTAACTGCTACATCTCCAATTAGGGCAGTAATATATAAGGGGTTATCCTTATGTAAACTATGTTGTGGTATATCTCTATCCCGAAAGTCAATACAATCGACTTCTCGAGTTATGATAGTATTGGCCATGGCTTCGGGTTGAATATTTTGTGGTACCATCATTTGGCTTAATGTGAGCATTAATTCATCCCTATGTGTAGGAGAAGATCTTAAAAGGTCCAAAAGGGAAATTCTAGCTGTAGTATTTGATAATTGTTCATTAATATTATAAGGAGGTTTAGGTTGAACATTAGGCGCATGATTCCCTTTATTAGGAACTTTCAAAACAAATGGAGCTGATCCATCATTCTGAGTTTGATCTTGTTGAGAATTTTGAGCCTGTTGTCTAGTAACAACTCCGATGGTACCGACAATATTTTTTTGCGGATGATGAATGGGTCTTGGTCTAGCATTTATGGCTTGTTCATTAGAAAGTAATTGGTGAGAAGATGGTCTAGTAGTGACTCTTCTTGGAAATGGTTCTTCTGGAACCATAGAACTTGTGATAGGTTGAATAGGATCTGATTCATCTTCAGAGCTATTCGATTGATTTGAGGTGATTTCCATGTCACTTTCAGTCTCATATTCTACATCACTAAGATCAGGTGTCTGAGTGTTATATAGAGGTCTGGTCGTAACCATGGATAAAGTTGTGTCAAATACTTCCACATCATGAGTAGGTGAATGCCCACTAATAGTTCCTACATATCGGGTAGGAGGGGGAACATTATGATGCTCAATTTGATTAGCCACTTCTTTACCATGCTTTGGTAAAGGATGTTGAAATATGTCCAATGATTGATTGGCATTCGATTCTGATTTTGGGGGATGTTCTTTTGAGCATTATTGGGAGGATTTTGTTTAGGTTGGAAGGCTTGTACCTCCATCTCATTGTTATCAATCAGGTCTTGTATTTTATGTTTTAATATTTTACAAGCGTTGGTAGCGTGTCCAGGTCCTCTATGGAAATCACAGTGTAAATCAGCTTTGTATCCGGGTATAGTTGGATCAGGTTCCCGGATATTTGGTAATTGGATCAAACCTCGTGCTAGTAATTACGGGAGAATGGTTGATAGAGGTTGATTTAACCTAGTAAATTCTTGAGGTGGTTTATCAGGAGGTTTCAATATGAACTTCTCCATTGTTTTTGCAGTATTAACATTGGCAACATTTTTGCTATCAGTGACTCCATCACCCACAACTTGTTTATTTTTATATTGATTTCTGGATGTTTTCTCATCATCTTTCTTTTTAAGCTGACCTCTCCTAATGAGAGCATCTTCCACTCTTCGAGCTAAGTCTATAGCTTGATCGAAGGTGGTCAAGGTAGCAGTTGATAACTCATAGGATAGTTGTTCTTGTAAATTATTGATAAAGATATCCAACATTTCCCGATAAGGTAACACAAAGTGTAATTTTCCTATCAACTATCTCCACCGAGCTAGGAAATCAGCAAAACATTCATCTTTGTCTTGTTTTAAGTTGTACAAATATTTAATGGTTACATGCCTTTCGATGTAGGCACTAAATTGATGAACAAAAGACTCAGTTGTTTCTTCGAAATTCCTCAAAGAATGAGTGGGTAGTTGATAATACCACTCTAATGCCATTCCTCCTAAACTTTTTGGGAACATCTTTAGTAATAACAAGTCATCATGTGATATATCATGACATGCTATCCTAAACATACGAAGATGCTCTATGGGATCTTTGGTTCCTTTGTATATAGGTAGGACAGGCATAGGAAAGTGTTTAGGATATGGTTGTGCTACAACTATAGGATCTAAAGGCTGACTACACATCTCTCGATAATTGTACGAGGGACGGTAGGGATCTATCTGGTCCATGCGGGAGACTAACTGTTTCACCATGGCTTCCAGATTACTAGTTTGTCCACCATATTGGTTTGGTGGTATTTGAGCGTATGATGGCGTGACGTAAGGATTAGATGCTATATTGCTATTATGCAAATGGTTGGTAGGAAGAGTATTATGAAGAAGATTTGTAGTAGCATTATGTTGTATCCCAGATTGTTGGAAATTGGTGTTTGGTTTTGTTTTAGGCTTTTGTTGATTTGAGGTATGTTGATCAATAACTTGGCGAAATAGAGTAGTGAATGAAGGTTTCTTTTGTGTGGGAATAACTCTAGGCTTGGTAACAGGCACTCTAGGTGGTTGGGTAACCTGTTGTTGTTGCATGTTCTGGATTATAGCGGCCATATCCAAATTGGATGGTCCAGCTTGATCACTTTCTTGATCAACGAAGGACAAGGGATTAGTGCGTGTGTGATATATTTCTTCTAGGGTTGCTTGAGTGTCACTAATTTGATCCTTGTCCATATGGATTGCTCTATTAAGAGTGCCAATATTAGTATTGAGGAACTTCCAGAAATGTTCCATGTTCTCAAAAGTAACGACTCCTTCCGGAGACATTTTAGGGGATGAGGATCCTTCCTCTCTAACAGTTTCTCTTTGTTCATTTCCTTCAACAAACTCTTCTTCTTGTTGGTCTAGTGTTCCTTCTTCCCGAATTGGGTCTTCGGGAAGGACATCCGGTTTATTTATTGGTTTTCCTAACCAATCTTCTTCTACTTCAGTCTGTTTTCCATTCTTGAGTCTAGTCATTATGCTTAAACTTAGATTTTAGCAAATATATATATATATAAATATATATATATATATATATATATATATATATTTGCAACAAGTTTGGGAGGTATATATTTTAATTATATACCTACTATAATACTTAAAAGAAAACGTTTTGATTTTTGTTATATTTTTGTTTTTTTTTTTGTTTTTATGATAATATTATAAAGACAACAAACAACATACTAAATGCAAGAAATAATAATAATAAAATAATGGCTTAGTTTTCTATAAATAGTTTATAGATGTCATTGATGGGATCAAGTTCATTAGGAGTCATGAAATGCTCCTCTTCAAATTGGAAATGGTTTTTCAAGAATTTGACAAAGTGTGCTATGGTGATGTTATCTACTTCTGACTCTGACTTGTAAAAATAGAGCTCATGGCAATACTCTCGATATAACACAGACTCTAGGAACTCTATTCCATCTCTTTCTATCCATAAGAACGACCTCTTGATCCTCTATACGAGATAGAAATTTATGTACTACAACTGCATTGTCGAGGTATTCCTCAAAGGTGTACAACTCGGAAGACACAAGTGCTCTTTTATCTGCTAACCACCTATGGCAAGCTCTCTGAAGTTCATGATATAAGGTCACTTGATCAGGATCCAGGATTCTATCTAGGACAAACCTCTTGATTTGCCTAAGTTCGGTTGATCTAGATGAAATAATATTCAATCTCCTATTAAGTTCGTCCCATAAAGGTTGGACCCTATATGTTTGAGGTACTCTAAGCAAAGAAGTAATCTCTATAGCTGCTAATTGATTTTCAACATTAATGGTGACAACTCATCTTTTATTATAATCTACCATCTAAATATGATATGCAATCTTTAATTGTTTTTCTGATGATTCTAAATGCATTTATGTTTTGTTTTTTTTTTGGATTGTTTTCAAAAGGTTTTTAGTTTTCACGTCGGGTTCACCAAAATGTATCGCTCCAAATTTTTTGCATCCTTACCTTCAGGCTATAGGATCCACGCCCGAAAGGGGGATGCGAGAAGGATGGGACAATACCTCGGATTGAGAGGCCCTTTGAAGGTCGCGCCTCTCGGGGGAGGGGTATAAGGGTGAATTTTCGATGGATGGTGGGTTCACCAGGAAACTTTTGAGTGGCAGTTTCCATGCCTAGGTTGAGAATGGTTTTGATGTGTTCATTTTGTGCTTTAATCATTCATATCCTAGGTTTGGCCAAGATGAATCTAAGCTATTCTATATGCCAATGCTGATTTATATGAATACAAAGAACATGAATAAGTGCTAAACACAGAAAGTATGCTAAATAAGACAGAATATACCTGATTTCGGATGTCTGATGAAGATTCTGAGTTTTGTAGAAGTCCAAATCATCTCAAATCATACGTAATCATCTGAAATGTCATAGAATCATCTCAGATCTCAGTCGGTCATCTGAGATCAGACGAGATCATCGTTGATCTGACGAATTCGTCAGACGAATTCGTCAAAAACCTGCAGTCACAGAGACAGATACCAAAAACCAAAAATACAACTGCAAAAGCAAGGGGAAATGATAGAAATGATAGTAAATTTGCCTAAATGATAGATCCAGATAACGATTAAAGGAAAATGCATTAATTTAATAATTTATTTTAACTTTAGCATGCATCTATACTAAATGAGGTGAACTCCAGGATGCAAGAATAAAATAAACCAAGCTAATGCATAAGAAAATGAAGAGAAAAGATAAGAAAATGCAAACTTCGGGCTCTGATTGCCCCCAATCTGGACTACAGTCAGGATCACCTCCAATCATATGAGATCATCGTCGATCCTCGACAGGATCGTCCAAAATCGTCTGGAATCGCCTGCGATGATCCGAGCTTGCTCTAGCTAAAAAATAGTAAAATTCCTGCAAGAAAACTTGAAATACGCAATGCAAACGATGGTGTGAAGGTGTTCTAATGCACAAGGAACTAAATTTGTAGGGAAATCAGTTAGCCGGGGGTTCAGGGGGATAAACCGAGAAAATCCTAGTTTATATAGGATTAGGGAGAGGTTAGGAGGTTGGAGATCATCCCAATTTGGGAGATCTCCAACGGGGAGACTCTAACTACGTAGACACGCTTTCTACCCAAGTTAGAGAAGCTGTTGAAACAGAAGCTAATTATGAAAATTTAGTTTTGGGACGAAATCGTCTGGACGTTCTATTCCAGACGAATTCGTCAGATCTAGGATGATTTCATCTGATCGGCGACGATATCGTCCAACGGTCAAAACAAATCCTAAAAATGGCATGAAAAACAAGGGGAGCGGGTAACGAGCGGTAACGGGCGGTTTTGGGTTAAAATTCAAATTTTTATCTTTTTACTAAGGTTTAACTGTGCCAATTTTAGGGTGCTACACATCCCACATAGGGATGACCACAAGCAACCATTCTTGGGTGGAATGGCCATGGTCTAAACCCCTCAAAATGTTAATGGTAGGATAAATGGCAATCAATTTCTACTATTTATCCCACCCAATGACTTATGATAGATTGGGAGACTATATAGGACATTAGGGACTACAAATTAGAGGCCCATATTAGAGGTATCTTCTATCCTATGCATGGTAAAGGCATTGACAAGTGGTGGCACTTGCCTTGCATACCCCAAATTGCCCATTTTACCCCTTTACACTCTTGGGCTATAAATTGGAGTATTTTCACTCAATTTTAGAGAGAGACATTTGCAAGTATTTACCATGAAGTGCTATCAAGATTTTGTCTCATATTTTCCCTCGTATTTATCTTGAATTCTTCATAAATTGAATTCATTTCCAAGGCATCTCAAAATACAGATATCCTCTCCAAAACCCATCCATTCCTATAATTTTAATCATCAAATTTGATGAAAACATCCTTAGGAATATTCTAGACTAGATCCAAGTGGAATTGGTGGCAAAAACCACCCTGTTTTGTGGTTGTCCCCACTTGGGATGGTTAGCAGTCCCAATTGGAACACCTAGGGAATACCATGAATTGACCCACAATTTTAAATTAATTTTAGTGTAGATCAATTTTAGCATTGTATTGTTGACCCCAAAAAGGTTAGTCCCCATTTTTGGTATCTTCTTCCTAAGGGTACACAAGGTGGTGCACCCGAGTCCAACCTTGTGTGTCCCACTAGAGAGTGGAGCACATGAAAAACCCAAGGGCATGCAAGTATTCCACCCTAAGCCAAGTCCATGCACTCCACTAGTGGAGTGCACAAGAACCCTTATGGGTGCACAAGTCATGCACCCTAACCTAAGCCTATGCACCCCATTAGGAAATGGAGCACACAAGATTTCCTAAGGGATGCACAACTTGGTGCACCCCATGCAAAGTTCATGTGCTCCACGAAAGTGTGGAGCATGTAACACCCTTGAACGGTGCATGAACCCATGCATCCACCTAAATTTTGTGTGCTTAACTATGGAGTGAAGTGCACAAAGTTTCCAAATGGTGTTCACCTTCACATGCTTACCTAGAGCTTGTGCACTCCACTCCTATGGATCGCATGAAGTCCTTTAAGAGGTATGCACCTCCATGCATGCTTTGATTATGCCAGTGTGCTCCATTCTAATGGAGAAAAAAAAAGCCCTCTGAGGTGCATGATTTGTGTGCCCACCCCCTAGCCCACATGCTCCACTTTATAGTGGAGTGCATAAAATCCTAAGGGGTGCATGAGCTCATGCACCTTGAGTAGCATTCATGTGCTCCATTCCAATGGAGCGCATGAGGGTCTAGTCAGGTGCATGAAGTTGTGCACCTACCTTTGGGTCCATGAAATCTACTGTGGAGCACATAAAGGTTATAATGGTGTATGAGATTATGCATCAAATTGAGTCTCGTGTGGCTCCACTCCCTTGGAATGTGCAAAATTTAAGTGAGTGCACAATTTCATGTGCCCACTTCAATATCCACATGTTTCATCTCCCCAATGGAGCATGCAAAGTTTTCTCGATGCATGAACTTATGTGCCCAATCCTCCTAAGGCATGTGAGATGTTACTATAGTCTATATTTCATGTGCATTCTTTGCTTGAGGGTACCCCACTTGGTCCAACCTAAAATCACCATGTATCCTAAGAATATCTTCAAGCCACAACTCAATCAAGCTGGTGTAATGTACAAATAAAAGTGTATATGATGTGGTACACCCAGCAAATTAGGAAGCCCCATTGAATGGAAAAGTGTATGAACACTACCTACCCAAATTAAATGCACATGCTTTAAAAGAAGGTGGTAAATCTCCCCTATTCCATTAATACATGAAAAAAGTATTTTTTTATGAGGTCGAGCACAAAGGCAATAAATAAACCTTCTCTAAGTGCAGTTCAATGACTTCCATGAGCACGACTATGATAGGGGTGTCTAATATTAAGGCACAAATTGGCAATATCACTAGGGCATGGTCTGTTACAAGAATAATAGGGAGAGCATAGGATCTGAAGGCTCTAACGAAACCACCAAATACAATCAGAGATATCATGATGGAGTAGAAACAATAGGTGGAGGGGATGATTATCTATAGTTTTAACCTCATAGAGGAAGACAATCCATGCCACTCAACACTACTAAGGAGCCTATTTGTGAGGGCATAAAGGGATAGAACCGATCTGGCCCTCGTCTACAATAAATGGAATACCAATTTGTCTAATTAACTTGCCCAAAGGTCTATCACTTTTTAGACCTTCTATCCTAGTTGACAATGGCCTATGACCATAGAAATCACACCATTCATGATCATAAAAACTAGGCGGTGGCTAGGTTGATGATAGATAGAATTAGGTGAGTATTCAAGCTTATCATAGCATCACAAGTTGTGGACTTCAAGACATTGGCTATCTAAGCCAATTATATGGTCAACACCACATTCCTAAGAATGCTCCTGAAGAGGGGAAAATGTAAGCCCCCAAGCTTCCCCATTATAATTTTTTTTCTTAAGACCTAGGCATAGGATTACACTGATATGATTAACCTGGTGCTAGGTGTAAAGTATTTAGAGATGATTACGAAGGAGGTGATGTTCTTGATCATTCAATGCAATAGGATAGACAACACATATCTCTACTGGTGGGAGGATGTAATCAGTGATAACATAGACCAGGAACTAACAAAACTACAATAGGCCATATTGGTAGATAAGGAGGAACTTCCTACTTTTTCTTACTATTCATTTTTAATTCACTTGTTCATTACACTGTTGGATAAATCCTTGGTGGCCCAAATGGGGGGATGATTGCTCCCACCCTTCAATATTAGTTGCTATACATCCAAGAGGGGTGCTCTAGCTACAAAATATTCTTTGAGAAAATCCTCCTAGTAGTGCACACCCGACTATGTGGTGAAGAGCTTGAAATGTTTGGGGTCAGGGTGAGGAACTTATTGCATGAGGTAAGGGTAGGAAATTTATTCTATATATAAGAATTCTCCTATATCAAGTTATATGGATCTAAACTACCTCCAAAGGCACTACAGATACATTGCCTGACTTTAATTGCCATATTAGAGATAACCCGACAAAATGGGGGCAATCATAGAGAGGTAAAATTGGGATAAAGTTAAGACTATTTAAAATATCATGATTTAAAATGAATTCATGAGGAAATAGTATCTCTTTATGAGCCACTCCAACATCTAGGATTTGGTTAATAGGTAAAGATATGTGTACTTTTAAATCAAATAAAATCCTCCCACCGATAGAGCGGTGTGTTGTCTGTCCTATTGTATTGAATGATCATGGACATCACCTCCTTCCTAATAAACTCCAAATACTTTACAATCAGCACCAGGTTAATCATATTGGTGTAATCCTATGCCCAGGGTTGAAGCAAGAAATTTCTAATGGAGAAGCCTGAGGGCTTGTATTTTTCCCTCTTTAGGAGCATTCTTGAGAATGTGGTGTTGAGCATATAATTGGATTGGAGGGCCAATATATTGAAGTCCATAATATGTGATGTTGTGGTGAGCCTGAATACTTTCCTAATTCAATATACCATAAACTTGGTCACCACTTATTTTTTATGATCATGAATGGTGTGATTTTTATGGTCATAGGCCACTACTAGCTAGACCAGAATATTTGAAGAGTGATAGACCTTTGGGTAAGTTAACCAGCCCAAATTGGTATTCCATTTGTTGTAGATAGGGGTTGGCTTAGTGCTATCCCTCTTTGCCCTCATAAATAGGCTCATTAGAAGCTTAGGATGACACTGATTATCTTCCTCCATGGTATTGAAACTATAGATCATCAATTCCTCCACCTCTCGTTGCTACTCCACTGTGATATCCTTGCTTATGTCTGGTGGATTTGTTAGAGCCTTAAGATCCTATGATCTCCCCATTCTTCTTGTAATAGGCCATGCCTTAGTGATATTACCAATTTATGCCTTAACATCAGACACCCCTATCGTAGCCATACTTGTGGAAGCCATTAAACTACACTTGGAGAATGTTTCTTTCTTACCTTTGTGCTCGACCTTGTTGAGAAAATACTTTTGCATGGATTAATGGTGTAGGGAAGGTTCACCACTTTCTTTTAAATAATGTGCATTTAATTTGGGTAGGCAGTGTTTGTGCACTTTTCCATCTGACAAGACTTCTTGATTGGCTAGGTGCACCACATCATCTATATTTTTAGCTACGAATTACACTAGCTTGATCGAGTTGTGACTTCAAGAGATTCTTAGAATGCTTAGTGATTTTAGGTTAGCCCAGGTGGGACACACATAAGCAAAGTGTGCATGTGAAGTCTACACCATATTAACATCTCACATGCCTCTGGAGGATTGGGTGCATAGTTTCGTGCACTAAGAAAAATTTGCATACTCCATTGGGGAGATGGAGTGCATGAACCTCAAAATGGGTGCATGAAATTGTACGCTCACTTAAATTTCATGTGCTCCAAGGGAGTGGAGCATGTGGGACTCAATGGGGTGCACAATCTCATGCACCCTCATGACCTTCATGCACACCATAGAGGAGCGCACTGACCCAGAGGTGGGTGCACAACTTCGTGCACCTGACTAGACCCTCATGTGATCCATTGGAATAAAGCACATGAATGCTACTCAAGGTGCATGATATCGTGCATAACTTAGGACTTTTTACACTCCACTATAAAGTGGAGTGCATGGGCTAGAGGTTTGGTGCACAACTCATGCACCTCGTAGGGCTTCCACGCACTCCATTAGAATGAAGTGTGTTGTGCACCCTTAGGAAGAAGGGACCAAAAAGGAGGACTACCATTTTTAGGGTCAAAATCAACTCTAATTGGGATATGATGATGGATGATAGACATGGACCTAAGAACTCCAAAATCTTCATGTGTACTCACACTAACTTACACACACACACACACACACACACTTGTACCCCTATTTTTTTGTTCTTCATGACCTCCGTCAAAGGGACCGAAGGATTTGAGGTGTTTTCCATTCACTTGTATGGGAATTTCTTCCCCCTCCATGTCCTCTAGCTTGTAGGTATGTTGACAAATTACTTTAGCAACTTGGTATGGCCCCAACCACTTGGGATCAAATTTATCCTTCTCATCAAGCTTGTCGCTCTTTGGATCCTAGTAAAGCACTACTTCATTGATAGAAATACTTTGACCCCTAGCCATTTTTTTGAATAGTTGCAAGGTCCTGTTGTATTGGGTGATCATCCTTGTAATTGCCTCCCTCTTTTATTCTTCTAATTGGACAATTTGATCCATCCTCCTTTATATCATGTCTAGTCTTTCATGATCCTAAAGTAATAAGGAGATGGCTACTTTTTCTAGCTAAGGTGGTACAAGTACCTTTTCTTCATAGATCAACTTATAGGGTGATTTTATAGTGGCCCTTTTTATTGAAAATCTATCTACCCACAAGGCATACTTTAGTTCACTATCCCAACCTCTTTTGTTCTTCCCCAATGATATCTTAATTCAGGTGATTATATTCTTGTTGGAATATTTGGCCAGTCCATTCCCCTAAGGATAATAATTTGTTGAGTGGGCCAGCTCTATACTATAATTTGCATAGAAGTCAACCATCTCATAGGAAGTAAAATATTTTGCATTATCCATCACCACCTTCCTGGGCACCCCAAATTTGGTTAATATTCTTTCTTCCATGAAGTTAATGATAGAGAATGTTTTTGACCTCCTAAGGGGAGCTGCTTCAACCCATTTGATTAAGTAGTCTGTAGTAGTGATAATCCATTTATGACCTAAATATTTTAGGTTGATTTATCCTATTAGATATATCCCCCACTAAGAGAAAGAAGTTTCAATAATCACTGGATTTAGTGTCATTGTAAGCAAATTTTTCTTGCCAAAGAAAACTTAACAGTTATAGCATTTTTTGATAAACTGATACACATATTTGAATATGGTTAGCCAATAATATCCTGCCCTCATAATATGGTTGGTTGTTGCTTTTGGAGCAAAATGACCACCACAGAACCCCATGTGAAACTCTTCAATAATATTAGGGGCTTCTATTTTTGTCAGAAACAACAACAACACTCCACTTGGATGTCTCCAATATATCCAATCTTCTTGTAGGTCGTATTTCTGAGCCTGCTACTTAATACTCCTCATTCTTCTAGAAGATTTATCAGGCAAGAAGGATAGGTTCTTTAGATAAAATAGAACATCTTCATACCAGTCAGATTATTCATGCACAGGTTGTTCACCCTATTGTACTCCTTGCACAAAAATAGAATTACTCACCTCCTCCTCTCCTTTGAAGGCCATATACTTTTCCAACCCTTGTCCTTTAATAATTTTTATTGCTTTAAACTCCACATCATACTATAGCAGCTTTACCATCCATATTTTTGAACTGCCTGTGGTCTTAGTTTGGGTGAGGACATCCTTGATGGCAATGTAGGGGATATAGACAATCACTTTACTGGAACCAAAGATACTCTTAAAATTATCTAAAGCCTAAATCAAAGCAAAGTACTATTTCTCTATTGGATTATACCTTAGTTGGGTCCCCTTAATTCCTAAACTCATGAATGCTATTAGCCTTTCATTTCATTCTTCATATTTATGGGATAGTACAATAGGTATAGTATGTTCTGAAGCAAAGGAGTATAGGTTGAAATTATTTTAATGGTTTATGCAAGTCAGTATAGGTGTGGTAGTAATGGCTTCTTTAATTTATTGAAAGGCCTTGATATTGGCTTCATCTCACTTTATCCTGGAATCCTTTTTAATCATATCATTTACTAGCTTAGCAATCTCAGCAAAACTTGGGACAAATCTTCTGACAATTTTTTTTCCAAAGGACCTAACTCCTTTGAGGATCTTTGGGGATGGCATCTATATAATAGCATTTGTTATTTCTAGGTCAATTCTTATTCCTTCCTTTGGGACTACATATCCCAAAATATTACCATGATTGGACCCAAAAAGATATTATTTTGGATTAATGAAATCCCATACTCTTTGCACCTTTCAAAAACTTGAGATAGGTGGGAGAAGTGATCTGCAAGATTTTGGAAAAGACTATGATATCATCCAAGTATACCACTACAATTTTGAACATCAGCCCTTTAAAGGAAAAATACATAGCCCTCTTAAAAGTAGCTCCAAAATTCATTAGATCGAATGGCATCCTTTGGTATTCAAAGGTCCCCCATGGTGTAGTGAATGCAATTTTGAATCGGTCCTTTGAGTTGACCAAAATATGATTATATCTTGTCATATAATAGTGAAATCCTGGAGGATCCCACCACTTCCTACAGTAGTTGTTCCATATTGGGAAGGGGGTAATTATCTTTGAGGGATATCTTATTTAAGTTTCTAAAATCTACACACAACCTTATTTCCCCATTCTTTTTCCTAATAGGCACCAAATTTGCTATCCAGGAAGAGAATCTCACTTTCTTAATTATTTTTGCATTGAGAAATTTTTGGACCTCTTTTTGCATGATAGGATGTAGAGTAGGATTATTATTTCTTTGTTTCTACCTAAAATATTTGGCACCCTCCTTCAGGGGAATGATATGGATCATCACATCAGTGTTAAATATTCTTAGATAATCATAGCTCCATTCAAAACTATCCCTATTTTTTCTTAGGTATTGGATATATTGTTTCTTTTCTTTGGTAGGTAATTATTTTTCTATTTTAACCATTTTAGGATATACTACTATCCCAACATTAATCTCTTCTTATTTTTATTCACGAGGTGAAGTCCTATGGGCCTTGTAAAAATCATCAAAGAGATATTCCAAATATACTAGCCCCTTGGGAATTTTATTAGTTTTGAGTTGTATCACTTCTATTGGGGTTCTTATAACATGCTACAATTTTTCCTTATCTTCCTCATCATAAAAAATCCCAACAAATTGGTTCTGTACTATCATAAAATCCTTGATATCAGTATCATCTTGAAAGACTTGTAGGTAAACCACATTATTTGGGATAGAAGGATGATACATAGATATAGTGGAGAATCTATCCATGTATTCTATATAAATTTCAAGACTATCTACCCCAGAAGTATTCACAACCAATAGATTGTCCATATGGTTTTTCTCCCTAGTTATATTTGGTAAATTGAAGGCCAAGAATCTACTGATCTCATCTAAAATAGCTTGCATGTATTGCTTTAGCCTAGGGTGTTTGGTCTGGTACTTCTCTTTGATCTGTTGTATAATTAGTTTAGCATCCCCATAGATAGTGAGGTAGTTGATACCCAAATCTTTATATTTTCTCAATCCCAATAGTAATGCCTCATATTTTTCCATATTATTTGTATAGGGGAACTCTAACTGGTAAGGTAATACCAAGTAATTACCCTTGATGCTAGTCAAATTAATTCTAGCTCTAGCATCAGTTTGAGACTTAGCCCCATCAAAGGTCATTATCCATATTTAAATGGTGAGGATCCTATTTGACTCAGCATAAACAACTACTTTAATCTTGGGGTCTAGTACTTCTACATTAGGTACTTCTTTGAGGAAAGGGGTATGCCAAATAGAGTAAATATCAATCTCCTTCTATTCTACAAAGCTAAAAAAATTGATAGTAGTATTATCAAGCCTCATCAGATCAACTGAACATTTTTTGAATGGCTCTCTCCTCAGGGTGGCCTATTATTTGGATGAAAGCGGGATGGTGGTATACAACCAATACAACTGAATTGATCCCCCAATTTCTCTACCCAGTGTCTAAATAGCAATAAGGAAAATAATGGGTCTACATCTACCACAACCACATCCATTACAATTCCCTTCTTTGGATATTGATCTAAAAATACCAAGAGGCCTATAATTATCCCTATATAAGCTACTTTCCTATTTTCTATAATAGAAATGGGGAGGAATATTTGGTGCACATCAGTCCCAACTGATCAACCACCTACTTTGGCATAAAATTGTGAGATGCCTCTCTATCGAACATGCAATTGTGTATCACATAGCGGTCACCATACCTAGATGTATATCAGAAGGAGATATAAAAGGGCATAACTAAAGTAGGACTTCTACTATATGGATTGGAAGTTGAAGTTTCAAAGACATGGCCTTCCCCTTGGTCATTCAACCTAAAGGTCCTATAAATCTTCTATCTATATTTAGGGATAGTCATCAATTCTCCAAAGGTTACGTTTATCTTTTTATTGGCCAGTTCCAAACCTATGTCAAATTTTGATTTTTTATTTTTTGGCCCACTATTTACTGGTTCAAACCTTTCAGGATGGGGTGGCTAATGGCCATTATTAGGTTTCTTTGCATCGGCTAGCTCCTTCTCATCAACTACATTTTTCTTATACTGCTTGTTAGGGATGGTTCTATTGCATAGCCTAGTGGCATGGAACCTTTCTAATATCTCAACTTCATCAATTATTGGGGTCAATTTGCCCTATATTACTTGTTCAAAATGGTTATTCGGGGTCATTCTTAAGATTTTTACATCATCAAGGGTAAATATTGTAGGCTTGTTATCAATACTGGTAGACTGGGTGACTTCTTCTAGAATTGGTGGAGTATCATCAGTTTCCTCCCAAGTCCAACAAGCATTGATTCTAATATCATCCTCTAATTCTTCCTCAAGGTTTACAACTAAATGGAGACCATGGTATACAACACAATCAACTGGATTGTGTGGGGCATCACATGCTATATAGAATAATGGAAAGTTAGAGGTTATATTTATATAAGTCATGGATTCGGGATGGCATCTTGATATTTTTGAACTTCCTTCCTATTCTAGTTATTGTTCAAATTTATATCACCCTCATTATTCCATTTTCTATTAACATTTTGTCAAAATTTGGGTATACCCTCATTCTGGTGTTGTGAGGGATCTCCATTATCACCTTTTCCTTCTCGATTTTGGATAGTTGATTGTTCATGGATAAGAAAATTTATATCAACTGTGATGACAATTTCTCAATAGGGTTGAGCTCTAATTTTTTCAAAATTCCAAACCCCACATTCTTAGTCCTCCTTTCATTTTTGCTATGGCTGGGGTCTACCAAGGTTGCCTTCATCTTCCCACTATCTATCATATCCCTTTCTATCATAGTTGCTCTTTCCATGCAAGCATCGATAGTGAGTGTAGGTTGCTTCCTAAGTTCATAGTTGAAGTCACTAGGAAAGATGTTTTTATAGAAGCATATGGAATGGTGATCATTAGGTCTTAAATCCATAGGGATTTAGTTTCTCATCTCGAAAAACCACTTATTGAAATCATCCACAATTTTTTTTTCTTCCTTTTCATTGTGGCTAGTTTGATCAATAATTTTTTACATCATTATCAGGAAGGACCTTTTAAATCTATTTATTATTTCACTCCCCTACAACATATCCTATAATATTTTAGGCCGCGCAATATTAGCTAGAGAGCACCCCTCAATTTTTGCACCTTGTTCTGGTGACTCTAAAGAAACTAAAAACATCAACAAGGAGCTAATTTGGTAGCCATAAGATGCAGTTAAGAGGATCTCTACCCCAAACTATCAGACCCATAGGTACTTTTAAAAGCTCATAAAAGTAAAAAATAAGACTTCTATTTTTGTTCCTTCTAGTAATCAGGGTAGTACTATTTTTATTCCTCAAATTTCTCAAAAACCAAGTACCACCCCACATGCTATCCCAAGGGACCCAGTCACACCAATGGTCAATCCATATTTGAATAACTAGTGCCTTAATAGGTACAAGCATTTTGTTTTACCACCTATTTTGAACCCTTTACCCCCAAATTCCCATAAGTACCTACCTAAGTTCCTATGGGACAATACTGTGACCAAGGAAGACCATGTAAAAGACTTTTGCATGCTACGGATAGCCTCAAGGTGGAACATGAGGATGTTATACTTTGATTATTACTTCAAACCTTGGAAAAGGATGTCAAAGAGTGGTTTAATAGTTTTACGGTATACTCTATTGGCACTTTCTAGGAGTTAGAAGTTGCATTCCTCAAAAAATATGAGGAGAAAAAGAATGATCAGTCTTTGTTGATTAAACTAGCCACAATGAAAAATAAGGAAAATGAAACTATGGATGATTTCAATAGGTGATTCACCAAGCTAAGAAACTGAATCCTTGTGGATTTAAGGCCCAATGATCACCAGTCCATATGCTTCTATAAAAATTCTTCCCTGGTGACTTTAACTATGAACTCAAGTAGCAACCTACACTCACTATCAATGCTTGCATGAAAATAGTAATTATGATAGAAAGGGATATTATAGATAGGGGAAAGATGAAGGTAACATTAGTAGACCCCAAACCCAGCCAAACTAAAAGTAGGACTAAGAATGTGGGGTTTAGGATTTTGAAAAATCAAAGCCCGACCCTATTGATAAATTGTCATCATAGGTGACTGAAATGTTCCTATCCATGAAAAATCGACTATCCAAAATCAAGAGGGACAAAGGTGACAATGGAGAACCCTCACAACACAAAAATGAGGGTAGACCCCCTTTCCAATGAAATTTTAATAGAAACTAGAATAATGAGGGTGGTAGAAATCCGAATAACAATTGGAAGAGGAAGGAAGTTTAAAAATATCAGGATGTCATCCCGAATCCCATGACCTCTATCAATATAGCCTCTAACTTTTCCTTCTTCTATCCAATATGTGATGCCCCCATAATCCAGATGATTACGATGTATACCATGGTTTCCATTTAGGTGTAAACCTTGAGGAAGAATCAGAGGATGAGATTAGAATCAATGCTTGTTGGACTTGGGAGGAAACTATTGATACTCCACCAATTCTAGAAGTCATCTAGTCTACCAGTATTGATAATATGCCTACAAAATTATCCCTTGATGATGTAAAAATATTAATAAGGCCCTCAAATAAATATTTTGAAAAAATAATATAGGGTAAATTTACCCCAACAACTAGGGAAGTTGAGATATTATAAAGGGTCCATGCCACTGGGCTACGCAACAAAACCATCCCTGATAAGCTAGATTTGAAAAATGCAACTTATGAGAAGGATCCAACCCATGCAAAGAAATATAATGATGGCCATCAGTCACCCCCTCCTGAAAGGTTTGAACCTATCAATAGTGGGACAAAAAATAAAAAATTAGAATTTGACTGAAACTATCAAAAAGACACCATAACACCTCATTCAAATATTATGGAATCTGCTATATTTATATTGATAATCATAAAAGGGTTACAAGAGATGATATCCTTTGACAATTTTGCCTTGAAGGCTATAGTAGGGTCTTTTCATAGAAAACCTCTTTCAGATATGGTACAAATACAACAATATTTATCCTTTTGGGTTCCTTGATGTAGGTGGGCTTCTTGCTCATCAACCACTGCTTGTTGGAGATGTTTCCTTGAGCTTTGCTAGACCTATAGAAACCTATAAAATCCTATTAGTGCATTGGGGGGTCTACCTCAGTCAAACCCCATAGTTATGAAGACAAAAGACTCATAAAAAGTGCTCAAAACATGAAATTAACCATTAAAACCAGCATAAAACAATAAACTAAGCTATTCTTACCTATCCAAATGATTCTTATGTCTATTGCAGAGGTTTGCACTCCTAGGGTGCAAACCATGAGGTTTGCACGTGTGAGGTGTGAAAAAACCCTTTTGAAGTCAGATTGCTTAGATGGGGTCCCTGGATGCTTCTTATTGGTTTTGGATGTGCATTTTATCTGATAGAACCTTTGAACAACAAATTTTGATGTGGAAATCAACCTGTATCACTCAAAAAATGGGATTATGCAAGAGATAAACTGATTTCGATGTTTGTATGATGGATGTGAGATGGATGTGTGTTGATTGCAATGACTATGGTGATTTCAGCAAAGTTTCGATATGTAAAATTTGTGATGATCCAAATGGTGAAAATGACCTTCTATTTATAGAGTGGTCCAAGGTGAGAGAAAGGGGATGAGATGTCCCCTATGAGGTGGCTATGGTGAGGTGTCCACCAAAGAGGTGTCCCTTGAGGTGTCCTAGGTCATGAATGAAGTTGGGTGAGAGAATCCCTCACCCATACAAAAGTAATGATGATTAGGGATAAATATCAATTTGCAATTAATATTCACCTTTATGGAAATATCTTAGCATTAATTAATCATTTTTGTGTGCAAAAGTATCCATATTGCATTCATGACCTAGGGGTGTGTGATATGGAGAAATATTTAGGATGAGAGGTGGCAAGGCTAGGATAGGCTAGGATAGGTGAGGTGGGAGGCCAGGCTAGTAAAAGTAGACTAGGTGAGATGGAGGATTTTAATTAAATCAATAAGAGAACTAATTAATTAGGGAATTAGCCATAAAGCACAATTAGACCAAAATGTTGACGTTTTGACCATAAAGTAGTTTTTGACCATGGTGAAGGTTTCAACCTTAGTTGAGTTGGCATGAGGTCACATGAGGACCTAGGATTAAGCATAGGAAGGGACTTAGCTATCCCAAAGGGGCTAAAGGTGATGAATAGTATTTTTAGGTCAATTTATGCAATTTTCAATTGTTTTGCACATTAATTAACCGTGGAGATGGAGAGAGGAACAATGTGCAACTTTTCGATGTCTACATTTTACCCCTTTTTGTACTGGAGTGTGTGAAACATAGTTTAGTACAAAATTTGATGATATGGATTGATGATGATTGGTGAATGATTGCTTTTGGAGAGAATCGCATGATTGCCTTGCACTATGATCAATTGAAAATGTTTCAATATTTTTGGATGAAACAAGATGCTTTTATTAACTTTTGCTTTCGATTGTTTGATGAGCTAATTTGACGATATTTGATAAATCGTTGGAGCCTAAGGTAGAACTTCAGGATTTTCATTCACAAGTGGTGTTATGCCTACCACTATGACGATTGGAATACATGTGGTGTCTACAAACAAAGGTATTTTGAGATTTTGCAAATATCATTTTGTTTTGAATTGGAATTTCGGTCTTTGAAATAATTGTTAGAAAATTTTTTTTTAGGCATTTGTTGTATCCATGATTGGAATTTTTTTATTGTTTCATAATGTGTAAGGTAACTTTTGGTGTGATTGACGATGACGATAGGGGAGGTTGGCGATGCGGCGGTTGATGAAGATGTAGGGCAAATGTGAAAAATTGGGCACAAAAATCGATGAAATTTGTGGTGGAGCAGAATTTATGGTGAAATTGGAGCCAAATGATGAAATTTGGACACCGTATGGTAGGTCCACACTTCACACATGTGAACCATGAGGTTCACACCCTAGGGGTGCGAACCAGTAGGTTCACACATGTGGGATGCAAACCCGCTAAAAATGGGGTTTTAAGTTGAAAATCATGATTATGACATTATTATCATGCACGAATGATGTTGGAGAGGTGGAGGAGAGAAGAAAAACATAACAAAGTGTTGTCAAGTTTTGGATTGAGCGAAGTGGGATGATGAGCACGTCAGGGAGTGCTAGCATGGGGGCAAGAATGCCCGAGGTAGGTGATTTTTCTCTTTTTTAGCATGTGTGGATTTGGGGAGGGTTTTAAAAGGAACCTTTTTGCTTTTAACACCACAAAATGAGGGTGGGGGTAAAAAGTAATGAAAATTCATGCACTATGTGTAAAAAAGGGCAAATGGGTATCCAAATGTACTTTTCATTTTTTACTTTGATTTTTTGGTGCATGGGAATGTGTGCATGGAATGTGATGTGGGGAATGAGTTGGAAAACGTGCATGTGGGTGTGTAGGTGGGTGAAAACCAAAAACAAAATTTGCTTAATGAGCCAAATGGGTATCTTGATTTGCCTTTAATTTTTTTTTTTTGACCTCATTTTTATTGCTACGTTTTGCGTGCTTAGGGAGGGTTTTTGTGTCATTTTTTGCATTTTTGACATGTGTCCTGGTATTTTCCACATGAGTGTTTGGTACGACTAGAATCATCATGAAATTCTACACCTAGTCATATAATTTTTGTTGAGTTCCAAAGGTTCACACATGTGGGGTGCAAACCGGGTTTTTTTGGATTTTTTGAGTTGTTGGGATCTGGGTTTGGCTTGATTTGCACAAATTCATGATTTTTTTATCATTTTTTGCATGTTTTTTTTTAATTTTCATGGATTTTTGGTTTGCGTGTGAATGCAAAATGTGACGAAATGCAATTTGTAAATGAGAAATGAAAGTGAGCATATATGTACATAAATAAAATGTCTATCTAATGATGCCTAGAAATAGTAAAATAAAATGCATGCATTTATGTTACATTGCGATTTATATGAAATATGTATAAAAGTGCAAATGATTTCTAACATGTGGTGTGTGTGATGGTAGGTGAAGAAAATATTTACATGCCATCGACTTCGGACTTGCAGGAAGGAATTGGAGGATTAGTGGGGTGAGGCGGATGTGGCATGGCTAAGGAGGGTGGGGTTATATGGTGTATGGGTGATGCACGAGGTTCATGTGAACCATGCATATATGGCTGCATTGTGTGAGAGATGGGATCCTGATAGGAACACCTTTTATTTACCAAAAGGGGAGATGATGGTGACCTTGGAGGATATCTATTGGACATACAGGTTGCTAGTTGATGGATGACAGTGATGGTGGTGGGGAAGGAGGCATGGGATGGAATTCTTGAGAGGGCCTTTGGCAAGTGGTGGTAGTGGGTGGAGGCGAAGAAGGGGGTGGACTATATGTATTATTGGAGGAAGGAGTGGCTCTCATTGCGTCATGTGATGGTGATGTTATTGATAGTGAGCCATGCACTACTAGATGCTTCAGGGGTGAAATTCCCCTAGAACATGATGGGGATTGTATGTGACATGGTGGAGTGGAGCGACGATATGCATGGGAACCTATGTTGTTGACATAGGTGTATCACGAGTTACACTAGGTGGTGAGGATAGACAAGATGAGACTAATTATCCTTTCATTGTTGAAAATATGGATGTGGGGGCATATCACCATCTTAAGGCCTATAAATTTACCATATGATGTGCATGTGCACAAGGGGGATGAGATACCCTATGCTAGGAGATGGTGGGTAGACTTGGAGAAGAAGAGGAGAGAATGTGGTGGTTATTTGATGCACCATAGATTAGAGCTGGGGTGAGTGACGATGGAGAATATTAGGTAGAGGCCATGGTGAGGAGGGCCTAGCTGGGATCAGGATGCTTTGTATTTGGTATACATTCAGTATGGTAGGTGGGTGGTACGAAAGTACTCATCAGAGATTGAGTACTTTCCATTTTCTAGGGTGCATCAGTAGTTTGGATTGGTATAGGGATGACCTGATACACCTATGGAGATTTATAGGGTGAGGGGGGATAGGGGACCACATCCTGTAGTGCAACCATAGGACTTGATTTTGGATGAGGTGATTGATGTCCTAGATGTGGAAAATGTAGAAACAACCATTGAATATGAGGTCCAATGGTCGAGGCAAACCTAGGAGCCCAGGCGAAGCATGGTGGATGGGTGGGTGGATGTAGTAGGAGCTCTAACCTATGTAGGTCTACTAGGAAGGGTGAGAGTAGGGTCGTCGATATGATATGTGGAGGATAAGGAGGATGCAGGATCACCCAAGCTAGGTGTAGAGGAGAAGTAGGATATGTATTGGCTAGTGAGGCATGTGTGTCCATGATAGGATGGGCATGATCAGTTGGTGAGTGATGAAGGTGTGGGGCCATAGATAGGAGGTGGAAGGGGGACGATGACTATGGAGGATGTTGTCATGATGGATGTGGATGATTTTTTGGTGATACCATGGTGTTATGACCAGGTAGGTTGGTGAGCAATAGTGGTGTAGGACCATTAGGATGTGGTGACGAGAGGACGGTGGCTAGGGATGAGGTTCTAGATGAGGGGCCATTACTGGGGTTGGGGATGGTGGGGGATGTGGAGGATTTTGAATTTGGGGGTGAGCTGCATGGTGCCATATCAGTAGAGGGTGAGGTGTAGCGGCTTCAGGAAAAGGTGAGAACACTACAAGATATGTTATTTGAGATGGATATGGAGTGGATGATGAAGCATTCAACCTGGTAGGAGGAGAGGCGAGAGGCAGATGCAAACTTGAGGGCTACCTTACAAGAGCAATTTTGATATAGGATTTGGCTTATGGAAAATTATATAGAGGCACTCATGATTGAGTGGGATGGTCTTAGACTCAAGCATGATACCATATGGAGGGAGCAGGATGATATGGTTGAGATTGCAAGGCAATTTTAGTAGTTTTTGGATGAGGCGAAGGCTAAGACAGAGGCTATGAGAGCTAGCCATGTTGTGAGAGTGTCTGAGCTTGAGTAGACTATACGAGAGGTGTTAGACTTGAAGTAATGGGTAGAGTGGGAGATTTAAGGGTTGGGTAATATGGTGTCATAGCTAGAGGTATCATGGAAGGAGGTGGCACAATTGAAAGAGGGCAACCGTAGGCTATTGGCTATGAATTCCAAGGATATGGGTAGGAGGTCGAGATGTGAGGGGGAGTTGGTGGTAAATGGGCTATATATTCCTATATATGAGGGATCACTTGCATCATCATAGGTGTAGCTATAGTAGATCATACCATCAGTTGGTGGTAGGGCATAGGAGATGGTGGCACTTGTGATGTCACAGGTACTAGTGAGGATGGGGCCACCTGCACATGTGGAGAGGGCCCGAGTGGAGGATGTTGGGTAGCTAGAGGTATTGCAATAGGTATCCATATGGGGCCTAGGGGGTGAGGGTAGTGGAGAGAGCATGGGATGGTAGTGGCCATAGGGATGCATGATAGCGGTGATGTTTGATGGCTCATAGTTTTAATGATTTATGCATTGACAGATATGTACATGATGATGTATTTTTTTTGGTGTCAGTACATAAGCATGGATGCATATTGCATTGTAGTCGTATGGCATGTTGGAGATGTAGATGTACAGCGAGATTGTATTTTTGATGTGAGGAGCCTGCAAGGTCCTGCACCTTCATTATTATAGTCTGATGGCAATAGTTTCTAGATATATATATATACATATTATATTGGAAAAAACTTGTATCTATTTGCATTTTGTGTTTGTTTCTTTCTGCTTATGGTAGTGTATGATTAGTGTAGATGTGATAGTAGATAATTATGTATGAATGGAATGGTGATATGTTTAAATAAATATGCATGAATGTGAGGTGTGAGATAAAATATAAAATGGCATGCATAAGATTAAATGATATAAACACTTTTCATAGGGATAGCATTTACATCATTACATTACTTAAATGATGTGATCCATTCCGTTATTCCAAGGAAGTTGGATATGAGGAATGTCATGAGGATATTTGAGCATTATAGTTTGAAAAATCAATCCCATTGACTAACTGAGTGAAACTTATTGATGCACTTGGAGGCTATCTTGGTAAACAAGACCTCTATCTTGGACTTGTGTGTGGAAAGTGATGTTCATTTTACCATTCTAGAATAGGGTGGGTTATAACTGCATGCCAACTTTAGCCTATATGCTAGCTCATTGGTAAAGACCGAAGGACTATAGGGATTCAATTTGATGATATCTCAAGGCCTTTCCTTTTGTTTTCTACCCTAGTGTAATAATTTTCTTGGGTGGTGCTCTGTTATTCTTCTTTCTCTTTTTCTTATCCTCTTATATTTTTTTTGGATACTTGCTCAGATTAGTTGTAGAGCAAGGGATTATTCTTTCTTTTTGCTTTTTCAGGATACTTGCTTAGATTAGCTGTAGAGCAAGGGATTATTCTTTATTTTTGTTTTTTTAGGATACTTGCTTAGATTAGTTGTAGATAAATATATTTGTATTCGAGGAGGGGGAGGGATTGTCCTTTTGTCATTCCTCCAAAAATTAGGTGAATGATTTAATTAGCAGAGTAATTTTTGCTAAGCATCAGTTGTCATGCAACATAATCAAACACATTTCCAGAATGTTATTAGTATGTAAGACGTGCATGTAAGTCCAGGAAAGAGAGCAAGGTGACCAAGGGAAGCCTAAAAGTATTTCTAAAATATGCCAACTTTGGATGGTGGTTGATTATGTAACTGTTTGTGGTTGAAGCAATCAAAACATCGCTCTAATACTATCTCCTAAAAAGGGGTTTTGGACATCAATTTGGCATGCTAGCATGTGTATTTTTAATTCCTTTTGCATGTTATTTACAATGAATATATGCAGATGCCTACATGGATGCAAAAAGCAAGTATTTATGTACAAGGTTGCCCCAGTTTCATGGACAATGGAATGGGGTATGAGGAAGAGTGGTATGCAAATGGAGAATGGAAGGAAGAAAAGAAGAGATAGAAGGGGGAAAGGAGAAGAATTGAAACTTATCAAAGGTATGTAGCCGCTCAAAGTGTGACCATACAACATTGAAAAGTAACAAGAAGAAGAGGGTAAAATAAGGAAAATAAAAGAAACCCATAAAAGGTATGTATCCTCTCAAAGCGTGAACATACAAAATTGACAAGTAACAAGAAGAAGAGGGTAAAATAAGAAAAATAAAAGAAACCCATAAAAGGTATGTAGCTGCTCAAAGCGTGACCATACAACATTGACAAGTGACTAGAAGAAGTTAATATAAGAAAGAAAATAAAAGGGAGAGATAAAATGGGACAATGAAAGGTATGTAGCCACTCGAAGCATGACCATACAACATTCACTTATAGAAGAAGTAGGGAGGGGAGGAGAGAAATGGAGCAAGTAGATTTAAATGTATATGCAAGTGAACTTAGTGCCACCAAACTGCAAAAATGATGATGTTTTTGTTTTTTGTTTTTTTTACATATGTACACAAGTAATGATGAGCTATAAAACCGAAAACTAGGCATAAAATGCTCACAGATGAATAATTTTAATGGTCTCAAGCTTGGCTATTCCTTCTAATGTGGCCAGATGATATGCCCCAGATCCAAATTTGTGAGTAACCATGTATGGGCCTAGCCAATTTGGTGCAAATTTGTCACAGAGATGGTGTGGTTGGCTAGTAATCTATTGGTTCTCTTTGAGGACTAAGTATCCAAATTGAAATTCACATTGGTGTACCTTTGAATTATAGGCATGTCAAATATGGTCTTGATAAATGTGCATGTGTTCAATGACATGAATGCGGTGTTCATCTAAAAGTGTAAATTGATCGAATCGAGCTTGATGAGCCATGTTGTCATCAATGAATTATTGCATGGAAACCCTTAAGGATGATATTTCAAGCTCCAAATGCATGATGGCTTCAGTGCCATAAATAAGAGAGAATAGGGTTGCCCTAGTTGGAGTTCGAATACTGGTCTAATATGCCCATAATGCTAAAGGTATTTGATTGTGCCAATCATGGTGTGACTCTACAATGGTTTTGTGAAGAATGGCAATGATGGTTTTGTTGGTTGCTTTAGCTTGACCATTACCTTGGGGGTAGTATGGAGTAGAAAAGTTGTGTTGGATGTTAATTTTTTTGCATAAAGTGCACACATTCTTATTCTTGAATGGTGTACCATTGTCAGTAATTATTTTTGATGGGATGCCGAAATGACAAATGATGTTGAGTGATGAAATCAACAATTTTGGGACCAATAATTTGAACTAGAGGAATGGATTCAACCCATTTTGTGAAGTATTTAGTTGTTGTAATGATGAACTTATAATTGGTAGATGATGCAAATGTGATTTTTCTTGAAATCTAGGCCCCATTGGGAAAAAGACCACATTGATTGAATAGGTTGGAGAGCCTGAGAAGGTAAGTGTGTAAGATTGGCATGATGTTTGAATTTAACACACTTTTTGACATAAGCACAATAGTCATGTTCCATTGTGGTCCAATAATAGCCCATTCATAAATGTGTTTGGTGATGTTTATGTCATTGAAATGGCTACCACAGGTACCGTCATGGGCCTCTTGTGTAATACATTGGGCTTCGGATGGCTCAAGATAGCGTAATAGTATGCCATCATAACTTAACTTGTAAAGTATATCACCTAGCAATGTGTAGTGAATAACACACAATTTAAAATCTCATTTATGAGTATGACTTAAATTAGGTGGTAGGATATCGAGATTGATGTAGTCCTTAACTTGGGAAAACCATGGATCATGTGGTGTAACTTCGATGATATTGATGCCATCGTCACAAGGAGGTGGCTTGTTGGAAATGGTGGAGTGGAAAAGGGTGTGAATGGATATGTGAGTTGTATCAAAAAGTGGATTTTATGGAATGAGTGAGCCTAGGGATGCCATGGTTTTGGTAAAACGGTTTGTGGAGTGCAGGGTAGCGGTGATGTCATACCACTCAAATTGGACTAACAAATCTTTAGCTACCCATTTGTATTACTATAGGATAGGGCAACGACATTGTCATTCTCCCTTGATTTGATTCACTATGAGGAGGGAGTCTCCAAATACGTCCAAGAGGTGAATGTGCATGGAGAGCACTTGCTTTAGGCCAAGGATAAGAGCCTTATACTCAACATTGTTGTTGGTGCATGGAAAGCCTAATTTGAAATAAAATGGGAGAGGTTCCTCATGTGGTGTGAAAAAGACTATTATTGCACCCCCAATGTGTGTACAATAGGAGCCATCAAATAACAAGGTTAATTCAGTAATGGATTTAGGTTTGACTGTTTATTCGACTTCACTTACATGAAATACTGAATCGTCAGGAATTTGGATAAGAAATGGTGCATTACTTGATAATGGAACCTCAGCTAGTTGATTAAGAAATATTTAGCCTTTGATGGATTTTTGAATTATGAATTCAAGATCATGTTCTATGAGGAGCATGATCCATTTGGCCATTCTGCTAATGTGATAGCTCTTACTCATCATGTAGCAAAAAGGATTATCATGGGAAACTACGTAGGTAGTATGGCTAAGATGTAGTGTCACAACTTTTGTGTGGCAAAGACAATGGGAAGGTAAAGTTTTTTCATGTAAGCATATCATGTTTTATAATCAATCAATGTAGGACTTATATAGTATACAACTTGCTCCTAGTCATGCTCATTATTTTAAGCCAAAAGCATACCCAAGGCAACATCGATGGTGGAAATGTACAAGTGGAATGGGTGTTTGGTATGGGGTGGAATGAGGATGGGTGGATATGTGAGGTAGGATTTGATGGCATAAAATGCGGTTTGGCCTTTACTATCTGATTTAAATGGGACCTCATGTTGTAAAAGATGATTAAACAACTGGCACTTGTAGGAAAGTTGGGTGATGAATCGTCGGATGGACTGGATCCTTCCTTGTAAGCCATGTAATTACTTGAGGTTTGTAGGGAGAGGCATGTCAAGAATGGCTTGGACTTTGGTGGGAACTACTTCAATGTTTTTTTGTGAAATGATGAAACCCAAGATTTTTCCATTGGTGACACCAAAAATGCATTTCTTTGAATTTAATTGGACATTATGCTCTAATAGGCGATCAAAGATTTGATGTAGGTCTTTAAGATGTTGACTACGAGTTTTGGATTTAGCTATGAGGTCATCAATGTAGTCTTTGATAAGTTTGTGCATTATATCATTAAATATGTAGGTCATGGCGCATTGATAAGTTGCCCCAACATTTTTGAGGCCGAATGGATAACCTTGTAACAAAAGGTCCCCTAGGGGGTCATGAAAGAGGTCTTGTACTAATCTATAGGATTGATATGAATTTGATTATGACCTAAAAAACCATACATGAGTGACAATATTTTGTGTCCAACTGTGGCATTGACTAAAATGTCGATATTAGGAAGTGGAAAATTGTCTTTGGGACAAGCTTTGTTAAGATACCTAAAATCAGTGCAAATATGGATACCCCCTTTGGGTTTTCTTATGGGAACCATGTTTGAAACCCACTCAGGGTAATCAATAGGTACTATGGAATCAACATAAATGAGTTTCTATAACTCCTATTTGACTATAAGTGCAATGATGGGATGCATGCGATGCAACCTTTTTTGGACAGGTTTGGCAGTGTCATCCAAGACAAGGTTGTGTACGACTAATATTGGGTCAATGCCAGGCATATCCATATAGGACCATGCAAACACCTTAATGTAGGACCTAAGGAAGTTGGTATAAAGGACATGCTCTTCTTTAGATAAACTTACAACAACGTAGATGATGTGAGGGTGTTCTAGATCATGGCAAATTTCAACTTCAATGGTATCCTCAACAAGCATGTGAGAACCGTCATAAAGTTGAGCGGGTGTAGGAATGAGGTGAAGGTCATCGATGGATTCAAGAAGTTGGAATTCATCATATAGATAAAGATATATATGATTGATCCATGGTAGGTGAGGTGGGATGGTATGTAAAGTTGCATTAGCAGAGTGGAGCATGTGTGGTGTTGGATGGAAATCAATGGCAAATGGGATGGAGGGGAGGATGGGTTGGTAGATAGGGGTGAATTGGCAAGTAAGGGCGAATTGGTAGGTAAGTAGGGATCGAATGGTATGGATATATTGGTAGGTGTATATGGATTAGTAGGTGCAAATGGATCAGTAGGTGTAGATGGATCAATGGTGAGATAGGTGAAGTGGTTAGACAAGGGTGTCAACTTCCTATGGTGCAAGGGGCTCATGGGGAGGAGAGGGTGGAAAGAATGCAGATAGTATATCAATTTTGGAATGAGGAGAAGAGCTATAAGGTGGCATAGTAAGTTTAAATTCCTTATCAAGTAGGATATCAAGAGGATTAAGATCCTAATTTTGAAAGTCATGCTCAAGATTGTGAATAGTGGCTAGATTGTAACTGACTCCATATCAGTCAATGGGAAGGTGAGTGTGAGGACTGATATAGGAACGACGTCCTTTTTTATATCTCTCGAGGCCATATCCATGCCATTTATACTGATGCATATATTTCTAGGAAAAAAGAGGATTAGAAATGTGATTAACATTATCGCAAAATAAGGTTTGTGGTGGTGGAGGTGTTGGAGTATCTATAGATGAATCAAGTCCCCTATATAAAATTTTTATGGAATTATTGGGAATACCAAGAGGAACTACTACCCAAATAGTCAAGGGCACTGATGAGGCCTGAAAATGCCTCATCTTTACACTATGTTTGACATATAAAAAATTGTCATATTATTAAGTTAAATGCCAAATAATTGATTAGAATATATATTTGTTAAGTGTTTGCATGATTTTATGTTAGGATCATTATATCTCTGTTTTTGACTATTTTCAGCATTTTGTGACTGCTTTTGCTTGATTAAGTAGCAAATAAAAATATGCATTTCAAACAGCCAAATGTGGTATGCTGATATCCATTAAATTCATAATGGTTTATAAATGTTTTCTTGCCATTAAACTTGTTTGAAGTCCACATTGAAGCCAAATTATTAGGACTGTCATAAATATGAAAATCTAAAAAAAATAGCATATAAAAATCAGCAAGCTGTCACTTTATAGGAACACCTTGAAGTTGTCAAGAAAAAAATGAGGATATGGATGGAATGAGTTCATAAGGACTACATAAAACATATGAATTATTTAGAAGCATTCCCACATGGTCTAAATAGGAAGAAACAGGGTATAACAAAGCAGGGACAATTATACAACACTATTGCACTATTTCAGCATGGTTATTTGGTGAATGAAGTGTATAAATTCAGTAGAAACTTGATGTAATCATTCATGTTGATATTTGAATAATTTTTCTATGTTATAATTTATTTTAATTTTTAAGAAATACCAATATTTTACAACTGTGCAGCAGAGTTGGAAAATGCAGTAATTTACCATGTAAATTCTAGCAAGCTACCAATGAATGGCAAGGCATGGAATTCACACATGGAGAGAGATTAAGGCTATTGCAATCTAATCCTAAGAGCTAAAAAACCTAAGAAATGTAGATTAAATCACTTGAAGAGTACATAGTTATTCATTCCAAATATCTTCGGAATGAGCAGACATCTTCGAAATGAGAAATACAGTCTCTTCGGAATGAGAAATACAATCTCTTCGGAATGAGCCACTTATCTTCAAAATGAGAACGGAAAGTGCTTTTTGAATTGTTGACTAAATTTTGACGATGGAAAAATGGAAAGAAGGTTGAAAAGGTTAAAGAAAAATATCTTCCATCTAACTTTGTCGTCCTTGCCGTCCAAAACCACCATTCATAGAAAAGATGAATTTTGATCCTCTTCTAGGATAAACCCAGAAAAAATTGCAACATAATAGAAAGTTGTTTGCAAGATAGAAATGGCATATTCTAAAGTTGAGAAAGATGTGTGAGATATTTCTAGACTCCTCCCATGTACTTCCACCATTGAAGATGCTTTCTAAGGGCCAATGACTACTATTGTAACACAAACTATCCAGATTTGCATTTATTTTAGATCCAGAATTATTGGCAAATCACTATAAAGTAGCACATAGGCTGATTTGAGCATTGGATATGTTATAAATATTTATATAAATAACACATCTCCCTCCTTGGTTGAGCCAGTTAGGAATTAGAATAGAGGAAAGTTTTCAATAATAGCAATTAGGACTGTACAGTAATTTTCTGTAACTGTTTTCAGCATGTTTTATCATCAATAAAAGTGCAGTTATTTTATCATTTTCCATTTTGAGTGTTAATTAGTTAAGGAGTTATTTTCACCTCCTTCTAGATCAAGAATTATGGGCCCACTTTCAGATCTAGAAGGAGGATTTTTATGGTAGGTTTTAATCTGTAATTTTGCTGCAGCAGAATTAACAGATTACTTGTCAAGTTTACTTTTCTTGTTTTAAGTTTGTATAATGTTATTTATGTTTTATATTATGTTTGTGTACAGTATTTGTGTGTGTGTCAGCTGACAAATTATATTAAGCATTTTTCCTTTGCTTTCCATGTTTTTCCTGATTTTCTATTTTAGCAACTTTCCATTTTCAGCATATTTCATTTTGCTGTCAATTCCTATAGCAGAAGCTTGATGACCTTTTGTGGTAGGACATTGATAGGTTTTTTTAGCATAAGTTTCATTTACAAGCATAATTTCAATTATGCAAGAGTAACTAGGTTTCAATTTTGCAAATATAACTTAGGATTTCATTTCAATAATATTTTAATTTAGCAATTTCAATTCTGCAAAAGTAGATTAGATTTCAATTTAGCAATTTTAGTTCTTGCAATTGTAGTTAGATTTCAATTAATGCAACTTAGAATTAGTTTTTAGTTCCTGCAAGTTTCCATTCTACATATTAGGTTTAGTGTGACACCAAAAGGCTAAACCAAATCTATCTCACCTAATAAATGCTTGAAATTTGAATGCCTAAATTATACTCTTCCCTAGCCTTCTATCGTAGACAGCCTTGGACACCACCCCAGATTGATAAATCATTGAGATTAAATGATGAGACTCAATGACACTCATCATTTTGGCATCGTTTCCAAGGAACACGATGTTTTTAGAGGGTAAAAGTAGCCCAATAATTGTTAATTATACTAAATTATGAACTTCAGAGTAAAATCTGGATAAATGATTGGTATTAGTAACCATTTTTGGTAAATTGCATTTCAATCCATTTAGAAAACAAGCAACCACAAGGAGGTGATCTTCAAACCTAGGGGTTAAATTGCTTATGTTTAAAATTCTTGATAAAAATTGAAAGAATTCATCATCTTCATTATCAAGAAATATAAGATCTCTTAGAGGAGCCATCTACTAGTGTATCGCTCCAAATTTTTCACACCCTTACCTTCAGGCTATAGGATCCATGCCCGAAAGGGGGATGTGAAAAGGATGTCGTGGTACCTCGGACTGAGAGGCCTTGTGAAGGTCCCGCCTCTCAAGGGAGGTGTATATTGGTGATTTTTCGACGGATGGTGGGTTCACCAAGAAACATTTAATGGCAGTTTCCATGCCTAGGTTGGGAATGTGTTTTATGTGTTCGTTTTAGCCTTAAGCATTCAAATCCTAGGTTTGGCCAAAATGCATCTAAGCTATTCTATATGAAGATGTAGATTAAATGAATATAGAAAATAGAATTAAGACAAAAAAATAGAGAAATTACAAAATATTAAAAGAAGAATACCTGATCCGGATGTCTGATGAAGATTCTGATTCTTGAAGCAGTCAAGATCGCCTCTGATTTGATAGGATTGTCTGAGATCAGACAAGATCGTCTGAGATCTGACGAATTCATCAGATGAATTCGTTAGAGACCTACAAACAGAGAAATAGGTGCAAAATACAGAAAATGCAACTATCCTAACAGAGGGAAACAATGTAAAATGACAACAACAATATCAAATTGAAACTTAAAAATAGAAATAGGAATGAATTATGCTAATTAGATAATAATTATGATTTAATCATGCATTTGATCTAGATGGGTGAACTCCAAAATGCAGAATAGTATAAAATACTGAATAAACTAGCTAATTACAGAATAAAAACAATAGAGAAAAGATAGAGAAATGCAAACTTTAGGCACTGATTTCCTCAATGTTGACTACAGTTGAAATCATCTCGCATTGGTATGAAATCGTCTTTGATTCGACGGGATCGCCTCCGATCTGAATAGGATTGTCGACAACGATGTAAGCTTGCTTCGGCTAAAAAACACTAAGGTACCTGCAACAAAATTGTATAGAACTAATGCAAAATAGAAACTTAGGATGTTTTAACATGTATGAAGTTGAGTTACAAAGAATTTCAGCCAAGGGGGTGCTAAGGGGAGGGCTTAGGATTAAATAGGCTTAGGAGGGAGGTTAGGAGGTTGGATATCATCCCTATTTGGGAGATCTCCAACGAGGGAGGGTCTCTAATGATGTAGACATGCTTTTTCCTAGATTAGAGACCCGTTGGAACATAAGCTAATTGTGCAAAATCAGTTTTGAGACAAGATCGTCTAGACATCCTAGCCCAGACGAAATCGTCAGATCTAGGGTGATATCGTCTGATCGGCGATGATATCATCAAATAGTCAAAACAACCTCTAAAAATGGCACGAAAAAGGGGGAAACGGATTCCCCGACGGTTAACAGGCGATTTGGGAGGTTAAAATTTGAATTTGAATTATTTACTAAAGTAAATGTAATTATTAAGATTTTACTGCACCAATTTTAGGGTGCTACAACTAGTACTGTCGTTTTTATATCCATATCATCAAGGTAGTATAAAAAAATTTGTACTAGGTTTTGGGAAGACATCATGGCATATATACAAGACTATCCCTTGAACATAACAATCATATCAACTACTTGTAGTATTTGTTCACAAGGACATATCACTGATGAATGCCATTTACTTCCACAACTTAGAGATGCAAAATCTATTGCCTAGTCTGAATTCTTTTCAAAGAGAGATCCCAAAAACAACAAACAGGGCAAGTAAATCAACCACCACCTTCAGCCCAACCTGTGGCCAATATGAATAATACAAGACATGCAACCCCTGTCTATGTAAGCTGAATCTATTAAAAAAAAAATCACAAACTTTTGCACAATCAAAATAGGATTTTACAACTTAAAGATGATCCTAGAGTTTTCCATTATTACTTAAATATTGTTAGTATTTTATCGTGCTAAACCGCAACCTAGCAATTATTAGCCTACACAGACAATAGTTGATCTCATTAGAGGTGATCCTACCTGACAAGTAGTTGATCTGCTAAAGTTGTACACTTCTTGTATTATTGTGCAAACCAAAAATATTTCTTTTTTAGCCCAACCTGTGATCAGTCTGAATAATACAAGAAAGGCAACCCTTGTCTATGTACCTAAATCTGGTATATAAAAAAAAAACCTGGAGGAAATGTTATTTACTGCAGCAACATCCAACTGTGCTCAAACAAGAACTTACCTGAGCTTAAAGAGATAAAAATTAATGGTACGCAGGCATCCACCCTCCTTGGATGACGAGGGCTCAGGGTTCGATACACATAGTTGTGCGTCAGATAGGGAGGCAATGCTAGGTGGCTATGGAGGCGGCCCAGGGTCATGGCGGGAGAGAGCTGAGGAGGCCACAGGCACAGGAGAGGCCGCGACAACAGGAGAGGAGGGCAAAGAGACCCCCTTCTCCACAGAGAGAGAGGCCACCATCGCTCGACAAGGGCAAGAGTGTCGACACTGGGGAGAGTAGCGAGATAGTGACTCTTCAAATAGAGATAATCTGTCTCTAGGCATAGGTGCAGTCATTATAGGATGAGGCTGCACAACATCGAGCTGAGGTTACATAGCTCAGAGACGAGATTGCACGCCTCAGGGCACGAGGCGGAGGAGCGAGCACACAGGAGCTGGCATGGTCGATTGCTCAGATCGCATTCTACCAGGGCATCTACTTCCATATGGTGCCAGAGGGTCAGAGGGTATAGCTACCAGCCAACATTGCTGACCCTATCAAGATTGGGTCATCGAGGATGTCTTCTCGATCGACGACTAGGACTCGCAGTACCACTCATACTACGATGGGGCCACCTCGTCCACCTTAGGGTGGGGGAGGAGATGAGGCTGAGAGCTCGAGGGGTTCTCGAGGCTAGACTACTACATTACTTTGTACAGATTGATATAGAGCATTTATTATTTTTGATAGAGGATTGAGTATGCCGAGGTACAGATTGTGGCATACCAATCCAATTTTGACATGATGTATATATACTGTTGATATATATATGAGATGAGATATTTTTGATCATATGACTTGTGTTATGTGTATGTTTATGATGCTTTTATGTTTTATTGATTAATTTGATGATTGGATTGAGGATTCATGAAATTATGTTGTTTTGAAAATTTATAATTTTGATGTCATGCTGTAATATTTTAAATGCAATAATCTAATGTAACAAATTGGTTGTTTGTGATGTAATGTGATAAAAAATAAAGAGACTTCTAACAATAATTTCAAAGGACATTGTCGCTATTATAGACCATTTCATGGAGTCGCTGCTCACTCGGTCGTCAAGCTAATCCCAAGATAGAAATATTGTTAAAAGTAAAAGAGTGCTTAAGAGACTGTCAGTAAGACTTTGGTGCAATAGTGCAAATGATGATGATGATGGTTTGTTTTTCAGATTTTCATGAAAATAGTATGCATGAAATAATGTTAAAATGATTTTTTCTAGGCATAAATTCCTAAGTGTGATAAAATTTTTGGATAATTCCTTAGGAATTATACCATCATTGCAAATTTGAAGGTTGACATAATGACATGAAATAATGAAAATGTGCATGCTTTTTAAAAGCATAATTTATGTAACATAATGATTTAAGTCATATGGTTTTGATGAATTGATTTGAAATAAATGGGGAATAAAAATTGTTACAATGGTTTGCGCTAGGCATAGAATATGTAGGTATAGACTTATACCATCATCGCGAAATCCAAAAATAGAGATAGTTTTATTGCATGGTTAATTTTTGATAAACAAAAAATATGAAGATAAGGACTTGCGCTAGGCATAAAATTCTAAATTTGGTTTTAGAACTATACCATTGTCACGAAAGTCAATAATATATATATATATATATATATATATATATATATATATATATATATATATATATATATATATGTATTTTTGATTGTATGGTTTGAAAGAAATTTTGATTTTTCTATTATGCATGTAGTTGTCTTTATACTAAACAACTGTACTTGAAGAAGAAAATGAATTATTTCAAACAATTTGCAAGAAATATTTCAAAGTATTTTAAAGACAAAATTTAGATTTATAAGGAATCCCATGTGCATAGGTGAATTCATTTCCAATCTTGATTTATCATAATGATACACAAAATCTCTCAAATATAAAATGTGTGTGCAATTGCTATGTTCATTTACCAATTTTGAGCAAGACAATATGATACAAGTGATTTGAAAAAACCAAATAAGTGTTCATTAACCATGATGTAGATTCATATAACCATACTAGACTACTATGTAAGTCGGATTATCAAGAGCTAGCTAATCCATAAGCAGATATAGGTCTATACAAAAGAAGGTCGCTAATGTGACAGACATATCACCACGCTAGGAGTTACCCAAGGCCAAGCGGGTTGGGCACAAACCACCTATTATGGGGCTTACCTCACAGTTTTCGAATAATTGAGAATTCCAGGGATTCAATCTCATCAACCCTTCTTTTCTTTTCAAAGGGTAGGGAAAGGGATTTTATTGCTTTTGCTTTTGCTTTCTTTTCTTTTCTTTTGTATTTTTTCTTGATAATTGAGATAATGCTTGAAATATTGCTTTAATGACATTTTTTTTTTCTCTTTTGCTTGAACTTTGCCTTTTGTTCTATACTAGGGATACTTGCTCAGATTAGCTGTAGAGCAAGGGATTTTTATTCTGGGTAGGGGTGAGCTTGTCCTTTTGCCAATTCTCAAATATTCTAGACCATGTGCATGATAGGATAGCAGGGGAAACTTTTTGCTCAAGAAACCACTTCTACTATGTAGCAAAGCATGGAAATTACAAATATAATCATTTTATTGTGAAAAGATGTGCTTGGTTTAAGTAAATAACAAGATCAATTCTCTATGCTCAAACTTTATTTAATTGAATTTTGTGGACTTTGATATAAGAGAGATTAGTAATCATGCCAGATAAAATCAAGATTTTTTTTTTTTTTTTTTTTGAGTGTGCAAGTGAGAGATTCCAAATAAATGCTAATTTATCCAAAATAATTTGAAACATATAACTGCAATAATTGTAAGAAAATATATATAAATGATTTTTGAGAAGTTTTGAGAATGTTGACTCTCTCTTTCTTCTTTGTTTGGTGTTTCGAAAGAGTCAAGAATATTGTTGTTTTTATATTTTTATCATTATTTTTTATTTTTGAACAAAAAATTAACAAGTGCCATAAATAAATGCAACAAATAGTTTTGAAGATTTTGATGATTATGAATGTTTTTGGTGTTTTTGAATTGAAAGAAATACAAGATAGTGATTTTGAACAAATATATACATGGATGAAATGACCAAATCTATACATAGTAACGTTTAAGATGCAAAATATTCATGGGTTCTTTAAGTTCTTTACCATCTAAGATAGATAATTTGTATGCTCCTGATTCAAATTTAGCAGTAATAATGTATGGTCCAAGCCAATTGGGCTCAAATTTACCTTTAAGGTCTTTAGTTGCATTAGTATTTTTTTGATTTTCTTTTAAAACAAGGTCGCCGATCTCAAAGGATCGATGACGAACTTTTTTAGCATATGATCTTTTAAGCTTGTTTTGGTAGGCACGGAGATGCTCCAAAGCATTGATGTGTTTTTCATCTAGGAGTTCCAGTTGACTGAGTCTGCCAGCTCGATATTCATCTCCTACTTCGGTATCTTGAAGTAGCAGAGCCAAAGAAGGAAATTCTAATTCAAATGGAAAAATGACTTCAGCACCATAAACAAAAACAAATGGTGAAGTTCCCATGGGGGTTCGAACACTAGTTCGATAGGCCCACAAGGCTGGATATAACTGAATGTGCCAGTCACGGCCAGTTTTATTGACCAATATTTTGAGAATTTTGATTAAGGTTTTGTTAGATGCTTCGCTTGACCATTACCCCGAGGATAATAGGGAGTGGACCAGCGATGTTGAATCTTATATTTTTGGCATAATTTTTTAACATCTTTATTTTTGAAACAAGTTCCATTGTCAGAGATGAGATTTGCAAGAATTCCGAACCTACAAATGATTTGATTAAAAATAAATTTAGAGACTTGTATGCCAGTGTAGGAAGCTAAAGGCATAGCTTCAACCCACTCGTGAAATACTCAGTGGCAGTTATGATGAATTTGTGTCCATCAGATGACACAGGATTGATTTTGCCAATAATATCTAAACCCCATTTTGAAAAGGGCCAAGGAGATGAAATAGCCTATAGTTCTTGTGCAGGCGCATGGACAAGGTCAGCATGTTTCTGGCAATTGTTGCAATGGCACACATAATCATGTGCCTCATTCTCCATGGTAGGCCAAAAGTATCCTATCCTAAGGAGCTTTTTAGCAATGACACTACCACTAAAGTGTCCTCCACAAGATCCATCGTGGGCTTCACTCAAGGCTAATTTAGATTCTTCTGAATTCAAACATCTTAATAGGATACCTTCAAAAGATCTCCTATATAAAGTATTTCCAATTATTACAAATCGACTTGCTCGTCTACGTAATAACCGATGCTGGTTTCTATTAGAATTGGCAAGGAAAGTCCCATTTTGGAGAAAATCAAATATATCCGTATACCAAGGTTCAGGAGTAGTTTCATTGATTAGAAACACATCCAAAGGTTCTAAGCATGACTTATTTGAAGCGGGTTCCTGGAGTCGACGAATAATGATAGTGGCATATTCGTCATCTAACTCCAAGGGTAGGAGAGATGTAGCTGCGGCCATAGCATCAGCTACACGGTTGCAAGTTCTAGGAATAGCTTCCAAGGTAACTTGATCAAATAAGGACATTAATTATAAAACATAGGCCTTATATGGGTGTATTTTATCATCTCTGGTCTGATAAACTTCATTAATTTGGTTTATAACCAGTTGAGAATCACCAAAAACTAGCAGATGTTTAATTTTTAGCGCCAAGGTAGCTCGTAATCCGAGGATTAGAGCTTCATATTCAGCAGTATTGTTGGTGCAAGCAAATGTCAATTTGAAGGATAGAGGAATAAGATGTTTTTGCAGGGATATTAAAATAATACCCGCACTAGCCCCACTCATGCATCGGGCTCCATCAAAGTATAAGGACCATTGTTCAATATGGTCTGCCTCTAATTGAAGGCATTCATCAGGAAATTCAATGATGAGGGGATGGGTAGACTCTAAGGGTGCAGCAGCTAATTGATCTGCTATGATTTGACCCTTAACATACTTCTGTCCTATGAATGTGAGATCAAACTCGCTTAGAGCAAGAACCCACTTGGCTGTGCGACCCGATAAATAAGGTCGACTCATGAGATACCTTAAGGGATCATATTTACCAATGACATAAGTTTTCTGACTAAGCATATAATGTCATAATTTTTGCATAGCAAACACGATTGCTAGACATAGTTTCTCTAATGCTGTATAGCGGGTTTCATAACTGATGAAGGTCCGACTAATACAATAATTAGCCCGTTCTCTCTTTTCATCATCAAGCTGAGCTAACATAGCTCCTAAGGTAGAATCTGAAGCTGAAATATATAGAAGAAATGGGCGATCAGGTTTAGGCGGTGAAAGCATAGGTGGATTAAGGAGGTATTGTTTGAGAAGTTCAAAAGCTTCTCTACATTCGGCATCCCAATTAAAAGGGACATCCTTCTTAAGAAGTTTAAGAAAGGGACCAGTTTTGTCCGCCAGCTTATAGATGAAGCGACGGATGGCTTGAAGCTTACCTTGTAAACTTTGTAACTCAGATATATTAGTAGGTGCAGGCATATCAGTGATGGCCGCAATCTTGAGAGGGTCAATTTTGATACCACATAAAGAAACTAAAACCCCTAATAGTTTATCGGACTTAACTCCGAATATGCATTTTGTTGGATTTAATCGAATAAGATATTCTCGTAATTGATTAAAAACTTTTCTCAAATCATCTAAATGATTATCTTCAATAATAGAGCGAGCTATAATATCATCTACATAATCATGTAGGATATCATGCATCATATCATGAAAAATATAAGTCATAGCTCGTTGATAGGTTGCACCTGCATTATTTAAGCCAAATGGCATCACTTTCCAACAAAAAGTACCCTAGGGGGTAATAAAGGCTATTTTAGCCTGATCTTCAGGAGCTATCCTGATCTGATTATAACCAGAGAATCCATCCATTAAGGACATCATCCCACTCCCGGCAGTAAAGTCAATGATTTGATCCATGTTTGGAAGATAAAAATCATCTTTAGGGCATGCAGCGTTAATATCTTTGAAATCTATGCAAACCCTAACTTTGGTAGCTTCTTTTTTGGTAACTGGAACTACATTTGAGATCCATTCAACATAATCAATAACTTGTATAAAGACAACATTCAGGAGTTTTTCTAACTCCCCTTTGACCAGCAGAGCCACTTTGGGATGCATTTTTCTAAGTTTTTATTTAACAGGTTTAGCATCCGGATGGACCACTAGGTGATGCATGACTACAGAAGGGTCTAGACCTAGCATATATTCATATCTCCAAGCAAAGACATCTTCATACTCTTTAAGGAATGCAATGTATTGTTCTTGTTTTTCTTGAGTTAATTCTGATCCAATATTGATTATGTGAGGATTATCCGTAGTTCCAATATTAATTTTAATGACGTTTTCTACCTCCATGTGTAGATCTCTTTCAAAATTAGGTGGGGTAGGTGAAACGCCCAATTCTTGTAATTCTTGTAAGGTTAATTTGGATAATTCATCTTGAGGATTAGTGGTCTCAAGCTAGGCTATAGTTGGTATAGAACCATCAAAATAAAATCCATTGTGTAACATCTCTTCAACAGAGACATCATGGAAGATATCTCCTTCCAACTCTTCATCGGGGTCAGCAATAATTTTAGGGTAAGCTATGGATAGCATGTTACATGTAAACGACTAATTTTTTAGAGGCAAATCAACATGCCTATCCAAATAATCTTGATAACATATGAGGTGATCATCATCTTCAAAAGGAAAGGGTTGACCCTTACTAGGAAATAGGCCCACACCACAACGGGTAGGCCACGGTTCTACCTCGAAAGGTTCTTTCATTCCATTTTGGAAATGTCCCAAGCCTTTCCCTTTATATCCCATTTTAAGCATCATGGGTTTAGCTTTAATATATTCATTGGTAAAATAACACCGAGCGTATCCCTCATGATGAGTTTTGATATTTCGAGGGATTCTTCCCTAGTCATATCCTTTATAAATGAAGGCACAACTCCCGAATTGGTAAGTACTTCCCATAGGTTATGGGAGACCCAAAGTACGAGGATATGGTGGCAAGTTATTTAGAAGAATTGAATATTGCATGAAAGCATTTGTTTTTTTTTATATTAAGATTGTGGATAAATCTGGTAAAAGTTCATCAGAAAGAGCATAAGATGTAGAAGGATTATTCCCTATATCTTTAGATGTGGAAGAGATGATAGTTGTTGATAATGTGGAAGGTATGATAGGTGTGTCTATAGGTTTTGAAATTATAGGGATTGAACCTGAAGGATTGGTTGTAGATTTAAGATCTTTTTGAGGTTCTAGAGTGATTTTTTTAGAAGATTGTTGATCTATATAGGAGGATGAAATTAATGGAGGGGAAATAGGTGAAGTTATGGGTGTATGTTTCACACGTTTAGATCAAAAATAAGAACTAGGATGTGTGGATGACAGAGCGGGGCAAAATTGCACTCCAACGGGTTCTGCCAAAGCACACATATCAAAGGGTCTAGGGTCACCATGGATAGTGACCAAATAATTTTTAAATTCAAATTTAACACATTGGTGTAAAGTTGATGGGACCGCTCGCATCGCATTGATCCAAGGGCAACCCAAAATTATATTGTACGATGCTGGGCAATGTACAATAAACACGATTGTTTTTAGGGTTCTAGGACCAACTTGCAAGGGGATGGTAATAACTCCACACGTTTCTTGTGTTTCGTCATTAAAAGCTTTGATAATCATATCAGTTTTCTTCATTTCATCACTTCTAAAGCCAAATCATTGGTAGAAGTCAAAAGTGCAAATGTTTAGAGATGAGCCATTATCAATCAAAACTCATTTGACAGCTACATCTCCAATTAGAGCAGTAATATATAAGGGATTGTCCTTATGTAAACTGTGTTGTGGGATATCTTTATCCCGGAAATCAATACAATCAACCTCTCGAGTGATGATAGTATTGGCCATAGCTTTAGGTTGAATTTTTTGAGGTACCATAATTTGGCTTAATATAAGCATCAACTCATCCCTATGGGTAGGAGAAGATCTTAATAAATCCAAAAGGGAGATTCTGGTTGTAGTATTGGATAATTGCTCATTAATATTGTAAGGGGGTTTAGGTTGAACATTAGGAGCATAATTCCATTTATTGGGATTTTTCAAAACAAATGGAGCTGATCCATCATTCTGATTTGGTTCTTATTGAGAATTTTGAGCCTGTTGTCGGGTAACAACTCCGATGGTACCTACAATGTGATATTGATGACGTTGAATTGGTCTCGGTCGAGCGTTTATGGCTTGTTCATTTGAGAGAAATTGATCAGAAGAAGGTCGAGTAGTAACTCTTCTAGGAAATGGTTCTCCTGGAACCATAGCATCTGTGATGGGTTGAATAGGATCTGATTCATTTTCAGAACTATTCGATTGGTTTGAAGTAATGTCTAGTTCACTTTCAGTATCTGATTCTATATCACTCGAATCTGAAGTTTGAAAATTATGTAAGGGCCTGGTCGTAACCAGGGATAAGGTTGTGTCAAATATTTGAGGATCCTGAATAGGTAATTATCCGCTAATGGTTCCTACATATCGGGTAGGAGGAGGAACATTATGATGTGCGATTTGATTGGCCACCTCTTTACCATGTCTTGGTAAAGGGTGTTGAAATATGTCTAATGATTAATTAGCGTTTTGATTTTGATTTTGGGGAATGGTATTTTGAGTGTTATTAGGAGCATTTTGTTTAGGTTGGAAGGCTTGCACATCCATTTCATTATTATCAATCAAATTTTGTATTTTATGTTTCAACCTTTTACAAGCGTTGGTAGAGTGTCCAGGTCCTCTATGGAAATCATAGTGTAAGTCAGCTCTGTATCCGGGTATAGTTGGATCAGGTTCCCGGATAGCTAGTAATTGGATCAAACCTCTTTCAAGTAATTGAGGTAAAATAGTTGATAAGGGTTGATTTAATCTAGTAAATTCTTGAGGAGGCTTATCAGGAGGTTTCAATATAAATTTTTTTGTTGTCTTCGTTGCATTGATATTAGCAACATTTCTGCTGTCAGTGACTCCATCACCAACAACTTGTTTGTTTTTATATTGATTTTTGGATGTTTTCTCATCATCCTTCTTCCTAAGTTGGCCTCTCCTGATGAGGGCATCTTCTACTCTTCGAGCTAAATCTATAGCTTGATCGAAGGTAGTTAAAGTAGCAGTTGATAATTCATAAGATATTTGTTCTTGTAAATTATTGATAAAAATGTCCAACATTTCCCTATAAGGTAGCACAAAGTGCAGTTTTCCTATCAATTGCCTCCATCTAGCTAAGAAATTAGCAAAACATTCATCCTTGTCTTGTTTTAAGTTGTATAAATCTTTAATGGTTACATGCCTCTCGATGTAGGCACTAAATTGATGGACAAAAGATTCAACTGTTTCTTCAAATTTTCTCAAAGAATGAGTGGGCAATTGATAGTACCACTCTAATGCCATTCCACCTAAACTTTTTGGGAACATTTTTAGTAATAGCAATTCATCATGTGATATATCATGACATGCTATCCTAAACATGCGAATATGCTCTATGGGATCTTCGGTTCCTTTATATATAGGCAAGATGGGCATGGGAAAATGCTTAGGGTAAGGTTGAGCTACAACTATGGGATCCAAAGGTTGACTACAGATCTCTCAATAATTGTACGAGGGACGATAAGGATCTATCTGGTCCATACGTGAAGCTAACTATTTCACCATGGTTTCTAGATTACTAGTTTGCCCCCCATATTGGTTCGGTAGGGCATTGACATGGGTTTTGTGAGCATATGACGGAGGGATATGAAGATTAGATGCTATGTTACTATTGTGTAAATTGTTGGTAGGAAAAGTGTTATGAAGGAATTTTGAAGTTGTATTATGATGTATTCCAGATTATTGAAAATTGGTGTTTGGTTTCGTTTTAGGTTTTTGTTTACTTGAAGCATATTGCTCAATAGTTTGGCAAAATAAAGTAGTGAAGGAAGTTTTCTTTTATGTGGGAATGATTTTAGGTTGAATAACAGGTTCCTTAGGAGGTTGGGTAACTTTTTGTTTTGACATGTTTTGAATCATAGTGACCATATCTGTATGGTCACTAAAACCTGTTGTTTTGACATGTTTTGAATCATAGTGATCATATCTTCAAAATGAACATGCATATCTTCAGAATAAGCAGAAACTGCACTAGAATTGCTAAAAATGCTATAGAATAGATACAAGAGTAGGGTACATCAAATATTGAGGTTTATAAGGCTCTACCACAAGTAAGTACATCCCTCAAGCATTTCAAAATCAAAATTTTATCAATTTTGTTCAAAAGGTGCAAACAATAGAAATAGGCATTCAGGCTGAAATGTTGTTAAGAATAGAAAATTTCACCAATAGTAGTGCATCTGCCAAATATGGTTCCACAATAAGGCTATTGCAAGATGAATCATATGATACAAATCCTTTAAGAGGTACCTTGCAGCACTAAAACTTGTAGAAGGGAAGAAAAAGAGTTAAAATTGTAGTAGTTACAGAAATTGCAATATTGAAGGATGAAAGTGCAGAAGTTAAAAAGTTGCAAGTTGCAAATAAAAAAAAAAGATATGAAGCAAATAAAAAAAAAAGATATGAAATAAAAGGAAAAAAAATAGAATAAAAAAAAATTGATTGAAAACTTTTTTTTGCAAGGTTGTAGAAAAGTGAAATACCTGTGCTTAAATTAAAAAAATGTTTGGTGTAGTGCAGAAAGGAGAAATTTCTCAGGTAGCAGGTAGCAAAGGATGTTTTTCACAAGGATAAAACCAGCATATTACTATGGCCTACTAGGATGCATGAGGGCATGCATCAGTTCAAGCTGGGGGGGATGATGAGGCCTGAAAATGCCTCATTTTTACACTATGTTTGACATATAAAAAATTGTCATATTATTAAGCTAAATGCCAAATAGTTGATTAAAATATATATTTGTTAAGTGTTTGCATGATTTTATGTTAAGATCATTATATCTTAGTTTTTGACTATTTTCAGCATTTTGTGGCTGCTTTTGCTTGATTAAGTAGCAAATAAAAATATGCATTTCAAACAGTCAAATGTGGTATGATGATATCCATTAAATTCATAATGGTTTATGAATTTTTTTCTGCCCTTCAACTTGTTTGAAGTCCACATTGAAGCCAAATTATTAGGACTGTCATAAATCTGAAAATCTAAAAAAAACAGCCATATAAAAATCAGCAAGCTGTCACTTTATAAGAACACCTTGAATTTGTCAAGCAAAACATGAGGATATGGATGGAATGAGTTTAGAAGGACTACAGAATACATCTAACCTATTTATAAGCATTCCCACATGGTCTAAATAGGCAGCAACAGGGTATAATAGAGCAGGGATAATTATGCAGCACTATTGTACTATTTCAGCATGGTTACTTGGTGAATGAAGTGTATAAATTTAGTAGCAACTTGATGTACTCCTTCATTTTGATATTTGAATAATTTTTCTATGTTCTAATTTTTTTGAATTTGCAAGAAATACCAATATTTTACAACTATGTAGTAGAGTTGGAAAATGCAGTAATTTACCATGTAAATTCCAGCAAGCTACCAATGAATGGCAAGGCATGGAATTCACACATGGAGAGAGATGAAGGCTATTGCAATCTAATCCTAAGAGCTAACCCACCTAAGAAATGCAGATGAAATCACTTGAAGAGCACATAGTGTTTCATTCTGAAGATATTCAGAATTAGCAGACATCTTCGGAATGAGAAATATAATCTCTTCGGAATGAGTGAACATCTTCAGAATGAGAAATACAGTCTCTTCGGAATGAGCCACTTATCTTCGAAATGAGAACGAAAAGTGATTTTTGACTTGTTGACTTATTTTTGACGATGAAAAAATGGAAATAAGGTTGAAAAGGTTAAAGTAAAATATCTCCCATCTAACTTTGCCATCCTTGCCGTCCAAAGCCACCATTCATAGAAAAGATCAATTTTGATCCTCTTCTAAGATAAACCTAGAAAAAATTGTAGCATAATAGAAAGTTGTTTTCAAGATAGAAATGGCATATATGTGTGAGATATTTCTAGACTCCTCCCATGTATTCCCACCACTGAAGATGCTTTCTAAGGGCCAATGACTACTACTGCAACACAAACTGTCCAGATTTGCATTTATTTTAGATCTAGAATTATTGGCAAAACACTGTAAAGTAGCACATAGGCTAATTTGAGCATGGTATATGTTGTAAATATTTATATAAATAACATAGATCCCTCCTTGGTTGATCCAGTTAGGAATTAGAATAGAGGAGAGTTTTCAATAACAGTAATTAGGACTGTATAGTAATTTTTTGTAACAATTTTTAGCATGTTTTATCATCAATAAAATTGCAATTATTTTATCATTTTCTGTTTTGAGTGTTAATTAGTTAAGGAGTGCTTTTCACCTCCTTCTAGATCAGGAAGTATGGGCCCACTTTCAGATCTAGAAGGAGGATTTTTATGGCAGGTTTTAATCTATAATTTTGTCATAGTGAGAATTAATAGATTACTTGTCAAGTTTACTTTTCTTGTTTTAAGTTTGTATAATGTTATTTATGTTTTATATTATGTTTGTGTACAAAATTTGTGTGTATGTCAGTTGACAAATTATATTAAGCATTTTTCCTTTGCTTTCCATGTTTTCCCTACTTTTTTGTTTTAGCAACTTTCCATTTTTAGCATATTTCATTTTGCTATCAATTCCTGTAGCAGAAGCTTGACGACCTTTTGTGGCAGGACATTGATAGGTGTTTTTAGCATAAGTTTTATTTACAAGCATCATTTCAATTATGTAAGAGTAAATAGGTTTCAATTTTGCAAATGTAACTTAGGATTTTATTTCAACAACATTTCAATTTAGCAATTTCAATCATGTTATTTCAATTTTGCAAAAGTAGATTAGATTTCAATTTAGCAATTTTAGTTTCTCCAATTGTAGTTAGATTTCAATTAATGCAACTTAGAATTATTTTTTAGTTCCTACAAGTTTCCATTCTACAGATTAGGTTTAGTGTGAAAACAAAAGGCTAAACCAAATCTATCTCACCCAATAAATGCTTGAAATCTGAATACCTGAATTATACTCTGCCCTAGCCTTCTATCATAGACAGCCTTGGACACCACCCTAGATTGATAAAACATTGGCATTAAATGATGAGACTCAATGACACTCATCAGGCATATCATGAGGTCAACCAAAATAATAGGTGGTTTGGAAAGTAGATAGTGAAACTTAGGAATTTGTAATGTTATACTCACTAGGATCGGGTGGAGTCATGTGGATAGCAACATGGGGAGGATCAGGATGCTCGAGTGGAGGAGAGGACCTCTTGTGTGGTAGTGGTTATGGTGTAGAAGGTAGATATGGAGTGCTTGGTGGGGCATGTACATAAGTATAGGTATATTGGGCTAACTGGTCATCAAGTCGAGCAGCACGTTGTGCCCACTCATAACATTCTATTAGAGATTTGGAAATGGGGTGATTAGCATGGGCAAATTGGATTGTGGGTGAAGGATAGGGATTGTATGAATGAGGGACTATGCGTATCCATGTTGATCATGTCATAAAGTAGCGAGTAGCTAGAGGTATCGTAGGAAGGATAGGTGTGGGGTTGGATGAGGTGGTGGGGTTGGCATAGCAGAAAAGGTAAATGGCGATGGTGTGAAGGACAAAAAAGCACTATGGAAGAAATTAGAAATAGACGGTTGTGGTGGAGGTTGAGGTGGATTGGTTGAAGTGGAGTCAATATTGCTTTGGTTGGGTGCAGGGAGTGGTTGTGATGATGGTGGATAGGTGTTATTGAGCGTGCAACATGGAATGGGGGTGAATTGCATAGATGATAAGGATGGACCAGGTGGAAGACTGATGATATTACAGAATTCTAAGGGAACACCATTGGTAGGGATGCAGTGGGCTAATCCATTATGAACATATTTGATACAGTGATGAAGTGTGGAAGGGATGCATTGCATGTCTTGAATCCAAGGTCATCCTAATAGGATGTTATACTGCATCTCACCTTTGATAACATGGAAGAGAGTTGAAATGGTTTTGGCACATGCCTTGATGGGAAAGACAATAGTACCAATGGTGAGATGCATAAAGCCATCAAAGGCTCAAATATCCATGGATGGTGTGGCAATATGAGAAGGAAGAAGATGAAGGTGGTTTAATGCATCGATAGAAATAATGCTGATGGATGACCCAATATCATTGAGAACACATTTATAGGTAACGATGTTGATGGAGGCATGAATATGTAATGGAGGATCTGCTCCCTCACCTATAACTTTTGTAATTTCATGGTCATGGAAGCTGATAGAAGGTTTTAGGCATCTCTAAACATTGCCAATAAAGTTTGAAAAGGAGTTTGCATCATGGGTGTCAAGATCGAGAGAGCGGAGGATAAAATTGATAGCTTCATGATGAGGTTGGGATTGATGTAGGAGGTCATAAATAGATAACCTTGCAGGGGTAGTACAGATCTGGTGAGAAATACTACCATAGATGGTGATGATATTTTGTGGAGGGGTGGGGAAATTGGTGGTGTGATTATTGAGGTTGTGACTGGTGGTTTTTGTGATGTGGAGGGTTGTTGAACAACTACAGGGGGTGGGTAACATTGATTGTGAGTGGTGATATTGATCATACCCACAAAACCTCATTGGGAAGGATATCGATTGATATGAATAACTTGGCATGGATAATTTTGAGGTGGGTTACCCCCATGCTCAGATAAGTGATTTTGATATATCCCCAAGTTTTGATTTTGTGGTGCAAGGGGGTTTGATAACTAAATAGTGTCTCGATTAATAGGTTCTTGGATAGCATGGCAAAAGATGTGGGATGAATCAATGGTGTGGCCATGTTGTCGATGATAATCATAGAAGACTTACAGATTGTAGTCATATGGGAGAGGGTGATTTGGATCAAGAGGTTGGACATTTGGTAAGTGAATGAGACACCCCTCAGTTAATCTATGAAATATAGTGGGCATGGGCTCAGATAAAGGCATCCAATTGTATAGGGGGTGAGGTGGACGTGGATTATGACCTTGGTATGGATTGGATTGTGGTGGTTGGTTGTTTTTTTGTGGAGTGGGAAGAAGTGGAGGGTTGGCTTGATACTAATTTTGAAGAGATCATGGGGGAGTGGGTTGTGGAGCTTATGTAGACGCCACTTGCACTGGCAAATATGGAGAATTGAGAAGAATGTGATTGGTTTACGGTGTTCATGTGGTAGGTGGTACATATGGAGGGCAATTGTAATAGTAATTGGTGGGGTAGGATGGTTTCTGATGCAACTTTATTTTTACCATGTGGACCTTGATGTCCTCGATAAATTTGGCTTGGGAAATGGCTTCCTTGAATGTCTGACTCTGATGTATCTACAATGTTTGGGAGATTTATTTATGAAAAATATTGGCAAAGAGTTTGATGAGCTCTGAAGGTGGGAGAGGGAATGTGATATCATGAAGTACCACTCTCCAATAGGTGACAAAATACATAATAGGTTCATCATCCCATTGATGTAAAGCATACACATCGAACAAGGCAAGCTTAGTTTTGATGTTGATGGTGAAATGTTCAAGAAAAATATTGGCCAATTGCTCAAATATATACAATCTATGACGAGGTAAATGGTTGTACCAATATAATGCTTGACCTCCAAGCAACATGGCAAAGGTACGAAGCATAAGGGGATCACTTTTGTGCAATTGGTAATAGGAAAAATGGTAATTATTTAGGTGCTCTCTAGGATCCTCCTTACTTTTGAATTTTTTGAATTTGGTAATCTCAAACCTGTAAGGATAAGGATGGATAGGAACATGTGGGTGGATTGGTTCATTACACAACTCACCATATGTGGGTTTTTGATGCCCATAACCAGTTGTGCATAGATCTAAAGCATGCAGTTGCTCTTACATGGCCTAAAACTCACTAGAGAGCACAATAGTGGTTTGAGGAGGAGAGGGAAATGGAGGGGATGATGTGGATGTAGGAGGTGGCTATGATGAGGCCTATGTGTAATTCAAATGTGGTGGATACTACAACTATTGTTTCTCCTACTGCTGATATTAGGCATCCTACTATGGAGTAGGTGTTAACATCGAGTGGTACTATGGGAAAGGAACCTAATATGGATGATGTGAAATGTATGAAGCCTAGGACATAGGTGGTGGCTAGTGTGATGGGTCATAATATCCAAGGGATGAGAGACCAGGAATTAGGATCTGCTACTGTTGTTGCTGCTATGCATCATAGTAACCAGGAGGTGACTGTCCAGGAATGGGCATCTATTGCTACTATTGTGCATACTGAAAAGTAGGTTGCATCTAAGTAGTAGTAGTAGTATATGACCATGTGGGTGGGATGGTAAAATATGAGAGAGGTGTGGAAGAAGGGGGTAGAATAGAAGTGGATGTGTGAAAGGAAAATTGTTGTGAAGCAGTGGGTGGTATGGATGAGGACTGAGGTGGAGTGGATGGGGTAGCGAACAAAGAATCTGACTGGATGTAATAGCTAGGGGGAACATATTGATAGATGGGGTGCAATGGAGGTGGTCGATATGAAGGGGGTAGCCAAAATGTATTGGGAGGCATTGATGGAGGACCATAGGTGGAGAATGGAGGATAACTGGTAGGGGGAAATATGGTGAACTCTGAGGTGGGTGGTGGTGGCCAGGAGGTGAAGGATGTAGGTGGTGGAAAATACTGGATGGAGGGGTTTGTGAGACCTGGTGAATTGGTGTGGTAACCCTTATATGGGTGTGAATAATATGCTAGTGAACTGGAGGATAGAGATTGAGATGAAGGTGGGTGATTGAATGAGGCCTACTAAGATACCAGTATCTATGATGAAAATGGTGTGGGGAAAGAAGAAGTGGAAATCATGTCGAATGACTACACAGTAGTAACAAAATCCATGATGATTTGAGAAATGACAACATCATCACCCAAGAGGGTGTGGGAAGAGTGATCGATAAAAGGATGAATTGAGGATGGTGAAGGAGGGAGAGTGAGCTCCTCTGCCACCATAACTAGAATGGGGTGACCTAGAGAGGTGTATATGACATGCTGGTAGAAATTATATGGAGGTTTGGATGAAGAGATATCCTCTAAGGGATGGGGTCCTTTGATATTCTCATCTAGGAAGTGATATGGTGCGGGAGATGCCATGTGGGATGCAAGACTAGCCCTAGGAGCGAAAGGCCTCATTAGTAAATCAGGTGCAACTCAGGATGAAACCCAATCAAACTCAAAATGTGGATATGTGGTCTGAGAAGAAGAGACCCCTATGGTGAGAATAGTCCACTAGGTAGCCTCAATAGCATGATGAAGTGCTTCATGCATCTGACTATGCATAACCAACATGGTGGAATGTGCAAGATGTGGAATAACAGTCAAAAAAAGTGGAAGGTGAACTCAAAAACTCTCTATGACTAACCGAGATACTCTTTGGTGATAGAAACATAGGTTCACATGCTATGGGTGTGGACCAAACTAGTTCACACTCTAGGGGTGTTGACCACCTAAAATAAAAACCATAAGGTCAAACTATGCAGTATGTGTCTCTATGTGTTGTATGTGCAATCTAGAACCTAGAAAACATGTTCACACTCTAGGGGTGCATACCAAAAAATTTCATACTCTAGGGGTGTAGACCACCCAAAAGTGTAGCGGAGGGTAAAATCTATGTTGTGTGTACCATATCTATGTTGTATAGACCTATGTGTATCAATATGATAGCCTGAATTCTAGATTTTTGCACATAATCATGTGAAATGAGCTTGAGTGTAGGATGATCCTGCTAGGGGGCACAAATCACCTAAAAACAAGCTATGCAATGAAAATTGTGGTAATGAAATTGTGGAAAAATCTATAAGTGAGTTATAGCACATTTGATATGTTGTTGTAACCACTTTTACTGACTCAACAAAAAGCAAAAGTTCTTTCTTTTTGTTTTTTTTTGTGTGTTTTGATGATAGAATATACGACCTAGTAGGAAAATCTAGGTAGTGGGTGATCTTCTAATATGAATCAGGTATGTCATAGCACAAAATATTTTACAACGCCCAAAGGCACACATAATAGAACTATGTTTCCAATAGGTGAGTGGCTACCTAAATGTAATACAGTACAGTAAAATGATATCCAAAAGGAGACTCAAAATAAACTCTCACGAAGAGAGGTCACGTTGTCCATGTGGTTCTACCAGCATACCCATGATTTTGCTTAACCCTTGTGTTTAAGTAACCCAAAGTAATGACAACTACACCCACTAATTATTTGAAAAGCCCTATGGTAAAGGGGCTTTATAAAACTACCCACTCTGAAGGTACCTTCTAGTGATGAATTCTAGATAACCAACACTCAAAGTGGGAAGGACTAGCTAGGTATTAATGCTAGAATGATCCACCTAGGGGGGAACTATGGTGACTAATCCGAAGGTGAGCCAGTGGAGGGTAATCCCAAACCTCATTGAACTCTGGTGTTGAATTGGTGATGAAATCCAATTCAAGCTGGAGATGAAACCCAACACCTTACACCGTTTAAATGGAATGTGAGTGTGTGGTGTTTTTTTGTGTGGTATTTCTTTAGAAAAAAATCTATATTAAGTGCCTTTTTAAAATAAACTATGCTATGATGCCTTTTCAAAGAAAATATATTTACTTGGTTGGGATGCAAAAAAAAATTTAAGTTATTGATTTGTGAAATGAAAAAATACTTAGGTGATGTGCACAAAAGTAAAGTTATTCTATTGATTTACAAAATTTAAATCTAGTTAATTTCCTTCTGAAGGGAAATGACTCATAAATAAATGACTGAAATGTGAAGCTATACTAGAAAGTGATTGAAAATTCTAGCTAAAACAAACAGGAATGTGTGGTGCTTACGGAACTTGTAGCTCAACGTGTTAGATTAGCTTTAGAACAAATAAATTTTAAATATTTTGACATAATACTTGCATCTAGGTGAGTGTAAACGTCTCCACTATGCTCTCTGGTCCAAGACTATGTGAATTTAGGAGGTTCATACTCCTAGGGTGTGAACCTATATTCTACTAAGGATTTCACACTCCTACCATGTGAACCGAGATCCAAAGATAGAGTTGACTGGTTCTAGGGTCATGTGATGATTTTGATGTCCTTGGAGTATTTTGAGTACAGGTACCTACACATAAAATTCCAAAAACCCAATTTGAGTGTAGCCAGACAACCAAAACAAAAAATATTTCAAAAATTCCTATGGTAAAGAAATGGTAGAAAGTAAATTAGCTACTGATTTGGTGTCGAAATATACAAGGATGCTTTAACATTACATACACGATGGCAAGAGACAATTTGTGGTCTAGGTATGAGGGCACACAATCCCTAGGATCATGAGACTCTTAACCTCCCCTTACTTACCTTGTCATTGGTTGTGGGTGTCTGAAGCAATACCTGGGTATCAAGTAGTAGTTTGAGGTAGATTGGGGAATCCACACACCCAAGTGTGTACTCACTACTCTCTTTGTAAGCTCACCGGTGCACCAGTGAACCTTTTGTGGTGTGGCCTGAGGTGTCCTTCAGGGCATTTTTGGTTTGTGGTGTTCTTCATAGATGGAAACTACATGCCATACAAAATAAACCATCATTTTTGTTAGAGGTCAAGTAAGCTTATGCCTAGTGGAGGTCCCACCAGGCGTTCTAGAATTAAACTATAAAAAAGACACCATAACACCTCATTCAAATATTATGGAATCTGTTGTATTTGTATTGATAATCATAAAAGGGTTACAATATATGATATCCTTTTACAATTTTTTTGTGAAGGCTATAATATGATCTTTTATTAGAAAGCCTCTTTTAGATGTGGTACAAAGACAACAATATTTGTCCTTTTGGGTTCCTCGATGTAGGTGGGCTTCTTGCTCATGAGCCACCGCTTGTTGGAGATGTTTCCTTGAGCTTTGATGGACCTATAGAAACTTGAAAAATCCTATTAGTGCATTGGGGGGTCTACCTCAGTCAAACCCCATAGTTATGAAGACAAAAGACTCATAAAAAGTGCTCAAAACATGAAATTAACCATTAAAACTAGCATAAAACAATAAACTAAGCTATTCTTAGCTATCTGAATTATTCTAATGCTTATTTTAAAGGTTTGCACTCCTAGAGTGCGAACTGTGAGGTTCACATATGTGAGGTGTGAACCAGCCATTTTGAAGCTGGATTGCTCAAATAGGGTCCCTGGATGCTTTTGATTGGTTCTAGATGTGCACTTTGTTTGATAGAACCTCTGAACAACAAATCCTTATGTGGAAATCAACCTGTCTCACTCACAAAATGGGATTATGCAAGAGACAAACTAATTGTGACATTCGTATGATGGATGTGAGATGGATGTGTGTTGATTGCAATAGCTATGGTGATTTCGGTAGAGTTTCGGTATGTAAAAGTTGTGATGATCCAAATGGTGAAAATGACCTTCTATTTATAGAGTGGGTCAAGGTGAGAGAAAGGGGATGAGGTGTCCCATATGAGGTTGCTATGGTGAGGTGTTCACCAAAGAGGTGTCCCCTGAGGTGTCCTAGGTCATGAGTGAATTTGGGTGAGAGAATACCTCACCCATCCAAAAGTAATGATGATTAGGGATAAATATCAATTTGCAATTAATATTCACCTTTATGGAAATATCTTAGCATTAATTAATCATTTTTGTGTGCAAAAGTCTCCATCTTACATTTATGACCCAGGGGTGTGTGATATGGAGAAATATCTTGGATGAGAGGTGGCAAGGCTAGGATAGGCTAGGCTAGGTGAGGTGGGAGGCTAGGCTAGTCAAAGTAGACTAGGTGAGGTGGAGGCTTTTAATTAAATCAAGATTAGATCTAATTAATTAGGGAATTAGCCATAAAGCACAATTAGACCAAAATGTTGACTTTTTGACCATAAAGTGGTTTTTGACCATGGTGAAGGTTTCAACCTTAGTTGAGTTGGCATGAGGTCACATGAGGACCTATGGTTAAGCATAGTAAGGGGCTTAGATAGCCCAAAGGGGCTAATGGTGATGAATAGTGTTTTTGTGTCAATTTATGCAATTTTAAATGGTTTTGCACATTAATTAATCATGGATATGGAGAGAGGGACAATGTGTGACTTTTCGGTGTTTACATTGACATAAGTTTAGAACTAGCCAAGCAAAAGATAAAGATAAAATTTGAAGAATTGATGATTGTCCCTAAATATAGAGAGAAAATTTGCAGGGCCTTTGGGTTGATAAACCAAGGGGAAAGCCATGTCTTTATAGCTTCAACTTCCAATCCATCTAGTAGATGTCTTGCTTCAGTTAGGCCCTTTTATATATTCCTCTGATATACATCTAGGTATACTGACCACTATGTGATACACAATTGCATGCTCGATAGTGGGACATCTCACAATATTATGCCAAAGTAGGTGGTTGATCAGTTGGGACTAATGTGCACCAAATATTCCTCCCTCATTTTTATCATGGACAATAGGAAAGTGCCTTATGTAGGGATAATTACAGGCCTCTTGGTATTTTTAGATCAATATTCAAATAAGGGAATTGTAATGGATGTGGTTGTGGTAGATATAGACCTATTATTTTCCTTACTGCTATCTAAACACTAGGCAGAGTGATTAGGGGGATAAATTCAGTTAGATTGGTCATATGCCACCATCCTCATTTCATCCAAAGAGCATGCCACCCTAAGGAGAGAGCCATTCAACAAACATTCAATTGAGCTGATGAGGCCTGATAATACTATTGTCAATATGGTTAACTCTATAGAAGAGAAGGATCTCAGTGTTTACTCTATTTGGCACACCCCTTTACTCAAATAAGTACCTAATGTAGAAGGATTGGACCCCAGTATTAGAGTAGATATTTATTCTTATTTAGATACAATCCTCACCACTAAAATGTGGACAATGACCTTTGATGGGGCTAAGTCAAACTAGGGCTAGAACTGAAATTAATTTGATTGACATCAAGGGTAATTACTTGAGAGTACCTTACCGGTTAGATTTTCCCTGCATAAATAATATGGTAGAATATGAGGTATTTCTACTGGGACTGAGAAAAACTAAAGAGCTCGATATCAACTACCTCGTTGTCTATGGGGATGCTAAACTAATTAAACAGTAGATCAAATGGAAGTACTAGACCAAACACCCTAGGCTAAAGCAATATAAGCAAGTTGTTTTAGACGAGATCAACAGATTCTTGACCTTCAATATATAACATATACCTAGAGAGAAAAACCATGTGGTCAATTTGTTGGCTATGAATGCTTCTAGGGTAGATATTCCTAAAATTGATATAGAATACATGGATAGATTCCCTACTATCTCTGTGTATCATCCTTCTATCCTATATAATGTGGTTTACATAAAAGTCTTTCAAGATGATACCGATATCAAGGATTTTATGACAATACAAAACCAATTTTATGGGATGTTTTGTGATGAAGAAGATGATGAAAAACTATAGCATGTTATAGGAACCCTAAAAGAAGTGATACAGCTCAAAACTAATAAAATTCCTAGGGGTCTACTAGCTTTGGAATCTCTCTTTGATGATTTTGACAAGACCCACAAGATTGCACCTCATGAATTAGAAGGAGAAGAGGTTAATTTTGGGATGATAGGAGATCCTAAAATGGTCAAAATAGATAAATCATTACCTACCAAAGAGAAGAAATAGTATATCCAATACCTAATAAAAACAAGGATAGTTTTGCTTGGAGCTATGATGATATAAAAACATTTAACACTGAGGTGATGACCCATATCATTCCCCTGAAGGAGGGTTCCAAACCTTTTAGGTAGAAACAAAGAAATTTTAATCTTACTATGCATCCTATCATGCAAAAAGAGTTCCAAAATTAGCTCAATACAAAAATAATTAAGAAAGTGAGATTCTCTTCCTAGATAGAAATTTGGGTGCCTGTTAGGAAAAAGAATGGTGAATTAAGGTTGTGTGTAGACTTCGAAAACTTAAATAAGAGATCCCTCAAAGGCAATTACACCCTTACCAATATAAAACAACTATTGCATGCAGTGGTGAGATCCTCTAGGATTTCACTATTAGATGGCTTCTCAAAATATAATTATATTCTGGTCAACCCAGAGGACCAATTCAAAAATGCATTTACTACACCATGGGGGACCTTTGAATACCAGAGGATGCCATTCAATCTAATTAATGTTGTAGCCACTTTTTAGAGGGCTATGGATTTTACCTTTAAAGATCTGATGTTCAAAATTGTAGTGGTATACCTCGATGATATCATAGTATTTTCCAATAACCCTGCAGATCACTTCTCCCACCTATCTCAAGTTTTTGAAAGGTGCAAAGAGTATAAGATTTTATTAAATCCAAAAAAAGGTCTTTTTGGGTACACTCATGGTAATATATTGGGACATGAAATCTCAAAGGAAGGAATAAGGGTAGACACCTAAAACATGTCATGGTTAGGAGGACTACTCACATGGGTACACTCATAGGTCATGTGACTAAACCTTGGAACCTTCCAAGTGTCAAAGTGGTTCTTACCACTCATTTGGGGCATTTTCAACCCATCCAAGCTTGATCATTGTAGACCAGAGTGGCCATAATCTAGCCACTGTAGCTCATAGTGGCCAACCCTTAGCCATTGTAGATGACAATAGCTAAGCTTTAAATGCATTTTGCCACCCATCCAGCCTAATCTTGGGTAGAAGTGGTAGTCTACATGCAATAATAATGAGTGGGGATAACTTTGCATTCCTCCTCACAGCTAGTCTACATGGAAGACTCAAGTCTAGATTTAGACTTCAGTTAAACATAAAAAAACAAATAGCTTCTCATGCTAACACCTAGTACGCATGAGGGATTCAGCCTTAGGGTTGAACATTGACCTATGGCTTCAAAACACTTTATTGAGTAGATATAACCAGAATGCGAAGAAATAAATGAATGAGTGTTTTTTATATTGATATTCTCCAATATCCGATTACATATGAATTCCTCTAAGGGATTCCCTTCTTTTGATACATGATTTTACACACAAAGAGGGCATCAAGTGTATAAAATATCCCCTCGCATAGGGGGTGTACTTTATAAGGCTTCTCGATGATGCACATAAAAATGTATGAGGGCTTACAGATGCCTCCTTCTCTAGGTCTGATTGCTAGAGGGATCCTTTTGCTCTCGTATGTTGTGGATTTTCTTGATTGAACCTGTAGCTCTGAAATCAATGAAATAACAACACACACTTAGATGTTTGAGATTGCCTCCCTAGATGAGGCTGTTAACAATGAATAAACTCAATAAATGTAATGAAACTAGTACTATGCAAGCAAATAACTAAAATAAAGCTTATGCTAATGAAATTAGAGAGAAATAAGAATAAAAGAAACTAACACCTAAAATACTAGACTAGGTTGTAGGCCACTGTCCAGGACAATGACCGCTAAGGTGAAATATCTCTATTGATCCAAAGGCTATGGGATCAATTCTACTACTAATGTTAAAATAATTACCTTATGTGTTCAAATTTTCCCTCCAATATGATAGGGCTCTGCTACAAGAATCGATCTCCAAGGGAAGCTCTTCAAGTCTCTAGAATCTCTCCTCAATGATCTAACATGTTCAATGTTTTGATGTATGATGTTATATCTCTCCCTGGTTGAAATATTGATCAAATAAAGTCCAAGAAGGTCCCCTAGTACTTTTAGGTTTATTCCTTATAAAATTTTTTGAAGCCCTAGGTCAATGTTCAACCCTAGGGTTGAATACCTCATACATACTAGGTGTTAGCATGAGAAGCTCTTTGTTTTTATATGTTTAACTAAAGTGTAAATTTGGACTTGAGTCTTCCATGTAGACTGGTTGTAAGAAGGAATGCAAAGTTGTCCTCGCTCGTCCTTATTGCATGCAGACTACCACTTCTGCCCAAGATTAGGCTGGATGGGTGGAAAAATCCATTTAAAGCTTAGTCGCTATCATCTGCAATGGTTAAGGTTTGGTCGCTCTGATCTACAGTGGCTAGATTCTGGTCACTCTAGTCTACAATGGCAAGGCTTGAATGGGCTGAAAATACCCCAAATGAGTGGTAAGAACCACTTTGACACTTGGAAGGTTCCAAGGTTTAGTCACATGACCTATGAGTGTACCCATGTGAGTAGTCTTCCTAACCATGACATGTTTTAGGTGTCTACAAATACCCCTTTTTGCGATGCGCTGAGTAATAGACACAACACAAAGCAAAAATGTAGACCGCTATGTTTACAGGGTGGATGTTGATCATTGATATGATCAAAGCTGGATGGCCCAATCACGTAAGATGACACACATCCTTGAATCATTTATTCAACCTTATTGAAGGCTTAATTTAGCACAGGGCTTGCACATATCCACTTGCACTAATTCCTCAAACACAATCGGGTAGCTTATGTCACTACAATATGATCCGATCGAAGGAGAGCTACAAATTGAAGATGTCATATTTGCTTATGAATCTAGTAAATGGGAAAAACTTTTGTAAGATTTGAGTGCAATTATTCATAGGATGAACACAATTTTGACATGATCAAGTGATCTTTTGTTGATTTTGATTATGATGATTTGAATATTTGAACTACCCCCTCACACAATGAATTGGTGAGGGAAGGGCAATGAATGAAGTGACAAGTCGCTTGACCAATTTGACTAGCTTTGGTTCCTTTATAGTATTTTTTCTTTTAATGGGCAATCCCCCATCCAAGTGTAATTCCAATTGTTTATGATAATCATTCATCCCTATCCTAGGGAGTGGTCCAACCATAAATAGCCTTCTTAGGGATTTAGGATGAGCGATTCTATTTGTATTTGTATTGCATCACTTGGCTCAGTGTTTTTGGTGTCATAGGAGAACTAGGATGATTCCTTCATACTCATGGAGCAGTCCGACCATATTGGTCTTCTTTGGGATTGAGGGAGGCACATCGTAATTTCAAAATGATTTTTTTACCGCAAGTAACCTCATGGTAACTTACTCATCTCATTGAGTTGCATGGAGTGCAAATAATTGCAACTGCTGAGTTGATAGAGTAAGTAAATTGATAAGAGGCTTACTTGAGATTTATTTTTATGTAATTTTTTTGTTATTTTGAACATTATGATAACCATGAGTCATATTATGTGTTTATTTATTTTTTTTTGCTTTTCATGGAGAGAATCCCCCCTATTTTTTCTTAGGCTACTAGCTGTTGTCAGGTCCAATGATCCTCAAATGCTTTCTCGTGGCTACTCTCATCCTGAGTAGCCAAGAAATTCAAGCCACTGATGATAGTAGTGTCCAATGCATAATTTGAGAATATAAAAAGTAACCTTAGGATTTTGACCTTTCACTTTCACCAACCTTCAGTTTGTGTTTCAGAGCTCTGTAGTGAAAGAAACTTCTATTATTTGGAGTGTTGTTACGATTCTGAGGGTCATGGTTGTGCAGGGCGAGGCATAAACGAGTGAAGGAATCAGAGCTTATCGGGTACTCTTTGAAACATTAACCCTATCTATTTTCATTTTTGGGTAAAATGAACCACACTAAGTAATCAGTACAAGAACCTCATTAAACTTGTCGATAATAAATTAAACCCGTAGTTAGGCTTAGTTTAGGATTTTATGTGGTGGGCTTGCCCCAATTTATTTATTTTTATTTTTTTTATCATTTATAGCCTAGGACAGATATTTTTTTCACGTCATCCATCAAAAAATACTGCTTAGAGTAGCTAAATCGGCCTGTGGTTTGGCTGTTGTCACTCAGAGTGATCAGATTTGAATCTCAATGATCAAAATTTTGACTGTTGGGGCTTGGCTGCTCTCAACTTCAGTGGATGATTTATGGTGACTGTAGTCGATAGCAGCTAAGAACACTTGTGAAATTGTTTTATTTTTCTTGCATTTTTGAAGTGATTAACTGATTTTTTTGAATTTTTGACTTGCTTTTGTGAAATTTGTTGCATTATTAGGTGCATTTCATTGCTCTTTTTTCTTGGACTTAGAGTAGCCCATCATTATTTGCACCATTTCCATATTTCATTATGATTTATGCCTTAGATGCATTGTAGTTATGCTTTGTTTTATATTTTTCCCTTAGATGCTCACTGCTTGGGATTGTGATCCGAAGCTCATGAGTGACCTTCTACCCCTTTTGAGTGATATGGACTGGGTCTGGCTCAAGGCCCATGGGCAACAATTTGTCACTAGGCTGCCCTACATCATGTTAGACTAGGATTACCTTATGACTTTGGTCCATAAATGGGATTCTCAGACTAATACATTCCACCTTCCTATCGACGAGATGACTATCACATCGGAGGATGTGTATAGGATATTTTAGATCCCCTTTGATGGATTGGCCATTGTTTCTTCAGCCACTAATGATCATGATATTGTATTTATTTGGGTGTTTGAAGGACATACTACTGATGCCTTCAAGACTAATGATGCCTTCAAGGATACCAATTCAGGAAGTGTCTCTATTGTACGCTAGTACCAAGAGCACATTTTCATGGCAAGGCATGCAGTATTGTTGATGGTCATTAGCAACATTCTTATTCTAGACTACACAGGCTTGAGGTTCCCATGGAACCTCCTTGCGATGGTCCAAGATCTGATGGATAGTGAGGAGCCAATCATCTATGCATGGGGTGGGTCTTTGCTAGCCTAGGGCTATGACGAGTCATACCATATCCACCAATGGGGTTGCATCGACATCGCTTGCAGTTTGTTCCTACAAGTTTGGGGATGGGAGCACATTAAGGTAGATCATACCAAAGGGCTTCCTACTAAGATTACAGTTATTGAGGAGTATATGCAGTGCTATGATTCTATATGGGCTTGAGGGTGCGAGTAGCGTAAGAGCCATCCTCATGCGGGAGAGCTTTCCCACTATACTACTTTTACTGGGATGAAGGCTAGAGATATCATGTGGCATCCATACCATGATTTCCTGACTTGGGATAACTCAACTAGTTTCATAGCATGAAAAATGGCTCACTACCATGATTTCCTGAGTATTTATTCTACTCCTGGGTTCTCCATCATTTTGGGCTACAATAGGATGTGCCACTAGTTCCATTTTTGTACTAGCATCTCACAGTACAGGGATAACTTCCTCCTTCATGGATCACAAAGTTTTCTAATGAGGAGGATGCCCCAAAAGTTGACCCAAGAGTCATTGGGGGAGTCATAGATGCATTTGTGCAGTGGTGGGGGGATTTGATGTGGCATGGTAAGGGAATTTTGGGCTACACATATGATGGTGGGGATAATGGTGCAAATATAGCAGGGTGCATATTCCAATCCAATCCTGAGGTATGGGGCCATCCAGTAGAGCAAGTGGTAGTGGAGGAGCAGGAGGCTCCTGAGGAGGATGAGGAGGAGTTGGATCCTAAGGAGAGAGATTCTCCTATGAGAGCATAGTTGCATGAGGTCAAGTCTAAGCTCTAGTCGACCAAGATTTAGGTACATAGCAAGATGCTACCATAGCCCAGTGATATGCTACTATAGAGCAATTCATGCTATAGATCCAAGCTTTGCATGCTACTATTGGGGGTAGTGCTACTAGGATGAAATTTGTTGTTCCTACCTCCACACCATAGGGTGATACCAGGGAAGATCCTGGGGTAGACATAGGTGTAGAGGTTCTATGCCTAAAATAATTGTTGGATGAGTATGAGGAGAAGATTTAGGTGCATGTCTCCCATATAGCCTATAGGCAAAAAATCCACCTCCTAGAGAAAGAAGAAGTGATTTGCTAAAGTTTTGACTATTTTGGAGATGATTTGCTCTAGTTTTGTGAAACCATATAGTAGGGAGTAAATCATAAATAAGACCATACAACTAAAGTGCCAAACAGTACAAAGAAGTTGCAAATCATACAAGGCACACCGAAATTCACTGAAATGTAAGGAAATGCAATTTTGGGATGAAATGTCACATGGATTTGCTAACCCAAGGTGTAAACTTAGGAAAAGGCCAAAATAATTTATTCAGTTGTAATTGGGAAGTTGTGAATAATGGATTGCCTCAGGAACCACTTTGGAATGTGTAGCACCCTAAAATTGGTGCAGTCAAATTGGAATAATTACATTCACCTTAGTAAATAAATTTAAATTCAAATTTAACCTCCCAAACCGCCCGTTAACCGTCGAGAAACCCGTTTCCCCTTTTTTCGTGCCATTTTTAGGAGTTGTTTTGACCGTTGGACGATATCGTCGCCGATCAGACGATATCGCCCAGATTTGACGATTTCGTCTGGACTAGGACGTCCAGACGATTTTGTCGCAAAACTGCATTTTCATAATTAGACTCTGTTCCAACGGGTCTCCAATTCGGGCAGAAGCGTGTCTGCGCCGTTGGGACCCTTCCCCCGTTGGAGATCTCCCAAATTGGGAAGATCTCCAACCTCCCAACAACTTTCCCTAAGCCTATTTAACTCTAAGACTTTTCCCTCCCCAACCCCTCGCTGAATTCTTATGCAAATTGACTCCCTATGTGCTAGAACTTCTCAAATTTGCTTTTTGCACTATTCCTATAGTAATTTTATTGCAGGTATATCACTGGTTTTCAGCCGGAGCCAGCACCTATCGCAGCTGACAAACCTGTCAAGATCGGAGGCGATCCTGTCAAATTAGGGACGATCTCGTATTGATGCGAGATGATCTCGACTGCAGCATACATCGAGGCAATCAATGCCTGAAGTTTGCTCTTCTCTCTTTTCTCTCTGTCATTTTATGCTATAAATCAGATCATTTATTTAGTTTTTATTCTACTTTGCATCTGGAGTTCACCCATCTAGTTTAGATTGCACATTAAATTCATGATTTGCCATCATAATGCAGTGATCTATTTTACTTTCTATTTTGAATTATTGCTTAGTATTCACCTTGTTCTTTAGCATATTTTGCCTCTATTTTGCATAGTAGAATTGCTTGTATTTTGCATCTGTTCTCTGTTTTGTAGGTTTTTGACGAATTCGTTTGACGAATTCATCAGATCTGAGACGATTCTGTCTGTCTCAGACGATCCTGTCCGATTCCAGATGATTCTGACAGATTGCAGGCGATTTTGTCGAATCCCAGATGATCCAGACTACTTCAAGCATCAAAAACTTCATCAGACATCCCGGATCAGGTAATCTCCATTAGCCTCCTGCAAATTCTCTATTTTTTTGCTTTCAGTCTGTTTACTGTATTCATTTAAATTGCATTTTCATGTAGTTTAAGTTAGAATCATTCGGCCAAACCTAGGATGAATGTTTAAAGGATAAAACGAACCCATTAAAACACATTCCCAAAACCTAGGCGTGGAAACTGCCGCCAAATGTTTCCCTGGTGAACCCACCATCCGTCGACAAATCACCAAAATGCACCTCCCTTGAGAGGCGGGACCTTCGCAAAGTCCTCTCGTCCGAGGTACCGCATCATCCTTTTCCCATCCTCCTTCCGGGCGCGGATCCAATAGCCTGAAGGTAGGGATGCAAAAAATTTGGAGCGATACATTTTGGTGAACCCGACGTGAATGCATCATAAACCTTTTGAAAACAAAAACAAAAAAATATATATATGTATACAAGAAAAACAAAAACAAAATCATCATTTCAAGTTTGTATGTTTTAGATTCAATTCTAAATAGTAGATGCTAAATATTACTTTTAGAAGTACTAAAGAAACCATGAGTTTTTACTCAAATCAATATGAGCCCATTAGTAATGTTGGAAGAATTCAGCCAAATACATTTGTTGATTATGATCAACCTTATCCCTATTCAACACCACCTCCATCACACTTTTCTCATTTTTCATCCATAACCCAACAAGACAATCCCTTTGCCAATCCTCTTCATAATGATATTATCTATTCTCCCATATATCCATATTATGTCTATCAATCCACATATAATCCTCCTCCACCTTTTCAATATTCTTCTTTCAATACAACACATCCATTTCAACAAGAAAATACTTATTCTTCCAATTCTACCATGCACTCACCTCCTACATCGCAATCTTCCTGTCATCATTCTACCCATAATAAAGAAAGTAGAGGTGAGAAACCATTAGGTCCTTTTATGACGAAATTCCTAAGGCATTTATCAAAAACCTCTCAAAAACCTTCATCACGTAAATTTACTAAGCTCAATCAACCAATGGATATAATTCTCAAGTATTTACTTGACACAAATAAGATTGAACTCCCTTCCATAAGACAACTAGATACCACATCAGATTGGTTTAAACCTGAGCTACATTGTGAATATCATAGAGTAGATGGACATATGACACAAAATTGTAAAGATTTAAGATGTGCAATTCAAGATTTGATTGATAAGGGTCTTTTTAATATAAAGGAATTACAATCTACAACTGATGATAAATCTCCAATAAACAATCAAACTCCTACACAACAAATACCAATAATCAATCAAGACATGGGGATCTCCCAAGAACCCCTATTCAATTATCAACAACAAGAAACCAATCAAATATTGCATGTTAATGTGTCCCATCATGATGATATTATTAATATTGTAACAAAAACTACAAATGAGCAACCTCAAGTTCAATCAACATATTCAAGACATGGATTCCTCATTTGACCAACCTTCAAAACTATCTTTGGCTCTAGAGAATGATCCAAAATGGAATGTAAGCATAGAAAGCTCATCTTTAGAATCAAAATCTCAATCTGAAATCCACTTTGATAACCAACAACAAGTGATTAATCCTCAAGCAAAGATATCCCTTTTAGAAGTATTACAAATTTATCACAAGGAAATTTTGTTCAAAATACCTAGCCAACAATTTGTTCCTCATCATATTTTCTCTAAGAACATAATTAATGGTATAAACCCTCTTGAGGTTAACCATATTTCATTCTATGATGAGGATATTCCTTCCTCTACTCCACAAGAAGACTCCTATCTTTACATTACGAGATCTAGTAAAGAAACACCTGTTAAAACTATCATGGTAGATAATGACTCCTCTCTTAATTTATGCACTTATCAATTATTCCAAAAACTCAAAATAAAGGAAGAAGATATTAATGAATCAAATGTTATTATAAAATCTTTTAACAATGAAATTCAAGAACCTCAAGGTACTATAATTATTCCCCTTAATATTGGATCCAAGATCCTGGATACTTTATTCTATGTAGGATATTGTCCTTCACCTTACAACCTACTTCTCCAGAGTCCTTGGATTCATACGATGAGGGTTTTCCCTTCCACTCTTCACCAATGTTTGAAGTTTGAACTTGCAAATAAAATTGTTACCATACATGGTGACCCAAAACCATTTGAAGAATATTTAATGATTGAAACATCAAGTTCTATACATTCTCTATTGTCACAATTATCTTCTATCCATCACTTTTCTTCATCCATATATGATCATCCTTGTTTACCAAATAACATCCATGCATATCTTTCACATATCATTCTCTCCATCTTATCAAGACTTGGAATATAATAATAAGAATGAAGAACCTTCTTATCCTTCTGACATTTTATTTTGTAACATGATCAATTTTCCACATATAAAAGTCAAATATTTTTCTACATTATTCTACATTATAACAAAGCTTTTGTTATCACTACCTTTTATTCATCACCTTATATTCTTACCTTCACCTCAACCAGATTATCCTTCAAAACCTCCTTTGATTTTGAAGCAACCTTAGACATGCTATACTCAAATAACCTTGTATAGTGTATATAGATCATCTTGTATATACCACCAATTTCAATTCATAAATTAAAATCAAAATACAAAAAAAATCAAAATCCTCAAAATCTTCAAAAAAAATACTAATGCAACTAAGGAACTTAAAGGTAAATTTGAGCCCAACTGGCTCGGACCATACATCATTACTGCAAAATTTGAATCAGGAGCATATAAATTATCTACCTTAGATGGTAAAGAACTTAAAGAACCCATGAATATTTTACATCTCAAACGTTACTATGCATAAATTTGGTCATTTCATCCATGTATATATTTGTTCAAAATCATTATCTTGTATTTCTTTCAATTTATTCAAAAACCTCAAAAACATTCATAAATCTCCAAAAATCTTCAAAAATATTTATTGCATTTATTTAAAGCACTTGTAAAGTTCCTTTTGCTCAAAACAAAAATCAACATAAAAATCCAAAAACAGCTATATGCTTGACTCTTTCGAAACCAAAACAATATACAGAAGAAAGAGAGAGTCAACATTCTCAAAACTTTCTCAAAATCATTATTTTCTTACAATTATTGCAATTATATGTTTCAACTTATTTTGGATAAAATTAGCATTTATTTAGCATCCCTCACTTGCACAATCACAACAATAAATATCTTGATTTTATCTGGCATGATTACTAATCTCTCTTATATCAAAGTTCACAAAATTCAATTAAATAAAATTTTGAGCATAGAGAATTGATCTTGTTATTTACTTAAACCAAGCACATCCTTTCACAATAAAATGATTATATTTGTAATTTCCATGTTTTGCTACATAGTAGAACCGATTTCTTGAGTGAAAAGTTTCCCCTGCTATCCTATCATGCACACGGTCTAGAATCTTTGAGAATTGGCAAAAGGACAAGCTCACCCCTACCCAGAATAAAAATCCCTTGCTCTACAGCTAATCCGAGCAAGTATCCCTAGAAAAAGAAAAGAAAAATTCAAGAAAAAAAAAGAGAAAAGAAAAATGTTATTTCAGCAATGTTCCAAGCATTATCAAGCAAAAGAAATACAAAAAGAAAAATAAGCAAAATTCAAAAGAAAGCAAGAAAGCAATAAAATCCCTTTCCCTACCCTTTTAAAAGAAAAGAAGGGTTGATGAGCTTGAATCCCTGGAATCCTCAATTATTCGAAAACTGTGAGGTAAGCCCCATAACAGGTGGTTTGTGCCCAACCTGCTTGGCCTTGGGTAACTCCTAGCGTGGCGATATGTCAGTCACATTAGCGACCTTCTTTTGTACAGACCTATGTCTGCTTATGGATTAGCTAGCTCTTGATAATCCGATCTACATAGTAGCCTAGTATGGTTATATGCATCTACATCATGGTTAATGAACACTTATTTGGTTTCTTCAAATCACTTGTATCATAGTATCTTGCTCAAAACTCGTAAATGAACAATGCAATTGCACACACATTTGTATTTGAGAGATTTTGTCTATCATTATGATAAATCAAGATGGGAAATGAATTCACATATGCACATGGGATTCCTTATAAATCTAACTTTTGTCTTCAAAATACTTTGAAATATTATTTTTGCAACTTGTTTGGAATAAATCAAGTACAGTTGTTTTCCACAAAGACAACTATATAATAGCAAAAATCAAAAATTCCTTTCAAAACATATCATATATATCGTGTCGACTTTCGCAACGATGGTATAGTTTCAAAACCAAAATTGGAATTTTATGCCTAGCGCAAGTCCTCATTATCATATTTTCTGTTCATCAAAAATCAATCATGCAATAAAACTATCTTTTTTTTGATTTTCGCGATGATGGTATAAGTCTATACCTACATATTCTATGCCTAGCGCAAACCATTGTAACAATTTTTATTCCCCAATTTATCAAAAATCATAAAAACCATATGACTTCATTTTACACAAATTATGCTTTTCAAAAGCAAACACATTTTCATTATTTCATGTCATTATGTCAACCTTTAACTTTGCAATGATGGTATAATTCCTAAGGAATTATTCACAAATTTTATCACACTTAGGAATTTATGCCTAGCAAAAATCATTTTACAATATTTCATGCATAATATTTTTCATGGAAATCTGAAAACAAAACCATCATCATCATCATCATTTTCATCATCGCACCAAAGTCTTAAGACAGTCTCTTAAGCACTCCTTTTACTTTTCGCAATATTTCTATACTGGGATTAGCTTGACGACCGAGTGAGCGGCGACTCCATGAAATGGTCTATAATAGCGACAATGTCCTTTGAAATTATTGTTAGAAGTCTCTTTTTATTTTTTTATCACATTTTCATTACAAACAACCAATTTGTTACATCAGATTATTTCATTTAAAATATTACAAGCATGACATTCCAATTATAATATATCCACCGACATAATCACATGAAATCAATCAATCAAACATAAAAGCATCACACAAAATACATAACACAATATAAGTCATATGATCAAAAATATCTCATCTATATATATATCTCAAAAAATTATGTACATCATATCCACCATTTCTGCTTCAGAGCTCTAAAAACCAGAAAATGAACAGTAAAAATGAATTAGGGTTTTACCCTATTTTTCTTAATTTTATTCAAAATAATTCACAAATAATTTTTGCTTTTCGCGTTTTTACCTCAAACGTTCGATTTGGGTAAAAACACGGAGGGGGCACCATAGTAAGTCTGTCGTACGATTCGACCAAGAATCGTCGCCTAAAAATGGGAATAATTTTTTGCTTTCTCGTAGATCGAGAAGAACTCATCTTTAACGCATTTTCTTCGGAAAATTCGCTAAAGAGGGGGCAAAATGTAGCACCCTAAAATTGGCGCTGTCAAATTGGAATAATTACATTCACCTTAGTAAATAAATTTAAATTCAAATTTAACCTCCCAAACCGCCCGTTAACCGCCGAGAAACCCGTTTCCCCTTTTTTCGTGCCATTTTTAGGAGTTGTTTTGACCGTTGGACGATATCGTCGCCGATCAGACGATATCGCCCCAGATTTGACGATTTCGTCTGGACTAGGACGTCCAGACGATTTCGTCGCAAAACTGCATTTTCATAATTAGACTCTGTTCCAACGGGTCTCCAATCCGGGTAGAAGCGTGTCTGCGCCGTTGGGACCCTCCCCCGTTGGAGATCTCCCAAATTGGGAAGATCTCCAACCTCCCAACAACTTTCCCTAAGCCTATTTAACTCTAAGACTTTTCCCTCCCCAACCCCTGGCTGAATTTTTATGCAAATCGACTCCCTATGTGCTAGAACTTCTCAAATTTGCTTTTTGCACTATTCCTATAGTAATTTTATTGCAGGTATATCACTGGTTTTCAGCCGGAGCCAGCACCTATCGCAGCCGACGAACCTGTCAAGATCGGAGGCGATCCTGTCAAATTAGGGACGATCTCGTACTGATGCGAGACGATCTCGACTGCAACATACATCGAGGCAATCAGTGCTTGAAGTTTGCTCTTCTCTCTTTTCTCTCTGTCATTTTATGCTATAAATCAGATCATTTATTTAGTTTTTATTCTACTTTGCATCTGGAGTTCACCCATCTAGTTTAGATTGCACATTAAATTCATGATTTGCCATCATAATGCAGTGATCTGTTTTACTTTCTGTTTTGAATTATTGCTTAGTATTCACCTTGTTCTTTAGCATATTTTGCCTCTGTTTTGCATAGTAGAATTGCTTGTATTTTGCATCTGTTCTCTGTTTTGCAGGTTTTTGACGAATTCGTTTGACGAATTCGTCAGATCTGAGACGATTCTGTCTGTCTCAGACGATCCTGTCAGATTCCAGATGATTCTGACAGATTGCAGGTGATTTTGTCGAATCCCAGACGATCCAGACTACTTCAAGCATCAAAAACTTCATCAGACATCCCGGATCAGGTAATCTCCATTAGCCTCCTGCAAATTCTCTATTTTTTTGCTTTTAGTCTATTTACTGTATTCATTTAAATTGCATTTTCATGTAGTTTAAGTTAGAATCATTCGGCCAAACCTAGGATGAATGTTTAAAGGATAAAACGAACCCATTAAAACACATTCCCAAAACCTAGGCGTGGAAACTGCCGCCAAATGTTTCCTGGTGAACCCACCATCCGTCGACAAATCACCAAAATGCACCTCCCTTGAGAGGCGGGACCTTCGCAAAGTCCTCTCGTCCGAGGTACCGCATCATCCTTTTCCCATCCTCCTTCCGGGCGCGGATCCAATAGCCTGAAGGTAGGGATGCAAAAAATTTGGAGCGATACAGAATGACCTGGGCAATGTTATATAAGGCCCCATTTTTGAATTTATGAGTTTGGCTACTAGTTTACTGGTTCATAGTTGCTAGGATAGAGAGTAAGCCATATTTCTGAGTTATTATTATAGTATGGATAGAGTTTCCACATTGTACTAATTTGATCACCATTAATAATAAAGAACAAACATTATGAATGACAGTGTACGATCCTGTGTGTATGGTTGATGCATTATAGATGATTATTGTGTGATTGAGTTTCTTCCTTACTGTCATATGTTAGTTTTAGGCTTCATTGAAGGTTGTGAGTAGGTTGCTACTGGTGGGAATCATGGAGAATGATATCAGATCATGAGGACATTTTCAATTATGTATTGAAGCAGACTATATTATTTTTGGGCATAATTGCTTGAACAAAATCACTTATAATCCCAGATTGGATGCTTTGCTTGTGTGTGGAATCATCTTGTTTGGACTGTTAAAACCTTATAAAACCTTATAGAGAGAGATTGAATAAGAAGAGAATTGAAATACTGTATTTTTGTACCTTTGGATCATACATATCCTACATTGCATAAATCGTACATAGAATCCTTACCCGATTTGGTAAAACAAGTGATTGATAGAAACTTACCCGATTTGGAAGTTTTGGTAATCGACTTGAACGATTACAAAACTTTGTATGGCAGCCTCCAAAACAGCATCAATCAATTTTTATGAGTGCAATATCATACCATATTTGCCATTGTATGATCTCAGATCGTACAGTGTATGTGTGGAAGGTCGTACAAGAGATTGACAGTCCGTACGAGGGTAGTTAGGGTACTTGGAAGATTGTTTGATTTGGTACTTAATATCAAGCTCATCCTAGGGATTATTCTAACCATCAAAAGATACCTCATCATTGGGAATACTCCACTACTATGTTACATTTGGTATCGTTGCCTTATCGAATTTGTAATTTTTGTTAAAATGGGTTGAATTTGACGAAATAATTGGAGGTGATTTCTTATGATAGACACTAGTACACGAATCCATGGGAGAAGAGAACCACGAGAGAACATTCCAGTAAGAAGGATAATAAGGATTGCTCAAAGAGGAAACATGAGTAACTCAGATCATAGTATGCATGAAGCAGATATAGAGAAATTTTGGACATCCGAAGAAGGAGACTTTGAGACATTGTTGATTGAGACATAAGACGAGGAGGAAAACCCATCGATCGTAGAGAAGACGGGTGACAAAGAGAAAGTGCATGAAAATAGAGAGTGGATGGTAAGGCCTGAGGAAGTAGCAAGGGGGTTGCGAGAGGGTGCAGAGGATGGGAGTCAGTCACCAAGGTAATGGGACATGGGGAGTCAGGAAGATAGACCAAGATAATCTCCATCACATCAACAAAGAAGGTCATAGAGTGAGGATGCACAAGAATTTGGTCACCGAGTGACGGGACATAATAAGATACCTCAAATTTATTCTTCTTACAACAATGGAATTAAGACACCTCCAAGGAGGAATTCGGTCGAGATTCCACGGGAGACCTCAAGTGAGAGTGACGACTCTCCCAAGATGGCTAAAAGAGCAGCCAAGCAAATATGTCCACCATTTTCAGGTGAGGGTAAGGAAGTCATCACACGACATGTAGGAAATTGAATAACCATTTTGAGGGAAAATTATGTAAATAGGAAGGTTGTCACTAGTGATGTAGTTTGTGACACTCCTCACAGTAATAAAAGATGCAAAATATGGTATGACATGGAAGATGTTGACATGGAGGATGTTTTTATGGAAGACGTTGTTATGGAAGATGTTTCCCAAATAGAACAACCCATAATACACTCAAAATTCCCTAAGGAAGAATGGGATTGTATGATTTTGCAAGAGGGCATTGTACGTTGGTTGGGTGAAATCGTACAATGGGCAGAGATTGTACGATTTCAAGTCAAATTGCACAATGTGAGATCATACAAGAAGAAATCATGCAATAGGAAATTGTACAAGATGAAATTGTATAGAGTAGAACCATACAAAGTGTTCCATCAGTGGTTAAGACAGGGTAAAAGAGAGTCAATGTGGAGTTATTTAAGGAGGTTGAGTAAAGAACCCCAAAGTGCTAATGAAGGGAAAAAAATTACTTTGACATTGAAGGTCTTAGAAAATTTTTTGTTGAGGTTTCAGGGCTCCATCCCGAACCTTGCAAGGGCACTACCCCTTGACCCTACCCTGTATCATGACAAGGAACATGCGAGGGATGCTATCCCTAGACCCTACAATGGATGCTATCCCTTGACCCTACAAGGGGGTTCCCACCCCCTTGACCCCTATTCTAGGTGGCAATGGGTGTTACCCATCATATTGATGATGTTATTCATCTTTATCATGTTTAAGGCCACATGGTGATGTAAGCTATATAATGAATAGATGCTAGTTGTAGCAGACCTTTTGAATCGGTGAAAGCCAAAGAAGCCTAACAAGACAGAGATGCTAATGTGGATGGCACAATACATAGAAGGTATTACCCAGGGGATACTGTATGATTGGGGTACCTATCTAGAGATATGGATGCATGAAGCATTGACGAAGAAACCAAAGAACTTTAGGATGGCCTTTTAGGATATAGGATTGCTTCTAAATGTAGTTACAAAAGTGGGAATGCAGTTCCTAGGGTTGACATCGCCTAGAGAAATTAGGCCAGATAAACCAAAAATATTGATATGGGCAAAAGTTATACCCATAGGTAAGGTTACTCTGGAGAAACCATGCACAAGGAGTGAGCGACATGGGAGTGAAGCTCAGGAAGACACTTCTTCGGAGGAGGATGTTGATGTACACCATCGGAGAAAACATTCAAGATGGTTGGAGCCAGAATTAAAATAATTGGTACCTGCTAGAAGGTAGTAGGAGTAGCCTCTAGAGAAATAAAGGGAGAGTAGTCCCATTTAGATCAGGACAAGAAGGTAGAGAGAGAGGATGGAAGGAAAACTAGCTCCTGAAGTACAGAGAATGGAAGAGTCAGATTCAAAAGCAATGGAGTTGGATGAAGTGTATTGGGCAGAGGCAACAAAAATAGTACGATCACCAAAATTTTTCTCTTAATATGAGAATATGGATTCCTATTAATTATTTAGAGGATTTGAGGTAGGGAATGATGGAGTGGCCACTACCCAAGAGGAAGTAGTAGTAGAGCCAAAGAAGAAGACGTGATACAAATTTTTATTAGGAGGCTCTAGCAGACATGAAGTCTCATAGAAGGAAGTGCCATAAGAAAGCGAAGCACTTGTTGCCCCAAAGGTCACAATGGAGGATGCACAATAGTTGTAGGAGGAAAGAATGGTAGAAGAGAAACAAGTGGAGGGCAAGTAGGAAGGCTGAGACAATATGGAGGAGCCATAGGGAGGCTCATCTAGAGTAGACAAGGCCTAGGGATAGGATGAGCAGTGATCTCAAGAAGATATCATAAACATTGTAGATAATGAGGGGGAGGAGGAACAAGAGAAAAAATCTCCACCTCAAGAAAATATTGATACCAAGAGAGCACTTAGAGAGCTTGGAGGAAGCTCTAGCCACCTTAGAGAAGAAGATGAATGGAGGACTCATTCAGAGGAAGAATGGTGGGGAATACAATCCAGTTATCTCTTGGAGATACCATGGTTTGAAATTATTATGATGGAAGAGGAGGCACGAAGTGTAGAGGATAAGTTGGAGCACTTCTTTAGTCAATTAGGCCATGTTATGAATAGTGTAAGAACAACATTTTGTATTGGCCATGTAGGAGAATTAACGTTGTGGGAACAACAAGTGTCTTTCGAGTTGGAGCATATAATTGAATGGGTGATTAGTGCAGAGCAGATAAAGAAGACAGAATATATCCATGCATAACATCCATGGAGGTTACCTAGGGAAGAGGTAACAACAATGTTGGGAAGATAAGACTTGCCAGAAGGGACAGTCTTAAACTATAGGAGGGACCCAAGGATTTACCTGGATAGAGTGAGTCATCCAACCTGCCCAACCAATACGGTAGATGTGGAGTATAGATGGGTTGCCATAGGTGTGTCCATTACCCTATAAAAGTTGAACTTCTTGACTCATTGGATAGAGTGGTTGAGCATTGGGTTGATAGAAATCCATCGACTCAAGGAGGTGCAAGTAGAGGAGATTGTAGCCACTCAAAAGGAATTGGTTGCAATGGAGGAAGAACTATAGAAAAGTAGGGCAACGATAGAAGAAAATATAAGGAAGTTGGAGGAGGATCTATCGGGTTTCAAAATATAGTCTAAAGCCAAGATTACAATGCTTGAGGAAGAGAAGTGACAGATCGCTTAGATGGTAGAAGACATGATCAAGGAGTTGGAGGCACAAATCAAAGCAAAGGATGAGTATATGTTAGCTTAGTTGTCCAAGAAATATAAATAAATAGCTATCCAGGCCAAGCAGATAGAGGAATTGACAATGGACGACAAGAAGCTCAATGAGATGGTATTGGACAAGCAGGCTCAAATAAGGACCAAGACCAGATATGAACTCTCGAAGTTGACATTGAGCATCACTTGAAGATGTTTGATGAGAAGAACAAAGAGCTTCAAGTGGTTTCTAGAGTAGAGGCTCACTGGAAAAATAAGTTGTCAAAGAGAGCCTCTAACTGAGAGAAACAGATGATGGACTTCATGAAAGTCATCGAGGAAAAGGCTAACCTTCATGGAGCCAAAGTCGTCAAGATGGGGAGCTATGTAGCCAAGCTAAAAAATGAGAGAGAAATGTACAAGACCCAAGTCAAGGACTTGGAGGCTGAGGTAGCTCGACTATAAACATTACATAAGAAGCATAATGAGTCGTCAAGGATACCAACTCAAATAAAGTGGAGGGCAGATGTAGGCAACAAATCCACCTCCCAGAGAAAGAAGTGATTTGCTAAATTTTTGATTGTTTTGGAGATGATTTGCTCCAATTTTGTGAAACCATACAGTAGGGAGAAAATCATACATAATACCATACAAATTAAGTGGTAAACTATACAAAGCAATGGCAAATCGTATAGGGTGAATCGAAATTCAATGAAATGTAAAGGAAATGCAATTTTGGGATGAAATATCGCATGGATTTGCTAACCTAAGGTGTAAACTTAGGAAAAGGCCAAAATAATGTATTTAGTTGTAATTGGGTAGTTGTGAATAATGGATTGTCTTAGGAACCACTTTGGAATGACTTGGGAAACATTATATAAGGCCCCATTTTCGAATTTATGAGTCTGGATACTAGTTTATTGGTTCATAGTTGTTAGGATAGAGAGTTAGCCATATTTATGAGTTATTGCTATACTATGGATAGAGTTTCCACATTGTAATAAGTTGATCACCATTAATAATAAATAATAGACATTGGATGACAGTGTACGATCCTGTGTGTATGGTTGATGCATTGTGGATGATTATTGTGTGATTGAGTTTCTTCCTTACTGTTATATGTTAGTTTTAGGCTTCATTTTAGGTTGTGAGTAGATTGCTACTGGTGGGAATCATGGAGAATGATATAGGAGCATGAGAAAATTTTCAAGGACATATTGAAGTAGACTGTATGATTTCTGGGCGTAATTGCTTGAACATAATCACTTATAATCCTAGATTTTATGCTTTGCTTATGTGTGGAATCATCTTGTTTGGACTGTTAAAACCTTACAAAACCTTCTGGAGAGAGATTGGAGTAGAAGATCATTAAAAATACTATATTTTTGTACATTTGGATTTTACAGATCGTACATCATACAAATCATACATAGAATCCTTACTCGACTTGGTAAAATAGGCAATTGATAGAAACTTACCCGATTTGGCAGTTTTGGTAATCGGCTTGAATGATTACAAAACTGTGTACGGTAGCCTCCAAAAAAACATCTATCAATTTTTATGAGTGCAATATCATACCATATTGGCCACTGTATGATCTTAGATCATACAGTGTATGTGTAGAAGGTCATACAAGAGATTGACAATCCGTACGAGGGTAGTTCAGGTACTTGGAAGATTGTTTGATTTGGTACTTAAGATCAAGCTCATCCTAGGGATTATTCTAACCATCGGAAGATACCTCCCCACCAAGAATACTCCACCACTATGTTATATAGCCTCTCTCTAGATGCATCTTAGGAGGTACAGGGTTGTCCCTAGGAAGGCACCAGGTGCAGGTGGCTCACAGGTCAGCAGGCGCTCCACCTCTGGGTAGTCTTTTGTCCGTCCTAGCCATAGGACTTAGATTCATACAGAGAGACCATCAGGGTCACATCACTCTACATGTGACATAGCCATAGGGGAAGGTGATGTTGGGGGTACAAGCCCTGTGTTTGATTGATGATGCACTTGGATTTTATTTTTGAGGTCTGCTTGACCTATATGACTGTAGCCTATGGGTAATTTCTTATATTCATGCACTTTGAGATACACATTCTGAGACATATTTTGAGACACACATATTTATATGAGAATTTACATTATGATTCATTATGTGTGTCATTTATTTCTTATATTTTTGTTTTATTTATGTGATGTTATGGTGGCATTATGATGATTTGATATATATGTGTTAGATGATAGATGATATTTATGATGATATGGATTTGAACCGGATTCTTATGTATGTGTTTATGTAGATGCTTACATTATTTGATTATTGTGACATGATGTGATGTATCATGATTTTATTTGATGATGGATTTATGATTCTATGTATGGATGAATGCAATGATGTGATCTTTGATGTAAATGGATGATTTATGAACTATGTATTTATGGATGTAATATTTATTGTTATAATGCATGTTTGATTTTGATTTCAATGTGTGCATCTAACTCATGCTATGATATGGCAAATTCAGTATGTAATATAATGTGAATGAACTTGTATGTTTTAATCATTTAAAATGTAATGGATGCATATGCTATGAGTTTGACAATTTAATGGGTGATACCACAAAAAGTATAACAACCATGAATGTTTAGTAATCATTCTAATCATAAGAATTAATTATTAAAACCATTCAGATGTGCAATGTAATGGTGTGGAATGTATGTATTTTTTGGATAAGCTTATGTAATTTAAAATATGTAAAATAGTCATTGTCCGTATAAATATCATTTATGATGTATATACGGTATCTGGTTTAATATTATTTTATTAATACTCCCTAATTTACCAAAGCTTATAAATAAAGTTTATGATGTGATTGATGATATAATTTGTTGCTATGTAGAATTTTTGTAGGTTTTTCCTGAGACTTCAAACACTCTAATTACCCTATCAATAGCTATGTACTAACCATACAAGACTTTTGAAAAGCAAGGCTTTCACTCTTGTACCTGTATATTCATTATATCTGTGTGTGCAAATGAATATATATTTAGATAGAATCCAAGCATTTCCTCTGATGTCAAGAGGGATTATTTCATCCCATTGCTAATATCAGGGATCCTCAAGTGTTTTACCTCATTCTTATGTTGGAATTAGTTGGAATATACCATTAGGCAGTATTGGGTTACCTAAGCTAGCTCCTCCACATTCAAACATTGGTCTATACAAATACTAGAAGATTTTGTAATAGACATATCGTTATGCGTAAGGATTTATCCTTCTAGTTTTTTGCAATGCTTTCTAGGGATTCAAGTTCTATTCCCTTTTTTCTTCATTTCATTTTGGTATACTTGCTCATACTCAGTGATGAAAATCACTATTTATTTTGACTAAATTTTTTTCTTGAGCAAGGGATTTATGTAAGGATGAACTTCACTTGTTTGTTTCGACTTTGATTGATATTTGATTTTGGGATTTTGAAATATGAATTTTTGAAACTGGATTTTGAATTTGTGCTTTGTTTCGGGATTTTTGCTTGTTTTAATGAAAGCAATGGATTTATGTAGTGATGATAATCACTCATTTCTAGGTAGGGTAGAACTTGTCCTTTTACCAATTCTCAGCACCTTTAAACCAGTTGCACAAGGGGATAAGAAAGGAAGATCCTTTTCACTTAAGGTAACCTAGACCACTTTTGTTGTTTTCATATTTCCCTTGTACCAACTAGGATTTTAGTGTTTCAATTAGTGATGGGATCCTGAATATATAAGGTATTGTTACAACTAGACCTTGCTCTCTACTAATCAAGGTGGCTTTCTACAAATTTTAAGAAGACCACTAGACATGGTTGAAAGACTAGGAAACCTTAGTATATTTCGTATAGCAACATGAGCTGGTTGTGTTGAAAAACACAATTACACACATGGATGCATGGATTAGGATGAACTTGAATATCATGATTGAGATACAAACTGTGGCATCGTTTGTAAGAATGTGATCATAACATATGCGGATGCAAAGGATATGTATGGATATGCAACTATGTGGATGTAGATGTAAGGTGCAAATGTTTTTGATTTTTTTGATTTTTGCATTGTTTTTGTATTTTTGCTTTTTACCAAAAGGCTTAAATATTCCTTTGGAGCTTTTTGTTTGATTTTGACCAAGCGGATTGGGTACCCTTGGAGCATTTTTGTGATTTGATTTTATTTGACCAAAGGGCTTTAAGATACCTTTGGAGCTTTTTTTTTATTTGATTTAACCAAAGGGATTTAAGATGCCTTTGGAGCTTTTTGTTTGATTTTGACCAAAGGGCTTTAAGATGCCTTTGGAGCTTTTTGTTTGATTTTGACCAAGCGGATTGGGTACCCTTGGAGCATTTTTGTGATGATTTTGACCAAGTGGATTGGGTATCCTTGGAGCATTTTTGTGATTTGATTTGACCAAAGGGTTTTAAGATGCCTTTGGATATTTTTGTGATTTTATTTGACCAAAGGGCTTTAAGATACCTTTGGAGCTTTTTGTGATTCGATTTGACCAAAGGGCTTTAAGGTGCCTTTGGAGATTTTTGTTTGATTTTGACCAAGCGAATTGGGTATTTGGAGCATTTTTGTTTTATTTTGACCAAAGGGATTAAGATGCCTTCGGAGATTTTTGTGATTTGATTTGACCAAAAGGATTTAAGATGCCTTTGGAGATTTTTGTGATTTGATTTGACCAAAGGGATTTAAGATGCCTTTGGAGCTTTTTGTGATTCGATTTGACCAAAGGACTTTAAAATGACTTTGGATATTTTTTGGTTAGATTTGATCAAAGGGATTTAAGATACCTTTGGAGCTTTTTGTGATTCGATTTGACCAAAGGGCTTTAAAATGCCTTTGGATACTTTTGTTTTATTTGACCAAAGGGTTTTAATATGCCTTTGGAGCTTTTTTTTTATTTGACCCAAGGGCTTTAAGATGCCTTTGGATCTTTTTGTGGTTAGATTTGACCAAAGGGCTTTAAGATGCCTTTGGAGCTTTTTGTGATTTGATTTGACCAAAGGGATTTAAAATACCTTTGGAGCTTTTTGTGATTTTAATTTTGTTTTACCAAAGGGCTTTAAAATACCTTTGGAGCTTTTTTTTTATTTTGACCAAGTGGATTGGGTACCCTTGGAGCATTTTTGTGATTTGATTTGACCAAAGGGCTTTAATATGCCTTTGGAAATTTTTGTGATTTGATTTGACCAAAGGACTTTAAAATACCTTTGGAGCTTTTTTTTTATTTTGACCAAGTGGATTGGGTACCCTTGGAGCATTTTTGTGATTTGATTTGACCAAAGGGCTTTAATATGTCTTTGGAACTTTTTGTGATTTGATTTGACAAAAGGACTTTAAAATACCTTTGGAGCTTTTTGTTTTATTTTGACCAAAGGGCTTTGTAGACACCTCAAACGCATCATGCCGAGGGCGAATATTCATATGGACATGCTACCAAAACATATGGAGGATCTTGGATAGACTCCAAGATAGAGCAGTGGTTCTAACCAATCAATTTAGGCATTTTGGCCTAAGTACTCTGAACCGTAGCCTAGACCTGCAGTCTCCAGTCTAAACCACAATTGACACCTGCGGTCTATAGTCTGAACCGAAACTGTGACATGTGTTCTTAACTGGAGTTTAGTTAGGCCTTCCCCCCAAAACAAATAATTTGGAATGGCCAAGAGATCTAAAAGGAGGAAGTTGGAGGATGAAATATTCTAGAGGCTTCCATCCCAACTGTCCTAACCAACCTTCTTGGTATTGGCTTCTCCATGAAGAGACCCCTAGCCTTAGGGGTATGTTATATATGAGGAGAGAAATGGGAGAGATGATTTGTATAGCAAAATATTGGCAAATTATCGAGCAAGAGTTAATTGATCAAGAGAGCAGCAAAGCCCTATCAAATTGCATACTGACTTTATGCATTTGAGAGCCCCTTTGCTATCCATCTAAAGACCAATTAGCCATGGATGCCCTAGGTGCCTAGGGGTATCAAGAAACATAAATCTGGGAAAACGAAGGCTCTTCACAGTGATTTGACCACCAAATATTTTATAGGACAACAAAGGCAACCCTTGAACATCAATTTGGACAAGGAGATCATGTCCACTGCCCTTAATTTTGAGGGCAAACCTATTAGAGGTTAAACCATGGTTGTCATCCGCAGTTCATAGTGCAAACCACCTATCACAGCTATGGTTTGCAAAAGGTTAATGATCACCTGACTTACTTTAATTTTGACCACATAGATGAGTCATGTTAGTATTTTTATAGGTTTAATTGCAATTTAGGGAAACTCTGACCATAGGAATTAGCCATTTTATGCATTGTATTAAGTAGGAGTACATTGGATATTTGATGTGCTTTATTGTTTCTAATTTTATATTTGATCCATGCATAATTTGCTTATTCATGTCTTACATGTTGTAGTATAATTATTGATTTAATCAGAATAGTTTAAATTATTTCTTTATGCTTTCTTGTTTTACTAGTTTAATGGCACTTACATGCATATTTTCTTAATGGGCCTCATCATGAGAGGTTATCAATCTGTTTAATCATGTTTTGTTGTTTCTTGTTCACAGAGAGACATGTGCAAGAGGATCCTATGTCATAATCCTTCCACATCGCAGAGAAGGGGGATAGCTCAAACCCAAGGTAGTTTATGACTAATCAATGGAGCACTATAAGTGTGCCTACCATATTGAGGTATTGGCAATTGTAGTATCTATATCATCTTTCAAGTGACCCTAAGAGGGCATTTTTGTAATCAAAGATCATTTAAAGATTAATACAAGAAACTCTACATATGTTGGATTTATTTGTTCAATTTATGTACTTGTGTGGATATTTATGCTTTTATGATGGTATAGATCAATACGATAGCTAGACGCATGCTCCATGGTTACGTAAGGCTTTAAGATGCCTTTGGATATTTTTGTTTGATTTGACCAAAGGGCTTTAATATGCCTTTGGAGCTTTTTGTTTGATTTGACCAAAAGGTTTTAAGATGCCTTTGGAGCTTTAAGTGGTTAGATTTGACCAAAGGGATTTAAGATACCTTTGGATATTTTTGTGATGGAGGTGACCATATTTATGATTTTTATGATATATTTGAATATTTTTGATTTTATGACATATTTGAATGTTTTCGATTTTATGACATATTTGAATTTTTTATTTTATGACATATTTGAATGTTTTTAATTTTTTTTGTATTGAATGCCTTCAAATGAATGATATTGAGAGGTTTAGGCTCTTCAACATTGTCCAAAGATGTGAGGTGATATGCTCCAGGCCCAACCTTCTTTGAAATCATGTAGGGGCCTATCCAATTTGCCATAAATTTGTCTCACAAATGTGGCAGCAGATTTGAGTTCTACTGGTTTTCTTTGAGCACAATATCCCCAACTTTGAATTCCCTAAAATGGACTTTACTATTATATGCTCATGCAAGGCAATTCTGATAAACATGGAGATGATCCAAGGCATTGACTCATCATTCATCAAGAAGCATTAACTGATCAAGGTGGCCTTGCCATGCAGTGTCATCATCTATGAAGTCCTTCAATGCTACGTGCAAGGTTGGAATCTCCAATTCTAGGGGCATGATGGCCTTAGAGCCATATACAAGTAAAAATGGTGTTGCCCTAGTGGTCATCCACACATTAGTCCTATATGCCCATAATGCTAGGGGTAATTGAAAATGCAAATCCCTATGATTATCTCTCACTATTTTTCTCAATATGGAGATGATTGTTTTGTTTGAGGCTTTTGCTTGCCCATTTGCTTGTGGATAATAGGGTGTTGAAAAACTATGCTAGATGTGGTATTTGGTCATCAAAGCATGTAAATTTTTGTTCTTTAAATATGGCCCATTATCTGATATAATCTTCAAAGGGATCCCAAAATGACTTATGATATTTTGAAGTATAAACTCTGCAATCGTTGGTCCAATTGTCGATGTCAAGGGAATCGCTTCGACCCATTTGGTGAAATACTCAATGGCCATTATGATGAACATGTTTTGGTCTAAATACAGGGGAGATATCTTCCCAATCAAGTCTAATCTCCTCTACGATAAGGGCCATGCTGCCTGGATGGGTTGCAAGGCTTGTGATGGAAAGTGTGTGAGGTTTGCATGATGTTGACACTTGACGCATTTCTTGATATACTCACAACATTATTTTTCCATAGTGGGCCAATAGTAACCCATTCTCAAGATGCGTTTAATGATGGCCATGCCACTAAAGTGACCACCACATGTGCCATCATGAGCTTGCAAAATTACCCAAGATGTTTCTTGGGGCTCAAGAAAATGAAGGAGCATTCCATCATAACCTCGTATATAAAGGATCTCTCCTAGAAAAATGTATCTAGTCAGCTTTTGTTTAAATGTTCATATTTCAGTATGTGACAGACCTTACGGTATTATTCCAAGCTTCAAGAAATGCTGCAATTGGGATAGTCAATCCTGATAAGCCATAACTTCTATGGATAAACCAACATGTTCCTCTTGTGATTCAGCATTTGTGAACACATATTGGGAAACAATCCTATGATGGATGGATGTTTCACACTTTGTAGGACCTTGAGAGATCAAATATTTCCAAGGGGTCATTTGCAAGAAAGCTCTAACTTTGAAGATGATTTGGCTTAGTTTGGATCATGTTGACTGACTCTAGGTTGTCAATAACCTTACGTTGTATCGTTAAAAATATGAGCACTTTCACATGAACGGTTGTGAAATTAGTAGACAGATTTTGAGGGATTAAGGATCCCAAAGATGCCATGGTGTCCACAAATCTATTCAATGTATGAGGGATTGCCTCGATATCATACCATTCTAGTCAGGCTAGGTAAGTGTCAACAAGCTCCTTGTAAGCTTTCAGGAGTGGGCACCTGCATTGGAACAATCCTTTGACTTGATTTACTATGAGCAAGGAGTTACCAAAAATATTCAATCTTTTAATGCCCATTGTAATGGTTGTTTGGATTCCCAAGATCAAGGCTTCATACTCTATGTTGCTTTTTGTGCATGGGAAGTCTAACTTGAATTATAAGGTTAATGGAGCACCCTACGGTGTGATAAAGACTATCCCTACTCTGCCCCCTTGCTCGCACTTTGAACCATCAAAAAATAATGGCATGTCTCTTTGTTTCTTAGGTTCTTTGAGTTCCAGTGGATCTGATAATGTGAATACTGCATCATCAAGCAATTCTATAGTGAGAGGCTTGCTATCCTGAAGAGGTGCCTCTGCTAATTGATCCGCTATGACTTTTCCCTTGATGGAATTTTGGCTTATGAATTCTAGATAAAATTTTGTCAATAGCATGATCCACTTTGCGATACGTATATTGTGATATGTCTTGCTCATCATATACTGCAAAGGATTTTATTTTGATATAATGTAAGTCATATGGCTCAACATGTAGTGTCGCAATTTCTTGGTTGAAAAGACCACTGCTAAGCACAACTTTTCTACATACGCATATCCTAGCTCATAGCTTACCAAGGTGAAACTAATGTAATATATGACTTGCTCTTTGTCTTACATGTTCTTTTGGGCCAACATGGTGCCCAAAGCAAAATCAATAGCTGATATGTATAGTAAAAATGGTACATCTGGCCTTGGTGGAGCCAACACTGGTGGTGTTTCCAAGTATATTATGATCTCTGCAAAGGCTTGTTGGCACTCATTATCCCAATGAAATGGGACATCCTTGCAGAGAAACTGATTCATGGGTTGACACTTGTCTGATAATTGTGCAATGAACCATTTGATGGATGCTACCTTGCCTTGTAGGCTTCTTAATTCCCTAATATTGGTAGGGATGACCATTTCCATTATAGCTCCTACTTTTGCAGGATTGACTTCAATGCCTCTCTTGGAAATTATGAAACCTAAGAGCTTACCAGAATTCACACCAAACATGTACTTCTTAGGATTTAATCTAACGTCATGCTCTATGAGGTGATCAAAGACTTTTGTAAGGATTTCAGCATGTTCTTGTCATACCAATGATTTGGCTAGCAAGTCATCCATGTAGTCTTCCAATATTATGTGCATGTAGTCATAAAATATGTATGTCATGGCCTGCTAGTATGTGGCACCAGCATTATTTAGGCCAAATGGCATCACTTTGTAACAAAAAGTTCCCCATAGAGTAATGAAAGCAGTATTATGTTGGTCTTCAGGTTTAATTTGGATTTGATTGTATTTAGAAAACCCATCCATTAGGGAGAGCATCTCATGACCTATAGTGGCATCAACAAGAGCATCTAAGTTTTGCAACGGGAACGAATCCTTCAAAGTTCCCCTATTTAAGTCCCTAAAATCTGTGCAAATGTAGACTCTTCCATATGGTTTTCCCATGGGCACCATGTTTGAGACCCATTCGGGATAGTCGATGGGAACTATGAAGATCGAATCCAATAGTTTTTGTAACTCGTTCTTTACCACCAAAGCGACAGTTGGATGCATTTTCCTTAATTTTTGCTTGACTGGCTTCTTCAGGGGATCCAATGAAATATTGTGAATAACTAACTTAGGATCAATACATGGCATGTCTTTATAAGTCGAAGCAAATAATTTTGACCTCTCTTTAAGGAGAGGAATTATGATGGCTTGTTCCTCTAGAGACTGACTTTCTCTAAACTTGACTTTCTTCGTTTGATTTAGATCATCATTGATTTCCACCTCGAAAGTCACTTCTATAGCCATATGTGACCCATACTCCAATTGGTGAGGCATGGGTTATCAAGTGAATGTCATTAGAGGGATTTATAGGTCCTTCTAACTTAGGATCTAGACCAGCATGGAACACATCATATGCATAGCCTGATGCAAAATGGAACGATTGTAAAGTCTCTTCATTAGAGAAAAAATATCTAGGCTCTATGGGTGAATCAATGTGATCCCAATCAATAGCCTCCATATCAATACACAAATATTTAGTGGTATCTACTTGGTTATGAAGTGAAGTGGTCAAATCAATGGAGATTGCATTGATGGATGTAATGAAATCTCAAAAATCACATGGGTGAAATCTTGTCTCATAGGTTTCCTTCCTATACTCGCAATGTAGCTCTAGAGGAAAAGGTGAAGTAGGGAAAAAATGTGCACAAAATTATGTAAAAAAATATGCGTATCCACCCCATATCGCTCATGAGGATCAAAAAGGAAGCATGCATGTGAAAAGGAAATAATACCAAACAAAAGGAAATGAAGTAAAGCAAGTCCCTTCTCATTAATTTATTGGATCAGATAAAAGGTTACATAGAATTACACTTGAGAGATCAAAATTTGATACAATTTTTACAATATTAGGTTCCCAAATACCAAATCTTTCACGAAATCAAGGTGCACATCCAATGTTTCTCCACGCACCCACAATCGAGGTGGGTGAGCCAAGGCCACCACTACTTGTATATTAAATAAATGATGTCTTATATTCCTTATAAATGCCTTATAATAACCTACACCTACACACAAGGAAGCCAAAGGGTCAAATAGCAAGGGTGTATGGTCAAAACAAGCAATCCCCATAGGGGTAAAATAGCACATATATTAAAACTATATCAAAACATGTAAAAATGACTTGAAAATTTTTAGAGATATTAAATAGGATGTTTTGAGAGCATATCACCAAAAAAATATCAGAAATTGCATCTGTAGACCCCTCGATTTTGAGTTGCCTGCCTACAATCTGTGATGAAGAAGACAAGAAAATATCAAACCTAAACATATTTAAAACTTATGAAATTTTGTCAGTATGTATAAATTGACATTTAAAGACAACCCATATGACTAGATTTTCAAATTGGGTCCTAGATCCAGTTGCATCAAATTGGGGTGCCTGGATGGACCCTACAAGCCTGCAAAAACTTAAAAATGCTATAATTTTGTCAATTTAAGTCTAAATCACCTTAAATTTGAACTGTAGCATCATGGGAAAATATAGAAAAATAAAAAGTTAAAAAAGTAGTGAAATTTTTTAAGAATTTATCCTTGTCCCGGGGGGGTGGTGGTGAATGCAACTATTTGGGGGGCACCCTGGGAGGGGATAACCACAAATTCCAAAACATTTTTGCTACCAAAATCACTATAATATGTTTCTAAACAATATAATGTGTTTTTTCATCAAATTTGGTGAAGAAATTCACCTAGATGGAAAATTTATGCTTGGATTACCCTCTTGAAGTCACCCGGTAACCTCCTTGGCAAAAGAGGGATTCTGAGGGTAAAAATGTGCAATAAGGTAAGATGAAATATCAGCATCACTCCATTGCATATCCTAGACTCTTCTCCCTATTTTTTTGTGGATATTGAATCCATTTTATAGCCCAAAGGGGCTCATGTGCAAAAAGGCATGCAAGGGCATGCATGGCAGGAGGTGCCACTTGTCAAAGTGGAGGCATGCACTGGATGGGGAAGAGAATATCCATTTTGGGCCTCCATTAAGAAGTGTTTCATAAGGCTTCATTTCCATCTACCCTGCAAGCTACATATGGCGTGCTAAATGGCAGTATTTGGGTGCCATTTGGCCCAGATTTGACTTTTTCTAGGTCAAACTTGCTCACTGTCCCACCTTGGGACGATGGATCACCACCGTCCCAGGGTGGGATGGTGGGAATCTACCACCATCCCAAGGTGGGACAGTGGTGAATTTTGGGCCAAAACCTCCAAAAATTGGACCGGTAGCCTCCAAAAACCTTTCTAGAGTGGCTAGAACCAATGTGAGCCTCCTAAGGGCTGCCCAAGGGGCCATATGATGCCAATTTGATCATTGTTTGTGGATGCTTAATTGGGTTTCCCACATTTTAATGTCTAAAGATGCCCCTTTTTGAGATGCATTGTGTGCAGCATAGTGGTGAGCAAAAATAGATGACCAAAATGTTGAATGATTAAAGTTACTCGATAACCTAATCAACTTTAGATGTCCCAATCATGAAAAGGGCGTGTGTTCTTGAATCCTTGTTTCTAACTTGTTAAATGAGTGTGTCTATGCTTGAAAATTGTCTATCATGAAAGGCTAAGGCCCATTAATTCATGATGCCAATAATGTCAAGCGTTATGATGTGATATTGTGTGCTTGTTTGATGCCCCAAGCAGGATCAAGATTGTCTTTATCAAAGATTCGTTGAACGAACGCACTTCGCATAATTGAGTGTGTACTTGCTGATTTGTACTGATTATGACTACCCCCTCAAGTGACGAGTCGATGAGGGAATTACTAGTGAGAAAATTGATGAGTTGCTTGACCCAATTGACTTGTGCTTTATCCCTTGAAAAATAGGGCAATTTGGAGAGGATTTTGGTGATTTTGTTGAGTTTTATTGGAGGAAAGGAGATGAAAAATGCATGCCCATGGGTGGTCCAGCCACAATGGCCCTCTTAGGTCATGTATTATCAACTTTTATATCCCTCATAGGATCCTCATGGTTGCATTGTGATCTATGTGAAATTTGGACTCAATTTGAGCTGTTTTGGTGCAGTTTTGGACCTATTTTGGGTCATTTGGGTTGTTTTGGCCTATTTTTGCTACCACAATCCTAGGGTGGGATGAGGGCATGTTATAACATCATCCTATGGTGGCAAAGTCTGCCAAATGTGTGCTCGTCCCACCCTGGGATGGTGGTAACCCCTGCATCTTTATATAAACCCAAAATATGAAGGTTAGACTCATTTTTGCATGCTTTCTTTGGAAATTTGAGAGGTGAGGAGTAGGAGAGTGATTCTAAGTAGTGGAGTGCTATCAAATTCATCCCATAGTAACCATGATTTAGTGGTTAGACTCAGCTAGTGGAGGAGCCAGTGTGAGACAGGTATGCCAAGTCTCTCTTATTGCATTTTCCTAGTGTTAGGAGTTGATTTTTTTTCTTTTATGGTATATTTTTGGCTTGGAATCATATCACACTATATTGTATGTAATTAAACCTAATTTATGATATATGTACCAAATTTTATGTTTTACCCATGTTTTTATACAATTATATTGCATTTTATAGGTCCAATTTTGCATTGTTTTGCTATTTTTGATGGTCTGGAAGGCCTTTTTGAGCCTAATTTCTTGGAGTCATCCCTAGGTGGGATGGCTAGTGTGGGCTGGTCATAGGCCATACCTTGATGGGCTGGCAATAGGGTTGGGGGCCATTCCTAGGGGGAATGGCCACAAACCAGCCTCAAAGAGGGGCCATTTTGAGTCTTTTATTTTGAATATTTTTTAGGACCATGTGAGTCCATTTTGGTGGTGTATTATTGAGTTGTTTATCCATTTTAGGTGGTGAGGAGTTGGTATCGAGTACCTAATATATTTTATTCCATGATGGATGCCTTGACCATAGAGTACTGGGAGTGGTTGGATGCCATTGGCCTCGAGCAGGTGACCCAGCTAGAGGTTGTTATAAGATATCATGCATATCTAACTGCCTTGATTGATCTATGGGATCCACGCACCAATACCTTCCACCTAACCACTAGGGAGATGATGGTGATTCTTGAGGACATCTATTATATTATTTAGATTTTTATAGTAGGGCGGCCAATTTGGATGACACCACGAGACCAGATACAGGTAGTGCTCGAGAGCTACTTTAGTTATGATCTAGATACGACAAAGCTAGACTGCTTGAAGGGGGTATGCTAGTAGGATTATTGCATGAGGTGAAGGTATTGGAGATGAGGCATACACTACTCATGATTCTCATATCCAATATGCTACTACCAAATTCTTCTAGAGCGAGGTTCCCATGGAACCTAGTGGAGATAGTGTTTGTGCTGGTGAGGTGTACTGTGGTGGAGCCACTGGTGATGGCATAGGGTACTACACTACTGGTATAGCTCTATGATGAGTTATACAAGATCCAATGCCATTGGCATAAGGGTGTTGGGTGTTTCTTTTTATTACAGTATAGGGGATGGTAGCACATAGCTATGGGGTGACCACAGGGGTTACCCTAGATGACTCGGGCACAGCTAGCAGACAAGGAGATAGGATATGGCATCCTATGGTAGAGGTATCAAGAGAGGGGATAGAGTCAATGATTTGTAGGTGATGTGGGTCACTATGCAGATCTGTTCTCACAACTTGGGGTAGGCTAGGTTTTCTAGAGACCATACATGGATTGCCTAGAGTGGGCTGATGCTACTGTACAGCTCCACAAGGTGCGACGAGGAAAATGGTTGGTTGGAAATGGAATGGAGTGGGAATAATTCCATTTTTCTTATGTGATGCAATAGTTTGGGCTATGCCAAGGGGTGCTTAGTGAGCCGGTGCCTTATCGGTGTCGTAGGGATGAGAGGATATTGGCATGGCCGATGGTAGAGATAGTGGCACTGGATACAGATCCTGTAGTAGACATTCCATATGTGGATAATGCTAGGACTATAGCGGAGTATGATTCTTGGTGGGTAACATGCCAGGGGTATGGAGAGGGGCCATTGGGGATGGGTGTAGCTAGGAAGGCACCTCAAGATGTTTTTTGTGAGGACCAAGGTGAGGCAGGTGATTGGCAATGACACATGGTAGGGGAGCATGCAGATGTCCTAGACTTAGGAGATCGAGGTGACTTGGGGGATGATGATTTGGGGGATGAGGAGATGCATGCACCACTAATGGAACTAGGGGACACAGAGGTAGAGCTATGAGATGAGCTACTCAGGGTGAGGTAGGAGAGAGATATCCTATAGACATAGGTGCATGATGTACAGGTAGAGCTAGCAACATAGTAAGCTGAGGTACAGGTGGCTCAGGCCAATATAACATCTCTTCGGGTATAGTTGTAATCTCAAAGCTCTACACAGGAGGATTCCAGTAGTGGGGAGGTGACTAGGCTACAAGTAGAGGTGACATGACTCCATTCTATTGTGGAGACTTACTAGGAATGGTGTCGATGGGGGTAGGCTTATGCGGATGAGCTAGAGACTGAGGTAGTGTGCCTTGGTGGGCATTTACAGGATGATGCAGGTGCCAGTGGGTCATACCAGAGTTGTAAAAATAAGATAGGGTAGTCCTCCTCTAGGCTGGAGGCACCAGGGTCTAGGTTAAGAGCTGACAGGGCATGTGGTAGCAGGTATGGGAGTTCACAGAGGACTCCGACTGCAGGTGGGAGTGTGAGTTGTAGTACCGGTATTGCATGACCATGGTAGTGGCTCGTTTCACTCTTTTTGTGTTTTTATATGTTTTAGCAGTGTGAATTCTGAGGACTCACTTTATTATAGCTGATGGGCAACATGATGTATCTTTTTATCCCATACACACACACACATATATATGTATGTATGAGCTTTTTATGTGGTTTATCATCATGTGTTTATTGTTTTATGAAATGTATGCAATTTGATTTATGCAATGATGATGAATGCCTATGTATGCATATTTTGTGATTTTTATTTGATTTTATTTTGTACATGCATGGATGTATAGTGATATGGATGATTTATTGATTTTATAGGATGCAATGTGTAGACTATATGTTGTATTATGCTAGCACCATATATGATGTATTTTGTACCAACTCATATGTAATGTTGTCATGAGACTTATATAATGGATTTGTGAATAGTGTAAGTGAAATGAATGTGGTGAAGTGATATGAGTGACATGTTGTTTAGGGAGTGCCCATTAGGTTTTCATGATACTAAAACACTCTAGTCAACTCATTAAAAGTTGTGTACTAACCATGCAAGAATTTTTGACAAGGTATGAATCTACTAGGATGACCAAGGTACTTCATATCCTTGTGTGTGCAAGTAAGTTCATTCTTGTGAGAAGCATAAGGATACTACCAGTGCCAAGAAGACTCTCAACCAATCCTGTACTGAGGATCACCTAATGAATGCCACCATCCTAGGTTTTGTACTCAGTATGACTAGACCACTAGGCAATCTAGGTTACTAAACCTAGTTCATCCACATGCAAAAATTGGTCTACACTTACGCCCAAAAGCTAATATGTCAGACATATCATCATATGGGAGGCTATCACCATTGATGGATAGGCTATCCACCAAACCTGTAATGAGTATCACCTGATGGTTTTCCAAATGCTGAGAGTTCCAGGGATTTAAGTTTGACTCCCTAATTTCTTCAAATTGCATTGGGATACTTGCTCTCATATGAAGTGATGAGAATAACTATTTATTTTCCTCTTTTGAGTGATAATAATAACTATTTATTTTGAGTTTTTATTTTTCTCTTGAGCAAGGAATTTGAATTTTGAGCGATGAGGATCACCGTTTCTTGTGCTTTTTGATGTGTGCACTTTTTAATTTTTGTATTTTTGTACTTTGAATTTTTGTTTTGTGGGGGTTTACAAATTTAGACTGTTGCAAACATGTGGCAATGTGGTATATTATTGAAAAAAATGGGGAAAAACCACTTATTGTTGGTGGGGAATTGGGTAGTGGAAAACTTGTCCTTTTGCCAACTCTCAGCATTCTTGAACCATTCGCATAGGGGGATGGGCAGGATGCCCTTTTCGCTTAAGGTAACCTAAACCACTTCTTGGATTTCATCTATCTTTGTGTAAAACTTGGATTGTTAATGATTAATTGTGTTTGGGATATGATGTACACAAGGCATAATCAATGCAAGACTCTACCTCCTAAAAATCAAGCTAGCCTTATACAAAATTTGAGTAGAGATTGGATATGGATGAGTGACTAAAAACCCTACAGAAATTCTAAAACAAATGGCTAAGTGAAGGGAATAGACATGACTATGAAAATGTGAAAAATATGGGTGAAGATGATAATTGCAGCCTTGAACTATTAGTACTTTCATGACATTGATTTAGAGCGGTAAGTAATGTACCATCATGGTGCTAGACATGTATTAGCAACCCTAAAATGTAATGTGCTAATGATGAATATGCCTAAATGCAAGCAACGATAAAATTCAATGGGATGCAATGTGGTGTGATGCAATATTTTTGAATTTTTAAAATTTTGATAATGTTTTTTTTTTGAAATTTTGATTGATATATATGTATGAAAGTGTAATGTGATGCAATGTTTTTGTATTTTTATGTTTTGATGTTATATATTGTTTTTGAATTTTTGATTGATATATATATACATGTTACCAAAGGGCTTATTGGGGGCCATTGGGGCATTTTGGGGGCGGAAAATGGCTTATGGATGCCTTTGGGACTTTTAGGGTTGACCTATATGACCGTAGATAGTCTAGGAGCATTTTTATTTGACTTAGATGGTGAGAACCCGCTAGGAGCCTTTTGGGTGACCTAGACGGGTGACGACACTTAAAAAGTGTCTACGACTACCTAAGGGCATTTGGTTGTAACCAAAGGGCTTATGGATGCCTTTGGGGCTTTTAGGGTTGACCTAGATGATCATAGATAGTCTAGGAGTGTTTTTACTTGACCTAGATGATGAGAACCTGCTAGGAGCCTTTCGAGTGCTCTCTAAGCATGAAATGGCTACAAGTGAAGGATGTTCAAGGGTTTAAGATCCTCGACACCTTCAAGTGAAGCTAGGTGATAAGTTCCAGGCCCTATTTGACTAGTGATGACAAAGGGACCTAACTAGTTTATCATAAATTTGTCCTATAGGTGGCGCAAAAAACTAGAATTCTGTCCTAGAGAGGATCCCTTCAGAGATGAGTCTCATGCCCTACTATCTTGGGGCTATGCGGAGTGGAGGCTCACCAAGAAGGTATAACCAAGTCCCTAGGGCTATATTGGAGATGGTTCATGTCTCCTAATCCACTCTCCATAGCTTTCGCCCGTGATTGGTCTTGGTTGTGGGTGCACACCATTGCGCTCCTCTATTAGTACCCCAAGTGATTATCTTCTTTACAAATTATTAATGAAACAATATAAAAGAAAGAAACACTCAATAAGACAAATGATTATCTCTTTTAAGTTTTAAGTGTGAATTCCTAAACTATTTTGTGTGTTTCATATGTGTTGTTTTACAAAAAAATAAGCTCGTATCACGTGTTTGAAATATTATTGAATTGTAATATCATGTTCAATTGGATTTCATATGTATACTCATAGCTTGAAAACCTAGCTATGAACTCTAGGTTGAGTTATGCCACCTATAATGTGTGGTTATGAGGTCCACACATGGCCAGGGAGCACAGGTCCTACCAGTTCCTCACCTAGTTCACCCGTAGTCTGCGATACACCTCCCCAAAGGGTGATGCGTGCTATAACCCATGGGCTATGACGTATATTGGAATTGACCTTGGCAAGATGGATAGGGTTCATGGTATTTGAACCAAGTGGATGGAGATGAAACCCACCGTAACTTGCACTCTACTAGTGGATGGTAATGAAGTCCACCTCACTAGCATTTACGTGAATCGTGGTGTGTGTGGTTATTTATTATCCAAGAAATTAATCAAAGAAGCAATCAATGATCGTTCACTAAGTGCATGCAAATAAGTGCATTTTAATTTCAATAAATTAGGATAAATAACCTACAAATTGACTTTATGAATGCAAATCCTACATGCTAACTTACCCAATGGGTAAGCCACAAGCAATCAAACCAAACATATGCATTGCTACTACAAGTTTTTTTTTTTTTTTCCTCCTTCTTTTTGCTAATTTATGTGATAAGAAAAGCAAAAAGTGACCTTTAAAATTTCTATGCAAACAAACTAATGTAAGAAAAACCAAATTTTGCAGTCTCTATAAATGCAGCAAAAAATCAGATGGTTTAGGTACTTACCTTGTCCATTTTGAGCTCTCCAAATTCTGAATTTTTGGGCAAAAATCTCTCTGTTTCACCATCACTCCAGGGTGGGGTGAGTAGAAGCCTCACCACCATCCCAGGGTGGGATGGTGAATCCACAATCCTAGGGTATGCCATATAAGTCCTCTACCACCGTTGCATGGTGGGGAGGGGAGCACTTGCAACACAAAAAGGGCAAAAAATGCAATAAAGAGGTCAAATTTTCACCCAAATAAAAAGGGACAAGGGTCCCACCATGATCACCACTGAAGTAGGGAAAAATGGTGCACCAAATTATGTAAAAAAATATGTGTATCTACCCCATATCACTCATGAGCATAAAAAAGGAAGCATGCATGTGAAAAGGAAAGAATACCAAACAAAAGGAAATGAAGTAAAGCAAGTCCCTTCTCATTAATTTTTTGGATCAGATCCAAGGTTACACAACAATCCCCTTGAGGGTTCAAAATGTGATACAATTGTTACAACATTAGGTTCCCAAAGACCAAGTATTTCACGGAATCAAGATGCACATCCAGTGTTTCTCTGCGTACCTACAATCGAGGTGGGCAAGCCAATGTTGCTGCTGCTTGTATATTTAATATCTGATGTCTGATATTCCTTCCCAATGCCTTCTAAGAACTTGCACCTACACATAAGGAAGCCAAAGGGGTAAAATAACGCATATATTAAAACTATATCAAAACATGTCAAAATGACTTGAAAATTTGCAGAGATGTTAAAGAGGAGGTTTTGAGAGGATATCACCAAAAACAGATCAGAAATTGCATTTGTAGACCCCTTGATGTTTTGTCGCCCGCCTGCAACCTATAAAGAAGAAGACAAGAAAATACTAATTCTAAACATATCCAAAAATCATTAAATTTGGTAAGTATGCATAAATTGACATTTCAAGACAACCCATATTACTATATTTTTAAATTGGGGCCCAGATATACCTGCATCAAATTGGGGTGCTTGGATGGGCCCTACGAGCCTGCAAAAACTTAAAAATGCTATAAATTTGTCAATTTAACTCAAAATCACCTAAAATTTGAACTGTAGCATCATGGGAATATATAGAAAAATAAAAATAAAAAATAGTAGTAAAAATGTGTAAGAATTTACCCTCATCCTGGGGGGATGGTGGTGACTGCAACTATTTGGGGGCACCTTGGGAGGGGATACCACCAATTCTAGCTAGTCTTTGCTACAAAAATAACTAGAAAATGTTCCTAAAAAATATAAGGTGTGTTGTCATCAAATTTGGTGAATAAATTCACCCATATAGAAAAGTTATGCTCGGATTACCTTCTTGAAGTCACCCAGTAACCTCCTTTGCAAAAGAGGTATTTCGAGGGCAAAAAGGTGCAATAAGGTAAGGGTAAATCTTGGAAGCACTCCGTTGCATATCATATAACTCCTCTCCCTATTTTTGTATGGATATTGAATCTATTTTATATCCCAAATGGGCTCATGTGCAAAAAGGCATGCAAGGGCATGCATGGTAGGAGGCGCCACTTGTCAAAATGGAGGCATGCACTGGATGGGGAATAGAATATCCATTTTGGGCCTCCATTAAGAAGTGTGTCATAAGGCTTCAGTTCCCTCAAACCTGCATGCTCCATATGGCATGCTAAATGGTAGTTTATGGGTGCCATTTGGCCCAAATTTGACTTTTTTTGGGTCAAACTTGCTCACCATCCCACCCTGGGATGATGGCTCACCACTGTCCCAGGGTGGGATGGTGGGAATATACCACCATACTAGGGTGGTATGGTGGTGAATTTTTGGCCAAAACCTCCCAAAATTGGGTTGGTAGCCTCCAAAAACCTTTTTGGAGTGGCTAGAACCATTGTGAGCCTCCTGATGGCTGCCCAAGGGGCCATATGATGCCAATTTGATCATTATTTGTGGATGATTAATTGGGTTTACAAAATTTTAGTGTCTACAAAAGGAATATCTAGATCTAGCACATGAGATGGTCATATAATAGGATCATTGGGCTCTAAGAGTTCCCTGAACATAGACGGTGAGGGATTGACCATTCGATGAATGGCATTCAAGTCAACAAGTCTACCCAAAAATCACAAGCCAGGGTCTATGGCACAAAGTATCACATCTATTTCTACCAACATGTTGACCTATTTTAAGTGGTGATGTCCAATATAAGCCATCTCAGTCTTGTCATCAAAATCATCATCACTTATCCAAAAACCATTAGCATTGGTATGTGGTCCCAAGGTAAGGGGAATGTCTCTTGGTCCTAAGTAGGTCATCTCTATCTCATCCACATATTGTTCATAACTTATGAAAATTACATTTTTATTAGTATGTTGTCCCAAGTCATGGGGCCATTACCTTGTTCCTAGGTAGGCTCTCTCTATTGAGTCCTCTGACTCATAGCTACTCTTATCCAATATGTACCCACTCTTGTTGTGGTCAGACCAGGTAAATCTATGTAAATAGTGAGGTACATGATAGGCTAATCTTGTATGTGTTTCATCATTATTTGCCCCATATCCATTTCCTTCTTATTCTTAATACCATGAGTTGTAACCTGTTGGGGTGGCATCGATTGTGGAGCTTGGATGATAAGTCTTGGGAGGTAGTGTGCTCACCACCACCACTTGTCTGTTGCTCAGACATCTTGCACTTGGTGGGTGATAGGGAATAAAATTGATGTATTTTCCTAACCCCAAGCTTAATCTATCTAAGTATTCTACTAGAGAGTCATATCAACCTATGATATGATAGCCTAACCCAAACCTGTCAGATGGAAACTAGTATTACAGATCGAATGGCCGCCTACGTCCCTGCTCATATATACCAAGATAGTAACCATGCCAATGAAAATGCTTAGAATAGGTTAGAGAAAACTCAGGATTAAAGAGATAGCAAACATTAATAGTGAATAGCTAATCATTATCCTATTATATATCCATAGACTTATGGGCGTAGTCCAAGCCAATGTAGATAAAAGTTGTCTGGTTGGGAGGGATTCCAAGCGGAACCACTATTCCCATTGGTGGTCTTAAAAATTTTGACCATCACATATCTTGTATAGACTCTATAATGGATGTAAATGTTATGTTCTAAACAAGATACTCTCCTATACCTATACTTGCCAAGTGTATTGTCGCATGTGATGTGGATGATCCTACATATGAAACTGGCAAAGCAGGCTCTAGTATCTCCTCAGCTTGATCTTGGAGATCTTCCTCCTCCATGGGAGTTGGATTCTTCTTAATGTCTATGATTAGTGCTTCCTTGGGATATTTTTCCTCAACCATGGATACCTTTAGCTTCTGATTGTCTTTTGGTTTAGACATTGATGGTCTATTATAAGCATCAGTCACTTTGTGTGCAAGATGAGGTGTTGATGTAGATGGGTCTTTTTGTACCCCTTTGTCTTTATCCAATTATGTAGTTGGAGATGAAGGTCCTACAGACAAGTGGGCAGAAGGAATCACAAATTATCCTGGATAATCCACTTGATGAACATACTTGAATGGCTCTTCATCAGCCAACACCATGTAGACTTTGTTATCATACACATACTTTACACATTGGTGTAAGATCAAAGGAACACATCTCATGTCCCTTATCCAAGGTCTCTTTAGGAGGATGTTGTATTGCATAACTCCTTCCAAGACATGAAAAATCATGGGTATGGTCTTATGCACCACCTTGATAGGTAGGACTATCATCCCCACAATATTACATAAAGCATCATTGAAAGCCCTTAATGTATAGACTCCTAAAATGATATTGGACTTGGGGATATTAAGGTGTTATATTACTATTGTTGTGATGATGTTGATTGATGAACCTGTATCGATCAAGACCTACTTAAAAGTTATATTATTGTCTGAAATCACGATGTATAGCGAAGGGTCTGGTAAGGCAACAGGTACTGTCTTAATCTCATAATCATATAATTGAATTACAAGTTCCTGGCACTCTTGTACTTGTCCCAAAAAATGGGTGAATGCATTTAGATCTTGTGGTTGGAGCTCAATCGACCTTAAAATCTCCATCAAGGTCTCCCTGTACTTTAGGAACTATTGTATGAGCTCGTAGATGGATAGCTTAGCTGGAGTCATTTATAAGTTTTGTTCAAGTCTACTCCAAATAGTTACCATAGGTCGGGTTGGTGGACCTGGAAGGTTTTTTTGCCCCTACCTCTGCCTAGGTGCAGCGAGGACATTAATGGGAGCTACAGGAGGTTGTGGTTGACCATACCGTCTACTCCTAGTTGCTATATTGACAATTTCAACCATCCCAACGTACCTGTGGGTAGGCATATCAACTCAAACCTAATTGACTTATGCACCTTACCCTCCAGGGACCTCATGGTTTGGCAAGGGGTTTTTGTAGATGCCCATATCTCTGTTATCAAGGGCCAGTGGGTTGTCCACTTTAAGTTCTCCCAACTCAATCATGTTTTGCACCTAGTACTTAAAACCAACGCAAACCTCAATATTATGCCCCGATATCCTATGATAAGGGAAAAATTGAGTTTCCCTATATCCTTTTGGCTTAGGATGGTTGGGATATATAAGAGGCATATTAGGGAACCTAATATTTCTTGCCTCGCTCAATTGGTTGAATATTTATTACATTGATTCTATCAATGGTGTGAAATAGCAAGAGAGTTTGCATTCTTTGTTTCACCCCTGATTGTTCTTTTAATCATAATTGGCTAGTGGGGGCTATGCTTGATAATTCTGGGGTTGGTGCATAGCCCCGTAATTAGGTGTAGCCAATACTACTTGATTAACTGGAGTAGGGCTTGCATGCTTCTGCTTGTATATGCCATTTTTGTCATTTTTGTTCCACTCCTTCTTAGTTCATAGTTTGATAGTTCCCTCATATAATTTTATATCCTCGATGAGTTTTGCATGTGCCAAAGCTTCCTCAAATGAGGGGTATTTTTGAAGTTGTAGCAAGAGGGAAATGTGTTTGGAACAACTCTTGGTGAACATCCAAATGATTTCTTTTGTGGGGACAGAGAATGATAATTTTTCCTTGACTCTCCTCCATCTATTCCCATAATCTACTACTGGCTCATCGTCATAATGTCTCAAATTGGCTAGGTCTAAAAGGTTCACTTTTATCTTAGCATCCAAAGAGAAACATTTTAGGAAAGCGTTCACTAGTTGTTCAAAATTGGATAAGCTATGCTTGGGTAGTTGGTTGAACCATTGGGTGGCAGTGCCTGTAAATGTTATAATGAATATCCTGAGCATAAGAACATCGTTGTCTTCAAGATGAAAACATGCATTGATGAAATTGGTAACATGATCTTGTGCATCCTCTTCACCCTTAAACTTATCCAACCTAGGCATATCAAAATTCTTAGGGTATGCCGGGCTAGGGATAGATAGACATAATGGTTGATTATGTATCTTGCTAAATGTTGGTTGGCTACTAGTTGTATCTTGTTTTCAAAGGACTTCATATTTTTAGCAAGTTATTGGAATACCTTTGAGGTGAGGAGTTCCTCCTCTTATAGATCCCCCTTTTGGTGGCGGTGGAGGTAACCCTCTATCCATTTGATTTTCTCTATTTTCTTCCCTCCTATGATGGGATTCAGGATGTCCCTGATCCCGCTCTATTAGGTTTACCCTTTACCCACTAGTTGTATTTCGATCATGATTTGGAGGGTGATTTTTTTGTAGGTTTCCTTCTTATCTATTACACTCCTCTCTTGGTGAGTCAACACATTGATATATTTGATGATCATTTCTATTTTCTTATTGGTTTATTTGTGCTAGCTGCTCAGCTTGCTCTCTTAAATATTGCTCATGTTGGTGAAAAAACCATTCTCTTTGTTTATCATGTTCTAGAGCTTCTATAAGCTCTCACTCTTTACACAAGGTATTTTATAACCCTCGCATGTGGTTAACTTGCACAGTCATAGAAGACTCATGCTTATCTGATCTTGTTCTAGTGGTTTTGATTCACAGATTTCTCGAAGAGGTTTCTATTGTTTCTTTGCTCTTGCTAGCTAATGTGACTTGTTCAGTGTATTTTTGAGTGTCTCTATGATCAAACTATAAATGTCTACTATAGGGTCACCCTGAGGCACCCCCAATTTGAGAAGTGGGCTTAGAAGTCATGGTTCATGAACTTCCATATGCAGAATTCTCTATGGATATGGTTCTAGGAGGTGGCCTCGGATGCAACCGATCCAACTCATCCAACTATCTTATTTTCCATGGATGATCCTATGGGGTGCCATTTACTCCAATGAGGTCATAGTCTATTGGAATCCTTCCTCTTGTGTGAAGGATATCTTCTATTTGATGTCTATGACTGGATGTATCTCTAGTTTCCTACCCCTCAATGGGTTGATCTATTCTAAGTTTCTCATGTGAATGTTGGGATGTTGGGACTCTTGTGTGTCTTTTTTTATGATGATGGCTTTATGGCCCTATCTACCCTCCATGAGGATGGATATGGGGAAACCACATCATCCTTGTGTGAAGAACTGGTTCTAGAACCCTCCTTATGTCCATGTGAGGAGGAAGCTCTTGAAGCTTCCTCATGTCTTTGAGAAGTTTCTGTGTGTTTAGAGGAAGCCCTTGAGGTTTCCTCATGTCTCCTTGATGATGATGGCCATGAGGCCTCTTTTTTTTTATGTGATGTAGTTCCCTGATGTGGTTCCCTATTTGGGGTTTCTCGAGGAGATCCTCCAAGGGTTGAGTTATGACCCCTTAGACTCATGAAACTACATCTCATGGTCTTCTAGATAGGTCTTTAAATGTTACTACGACTTCACCTAAGGGTATGTGTTGCTTCAGATTATCCCTCGATATCAGACTGAGGATATTTACTTCTTGTATTGACCATTTTTTTTAGAAATTTAGCTTTTGTGTTGCACTTAAATATGACCAAACAATATCATGCAAATGTTTATCTTGATTACAAATTTAAGTGTGCCCTAAACTGTTTTTTGTATTTTGATGTTTGGTTGTTTCTTGTTTCTTGTTCTTACTTTGGATTTTGAATGAAGAGACTCATCCATAGTGATAATAAAGAACACTCATGCCAAACATGATTTCTCAAAAGAGACTATGGTACACCGCTTAAATCCTAGTGGGGGGTTCGCCTAACTCTTCCACTCTAAACCAATGATTGTTCCAATAGTGGGAGATAGTTTGAACACAAGTACCTTAGTACCACTATAAGTAAGTTCCTCAATCCATTTCTAGGAATATCTAGGGGGCAAAACTAGTGGAAGGAGATGAATGCCAACATCACCAGACTGAATTGAGGGTTGGTGATGAAATCCAACTCCCTAATGTTTAAAATATGTGTGTGTATGGTTCATTTTAATTTTTCATGAATAATAATGCATCACACAATAGCAATGACTTTTTCCTATATGCCTAATGCAAAATGTGTTTCAATTTTATAAAGGTGCATAGCTACTATGAGATTAATTAATACACTCTATTAGGTGCAAGTATGGCCTTTAGAAATGTCTCAAAGCAAACAAACCAATCACACAGTGTCTAGCATGTTGGATTCTAGGGTGAACTTTATAGACATAAGTCATTGTTCCTAGAAACACCTAGTGGAAAATCTAAAAGGAAACCTAAGATGTGCAAGATGCAAGTTATTTCTCTTTCATTCTTTCAGTTTTCCAAATTGAAATATTTTTTAATTATCATTGTTTTTAAGAGAACAAAAATAAATAAAAAACCATAAAGTGGTAGAAAAGTTGTACCAACCTTTAATCTAGCTTAGAGATTCAATGTTTTGACCTTTGCTACACTCCAACTTTGGCTGCTATTGACCAAAGTGGCTGATTTTTGGCCACTGTTGACCAGAGCGGCTAAAATTTGGCTATTGTAGACCAGAGCAACTGACTTCTGGCTACTATAGATCAGATCGGATAAACCTGCATATAAAAATTGAGTCAATAAAGAGGTATAAAATGCAAATAAACTAAATAACTAGGTAGGGGTCCCATGGTGATCTCCATCTATAGCGACCTTGGGGAAGTGGCGTGTCGTCCACTAACTACTCTACTTATGATTCGATTGAGTCCTTTGATGTTAAACATGTAATAAATGAAAGGCATAAAGTAGATATAACTAGAATGCGAAGAAATAAATGAATAAGTGCTTTTTATATTGATATTCCCAAATATCTGGTTACATATGAATCCCTCTAAGGGATTCCCTTCATTTGGTACATGATTTTACACACAAAGAGGGCAACAGGTGTATAAAATATCCCTTCGCATAGGGGGTATGCTTTATAAGGATTCCTAGTGATACAAACAGAAATGTATGAGGGCTTACATATGCCTCCTTATCTAGGTCTGATTTCTAGAAGGATCCTCTTGCTCTCGTATGTTGTGGATTTTCCCAATTGAAACTATAGCTCTAAAATCAATGAAACAATAACACACGCTTAAATGTTCGATATTGCCTCCTTGGATGAGGTTGTTAGCAATGAATAAGCTCAATAAATGTAATGAAACTAGTACTATGTAAGAGAATAACTGAAGTAAAGCTTATGCTAATGAAATGAGAGAGAAAGAAAAATAAAATAAACTAACACCTAAAATCCTAGACTAGGTTGCAGGCAACTATCCATGACAACAACTGCTAAGGTGAAATCTCTCTCTATTGATACAAAGGCTATGGGCTCAAGTCTACTACTAATGTTAAAACGATTACCTTATGTGTTCATATTTGCCCTCCAATCCAATAGGGCTCTGCTACAAGAATTGATCTCCAAGGGAAGATCTTCAAGTCTCTAGAAGCTCTCCTCAATGATCCAACCTATTCAAAGTTATGATATACGATGTTCTCTCTCCCTGATTAAAATATTGATCAAAGAAACTCCAAGAAGGTCCCCTAGTGCTTTTAGGTTTATTCATTATAAAGTGTTTTGAAGCCCTAGTTCAATTTTCAACCCTATGGTTGAATCCCTCATGCATACTAGGTGTTAGCATAAGAAGTTATTTGTTTTTATATGTTTAACTGAAGTCTAAATCTAGACTTGAGTCTTCCATGTACACTGGCTATGAGGGAATGTAAATTTTTCCCTGCTCATCCTTATTGCATGCAGACTGCCACTTCCACCCAATATTAGGCTATATGGGCAAAAAAATGCATTTAAAGCTTAGCTAATGTCATCTGCAATGGCTAAGGTTTGGCCACTCTGAGCTACATCGACTAGATTTTGGCCACTCTGGTCTATAGCAGCCAGGCTTGGATGGGCTAAAAATGCCCCAAATGAGTGGTAAGAACCACTTTGACACTTGGAAGGTTCTAAGGTTTAGTCATATGACCTATGAGTGTATCCATGTGAGCAGTCTTCCTGACCATGACATGTTTTAGGTGTCTACAATAAGCATTTATCTAGACATAACAAAGGCTATTTCACATATACCACCCCCTAAGAGCCTCAAAGGAGTTAGGTCCTTCTTTGAAAAAATATATTTTATCAAAATATTTGTCCTAAATTTTGTTGAGATTGCTAAGCCAGTAAATGACATGATTAAAAAGGATGCTAGGATAAAGTGGGATGAAGACAATATCAAGGCCTTTCAACAAATTAAAGAAGAAATTACTACCGCATCTATACTAACTTACCCAAACCATTCAAAGAATTTCACCTGTACTCCTTTTCTTTAGAACATACTATACCTGTTGTACTATCCTATAAAGATGAAGGAAATGAAAGGCCAATAGCATTCATGAGTTTAGGAATGAAGGGGGCCTAACTAAGGTATAAGCCAATAGAGAAACATGCCTTTTCTCTAATTTAGGATTTAGAGCATTTTAAAAGTTTATTTGGTTCTATTAAAGTGATTGCCTATATCCCCTATATTGCCATCAAGGATGTCCTCACCCAGCCATAGCTCACATGCAGTTCAACAAGATGGATGGTAAAGCTATTGCAGTATGATGTGGAGTTTAAAGCAATAAAAATTATTAAAGGATAAGGGTTGGAAAAATATATGGCCTACAAAGGAGAGGAGGAGGTGAGTAATGGCATTTTGGTATAAGGAGAACAACAGGATGAACAACCTATGCATGAATAATCTTATTGGTATGAAGATTTTCTATTTTATCTAAAGAACTGTATCGCTCCAAATTTTTCGCACCCTTACCTTCAGGCTATAGGATCCGTGCCCGGAAGGAGGATGGGAAAAGGATGTCGCGGTACCTCGGACTGAGAGGACTTGCGAAGGTCCCGCCTCTCAAGGGAGGTGTATATTGGTGATTTTTCGACGGATGGTGGGTTCACCAGGAAACATTTAATGGCAGTTTCCACGCCTAGGTTTGGAATGTGTTTTAATGTGTTCGTTTTTAGCCTTAAGCATTCATATCCTAGGTTTGGCCAAATGAATCTAAATTAATCTATATGAAAGTGCAGATTTAATGAATACAAAAAACAGATTTAAAGACAAAAAATAGAGAAATTACAGAATACAAATGAAGAATACCTGATCCGGATGTCTGATGGAGATTCTGATGTTGAAGCAGTCAGGATCGTCTGGAATTCGACAGAATCGTCTGAGATCAGACAAGATCGTCTGAGATCTGACGAATTCATCAGAGACCTGCAAACAGAAAAATAGATGCAAAATACAGAGAATACCCCTGTGATAACAGAGGGAAACAACACAAAACAACAATATGAATACTGAACAATAGTTATGAATAGAAATTCAAACAAATTATGATATTCTAGTGACAAATCATGATCTTATTATGCAATCTAAGCTAAATGGGTGAACTCCAAATGCAAAATAACATAAAATACTGAATAAAATTGCTAATTACAACATAAAACAATAGAAAAGGGGAGAAGAAATGCAAACTTTAGGCACTGATTGCCTCAATGTTGACTGCAGTCGAAATCGTCCCACATCGATACGAAATCGTCTCTGATTCGACAGGATCGCCTCCGATCTGAACAGGTTCATCGACGACGATGAAATCTTGCTCCGGCTGAAAAACACTAATGTACCTACAACAAAATTGATATAGGACTACTGCAAGTGTGAATTTGGGATGATTTAACGTGTATGAAGTTAAGTTACAGAGAATTTCAGCCAGGGGTTGGGAAGGGAAGGTCCTAATGATTAAATAGGCTTAGGGGAATAGTTAGGAGGTTGGAGATCATCCCTATTTGGGAGATCTCCAATGGGGGAGGGTCTCTAACGGCGCAGACACGCTTCTGCCCGGATTAGAGGCCCGTTGGAACAGAAGCTAATTGTGCAAAATCAGTTTTGCGACAAGATCGTCTGGACGTCCTAGCCCAGACGAAATCGTCAGATCTGGGGCGATATCGTCTGATCGGCGACGATATCGTCAAACGGTCAAAACAACCTCTAAAAATGGCACGAAAAAGGGGGAAACGGATTACCCGATGGTTAACGGGCGGTTTGGGAGGTTAAAATTTGAATTTAAATTATTTACTAAGGTGAATGTAATTATTACAATTTCACTGTGCCAATTTTAGGGTGCTACATTTTGCCCCCTCTTTAGCGAATTTTTCGAAGAAAATGCGTTAAAGATGAGTTCTTCTCGATCTACGAGAAAGCAAAAATTATTCCCATTTTTAGGCGACGATTCTTGGTCGAATCGTACGACAGCTTACTATGGTGCCCCCTCCGTGTTTTTACCCAAATCGAACGTTTGAGGTAAAAACGCGAAAAAGCAAAATTATTTTTGAATAAAATTAAGAAAAATAGGGTAAAACCCTAATTCATTTTTACTGTTCATTTTTACTGGTTTTTAGAGCTATGAAGCAAAAATGGTGGAGACGACGCACAGATCAACAGAGGTCCGAGGCGCGGTCTACGGGTAAGAGTCTAGACTTAGCTAGAATGCTTTAATTTGATTTTAGATGCTTTTTAGGTAGATTTTAGATGAATTTTGAGCATCGCGGCCATTTTTGGGCCGTCGACGTCGTCGGGATGAAATCGTCCCGATTTCGACGAAATCGTCTCAATTTCGTCAATTTCGTCTAAGGGCGAAATCGGCGAAAGGGGGACGATTTCGTCAAATTAGAGACGATTTCGGCTTGCGAAATCGGAGACGATTCTGCTCAAATTTGGGACGATATCGTCCAATAGTGGGCGATATCATCAATTGCTTAAATTGAACTTATTTTACTTGCATTTTTAATTACTTGAATTGTTTATTAATGATTGTTTGTTGTTTTGTTGTTTATGTTGCAGAGAGGTTTGCTAAAGAGCAGGGAATGGAAGTATGGAGGTTTGAGAGATGACTTGGCCGCTCTTACACAGGCAGAGCGGGATCAGCTGGCACAGGCCGGCTTGCAGCATGTGGCAGAGATGCCACAGGTGTCTACAGATATGGGGCTACTGACAGCCCTAGCAGAGAGATGGTATCCGGGTTCCTCATGTTTTTGGCTACCGACAGGGGAGATGACTCCCACTCTAGAGGATGTATGGAGGATTCTAAGAATCCCCATACAAGGACGATTGATCACTCCTACGGCCAACCAGGGCCATGCTATGGGACGATTGTGTGGTGACCCGAGCTTCGCCCCGGAGAAGGGCGGAGTTAATATCGAGGCACTGCGTCAGATGCCTGGGGCATCTAGACTCACACGGGTTCTAGCTGGAGTGGTTGGTGGACTTTTGCTGTGCCACCAGAGCGGATGCAGGGTGCCGTGGATGCTAGCAGATGTGATCTGCGACATGCGGGACCACGGGTACAGGTTCTCTTGGGGCAGTTATGTACTATGCCAGTTGTACAGGATCCTGTATGGGGTCGTGTACAAGGGCGGCCGATGTCTGGTGATGACATCGCTTCTACAAGTTTGGTGTTGGGAGCACATTGCAGTGCGAAGGCCAGTAGGGCTTCCTCTGATAGGGGTTGACAGGTACCAGAGAGGGTCACAGCGACGGATCGACCTTCCTATGTCCCGGAGACTATTAGATGACCTAGTCCCAGACCAGATTACCTAGAGGCCATGGAGGGAGCATCCAGGGTGGGCCGAGGACGGACAGGAGTTGGCTCGCATCAGGCGAGTTTGCTGGCTACGGATGGAGAGGGGAGAGGTGGAGCTCCACCGCTATGACCGAGTTTTGCGTCAGTTCGGTCTGCAATAGGGGATCCCATCTCTCAGGGATTATGAGTTTTCTCGGACTATTCGGGATAACACCACAGTGAGCGGGGCTCCAGACATGCAGCGGTTCTGGAGTCAGGACACAGACGATGCCCCCATTCAGCCAGTGGATGGGGACGATGCGAGTGTAGCCGATGGCTACGATGCCTGGTATGCAAGCATCCGCCCTCCTCGGATGACGAGGGCACAGGGTTCGATACATGTAGTCGTGCATCGGATAGGGAGGCGGTGCCAGGCGGCTATGGAGGTGGCCCAAGGTCACGGTGGGAGAGAGCCGAGGAGGCCACAGGCACAGGAGAGGCCACGACAGAGGGAGAGGAGGGAGGCGAGACCCCCATCTCCATAGAGGGAGAGGCCACCATCGCCCGATAAGGGCAAGGGCGTTGACATGGGGGAGAGTAGCGAGACCGCTACTCTTCGAGCGGAGAGAGATCGTCTCCAGGCACAGGTGCAGACATTGCAGGATGAGGCTGCACGCCACCGAGCTGAGGTGACACAGCTCCGAGATGAGATTGCATGCCTCAGGGCACGGGGCGGAGGGGCGAGCACTGGGGAGCTGACACGGGCTATTGCCCAACTTACTTTCTACCAGACTTTGTACTATCAACTGGTGCCAGAGGCGGATAGACTACCCCTGCTAGCCAACATCGTAGATCCGATCAAGATCGGGTCATCGAGGACCTCGTCCCGATCGAGGACTAGGACTCACAGTACTACTCAGACTACGATGGGGCCACCTCGTCCACCTCAGGGCGGGGGAGGAGATGAGGCGGAGAGCTCGAGGGGCTCTCGAGGCTAGAGGACTGCACAACTTTGTACAGATTGACATGATAGCATTGTATTATTATTTTTTGTTGATAGAGGATTGAGTATGCCGAGGTACAGATTGTGGCATACCAATCCAGTTTTGATGATGTATATATACTGTTGATATATATATGATATGTTTTTGATCATATGACTTGTGTTATGTGTATGCTTATGATGCTTTTATGTTTGATTGATTGATTTGATAATTGGATTGAGGATTCATGAAATTATGTCATTTTGAAAATTTATAATTTTGATGTCATGCGGTAATATTTTAAATGAAATAATCTGATGTAACAAATTGATTGTTTATGATGTAATGTAATAAAAAATAAAAAGAGACTTCTAACAATAATTTCAAAGGACATTGTCGCTATTATAGACCATTTCATGGAGTCGCTGCTCACTCGGTCGTCAAGCTAATCCCAGTATAGAAATATTGTTAAAAGTAAAAGAGTGCTTAAGAGACTGTCTTAAGACTTTGGTGCAATGGTGAAAATGATGGTGATGATGGTTTGTTTTTCAGATTTTCATGAAAATAGTATGCATGAAATAATGTTAAAATGATTTTTGCTAGGCATAAATTCCTAAGTGTGATAAATTTTTTGGATAATTCCTTAGGAATTATACCATCATTGCAAAATTGAAGGTTGACATAATGACATGAAATAATGATAATGTGCATGCTTTTTTTTTAAAAGCATAATTTGTGTAACATAATGAATTAAGTCATATGGTTTTCATGATTTTTAAATAAATGGGGAATAAAAATTGTTACAATGATTTGCGCTAGGCATAGAATATGTAGGTATAGACTTATACCATCATCGCGAAAATCCAAAAAAGAGATAGTTTTATTGCATGGTTGATTTTTGATAAACAAAAAATATGAAGATGAGGACTTGCGCTAGGCATAAAATTCCAATTTTGGTTTTGGAACTATACCATCGTCGCGAAAGTCAACCAGATATATATATTTTGATTGTATAGTTTTAAAAGAAAATTTTTGATTTTTCTATTATATAGTTGTCTTTATGCTAAACAACTGTACTTGATTTATTCCAAACAAGTTGCAAAAAGAATATTTCAAAGTATTTTGAAGACAAAAGTTAGATTTATAAGGAATCCCATGTGCATATGTGAATTCATTTCCGATCTTGATTTATCATAATGATACACAAAATCTCTCAAATACAAATGTGTGTGCAATTGCTTTGTGCATTTACCAGTTTTGAGCAAGATAATATGATACAAGTGATTTGAAGAAACCAAATAAGTGTTCATTAACCATGATGTAGATGCATATAACCATACTAGACTACTATGTAGGTCGGATTATCAAGAGCTAGCTAATCCATAAGCAGACATAGGTCTGTACAAAAGAAGGTCGCTAATGTGACAGACATATCACCACGCTAGGAGTTACCCAAGGCCAAGCGAGGTTGGGCACAAACCACCTGTTATGGGGCTTACCTCACAGTTTTCGAATAATTGAGAATTCCAGGGATTCAAGCTCATCAACCCTTCTTTTCTTTTCAAAGGGTAGGGAAAGGGATTTTATTGCTTTCTTGCTTTTTGCTTTCTTTTGAACTTTGCTTCTTTTTCTTTTTGTATTTTTGTTTGCTTGATTTTTGAGATAGTGCTTGAAATATTGTCTGTAATGATATAAAATAACATTTTTCTTTTCTCTTTTTCTTGAACTTTTCTTTTCTTTTTCTTTGCTAGGGATACTTGCTCGGATTAGTCTGTAGAGCAAGGGATTTTTATTCTGGGTAGGGGTGAGCTTGTCCTTTTGCCAATTCTCAAAGATTCTAGACCATGTGCATGATAGGATAGCAGGGGAAACTTTTCGCTCAAGAAATCACTTCTACTATGTAGCAAAACATGGAAATTACAAATATAATCATTTTATTGTGAAAGGATGTGCTTGGTTTAAGTAAATAACAAGATCAATTCTCTATGCTCAAACTTTATTTAATTGAATTTTGTGGACTTTGATATAAGAGAGATTAGTAATCATGCCAGATAAAATCAAGATATTTATTTTTGTGAGTGTGCAAGTGAGGGATTCCAAATAAATGCTAATTTATCCAAAATAATTTGAAACATATAACTACAACATTTGTAAGAAAATATATATACTTTGAGAAGATTTTGAGAATACTGACTCTTTCTTTCTTCTTTATTTTGTTTTGGTTTCGAAAGAGTCAAGCATATTGCTGTTTTGATTTTTTTTTTTATCATTATTTTTGTTTTTTGGTTTTATTTTTGTTTTTGAACAAAAATTTAACAAGTGCCATAAATAAATGCAACAAATAGTTTTGAAGATTTTGATGATTATGAATGTTTTTGATGTTTTTGGAATTTATAAATTTGAAAGAAATACAAGATAGTGATTTTGAACAAATATATACATGGATGAAGTGACCAAATTTATACATAGTAACGTTTAAGATGCAAAATATTCATGGGTTCTTTAAGTTCTTTACCATCTAAGGTAGATAATTTGTATGCTCCTGATTCAAATTTAGCAGTAATAATGTATGGTCCAAGCCAGTTGGGCTCAAATTTACCTTTAAGGTCCTTAGTTGCATTTGTATTTTTTTTATTTTCTTTTAAAACAAGGTCGCCGATCTCAAAGGATCGATGACGAACTTTTTTAGCATATGATCTTTTAAGCTTGTTTTGGTAGGCACGGAGATGCTCCAAAGCATTGATGCATTTTTCATCTAGGAGTTCCAGTTGATTGAGTCTGCCAGCATGATATTCATCTCCTACTTCGGTATCTTGAAGTAGCAGAGCCAAAGAAGGAACTTCCAATTCAAAGGGAAAAACTGCTTCAGCACCGTAAACCAAAACAAATGGTGAAGTTCCAGTGGGGGTTCGAACACTAGTTCGATAGGCCCACAAGGCTGGATATAATTGAATGTGCCGATCACGGCCAGTTTTATTGACCAATATTTTGAGGATTTTGATTAAGGTTTTGTTAGATGCTTCCGCTTGACCATTACCCCGAGGATAATAGGGAGTGGACCAGCGATGTTGAATCTTATATTTTTGGCATAATTTTTTAACATCTTTATTTTTGAAACAAGTTCCATTGTCGGAGATGAGATTTGCAAGAATTCCGAACCTACAAATGATTTGATTAAAAATAAATTTAGAGACTTGTGTGCCAGTGCAGGAAGCTAAAGGCATAGCTTCGACCCACTTCGTGAAATACTCGATGGCGGTTATGATGAACTTGTGTCCATCAGATGACACAGGATTGATTTTGCCAATAATATCTAAGCCCCATTTAGAAAAGGGCCAAGGAGATGAAATAGCCTCGTAGCTCTTGTGCAGGCGCATGGACAAGGTCAGCATGTTTTTGGCACTTGTCGCAATGGCGCACATACTCATGTGCATCCGTTTCCATGGTAGGCCAAAAGTATCCTATCCGAAGGAGCTTTTTAGCAATGACACTACCACTAAAGTGTCCTCCACAAGATCCATCGTGGGCTTCACTCAAGGCTGATTTAGACTCTTCTAAGTTTAAACATCTTAATAGGATACCTTCAAAAGATCTCCTATATAAAGTATTGCCAATTATTACAAATCGACTTGCTCGTCTACGTAATAACCGACGCTGGTTTCTATTAGAATCGGCAGGGAAAGTCCCATTTTGGAGAAAATCAAATATGTCCGTATACCAAGGTTTCGGAGTAGTTTCATTGATTAGAAACACATCCAAAGGCTCTAAGCATGACTTATTTGAAGCGGGTTCCTGGAGTCGATGAATAATGATAGTGGCATATTCGTCATCTAACTCCAAGGGCAGGAGAGATGCGATTGCGGCCATAGCATCAACTGCACGGTTGCAAGTTCGAGGAATAGCTTCCAAGGTAACTTGATCAAATAGAGACATTAATTGTAAAACATAGGCCTTATATGGGCGCAGTTTATCATCTCTGGTCTGATAAACTTCATTAATTTGGTTTATAACCAGTTGAGAATCACCAAAAACTAAAAGGTGTTTAATTTTGAGTGCTAAAGCAGCTCGTAATCCAAGGATTAGAGCTTCATACTCAGCAGTATTGTTGGTGCAAGCAAATGTCAATTTGAAGGACAGAGGAATAAGATGTTTTTGCGAGGATATTAAAATAATACCCGCACCAGCCCCACTCATGCATCGGGCTCCATCAAAGTATAAGGACCATTGTTCAATATGGTCTGCCTCTAATTGAAGGCATTCATCAGGAAACTCGATGACGAGGGGATGGGTAGACTCTAAGGGTGCAACAGCTAATTGATCTGCTATGATTTGACCCTTAACTGACTTTTGTCCTATGAATGTGAGATCAAACTCGCTTAGAGCAAGAACCCACTTGGCTGTGCGACCCGATAAATAAGGTCGACTCATGAGATACCTTAAGGGATCGTATTTGGCAATGACATAAGTTTTTTGACTAAGCATATAGTGTCGTAATTTTTGCGTAGCAAACACGACTGCTAGACATAGTTTTTCTAATGTTGTATAGCGGGTTTCATAACTGATGAAGGTTCGGCTAATATAATAATTAGCACGTTCTCTCTTTTCATCATCAAGTTGAGCTAACATAGCTCCTAAGGCAGAATCTGAAGCTGAAATATATAGGAGAAATGGGCGATCAGGTTTAGGTGGTGAAAGCACAGGTGGATTAAGGAGGTATTGTTTGAGAAGTTCAAAAGCTTCTCTACATTCGGTGTCCCAATTAAAAGGGACATCCTTCTTAAGGAGTTTAAGAAAGGGACCGGTTTTGTCCGCCAGCTTATCGATGAAGCGACGGATAGCTTGAAGTTTACCTTGTAAACTTCGTAACTCAGATATATTAGTAGGTGCGGGCATATCAGTGATGGCCGCAATCTTGAGAGGGTCGATTTCAATACCACGTAAAGAAACTAAAACCCCTAATAGTTTACCGGACTTAACTCCGAATATACATTTTGTTGGATTTAATCGAATAAGATATTCTCGTAATCGATTAAAAACTTTTCTCAAATCATCTAAATGGTTGTCTTCAATAATAGAGCGAGCTATAATATCATCTACATAATCATGTAGGATATCATGCATCATATCATGAAAAATATAGGTCATAGCTCGTTGATAAGTTGCACCTGCGTTCTTTAAGCCAAATGGCATCACTTTCCAACAAAAGGTACCCCAGGGGGTGATAAATGTTGTTTTAGCCTGATCTTCAGGAGCTATCTTGATCTGATTATAACCGGAGAATCCATCCATTAAGGACATCATCCCACTCCTGGAAGTAAAGTCAATGATTTGATCCATGTTTGGAAGAGGAAAGTCATCTTTAGGGCATGCAACGTTAATATCTCTAAAATCTGTGCAAACCCTAACTTTGGTAGCTTCTTTCTTGGTGACTGGAACTACATTTGAGATCCATTCAGCATAATCAATAGCTTGTATAAAGATAACATTCGGGAGTTTTTCTAACTCCCCTTTTACTAGCAGAGCCACTTTGGGATGCATTTTTCTAAGTTTTTGTTTAACAGGTTTAGCATCCGGATGGACCACTAGATGATGCATGACTACGGAAGGGTCTAGACCTGGCATATCTTCATATGTCCAAGCGAAGACATCTTCATACTCTTTAAGGAATGCAATGTATTGTTCTTGTTTTTCTTGACTTAATTCTGATCCAATATTGATTATGTGAGGATTATCCTCGGTTCCAATATTAATTTTAATGACGTTTTCTACCTCCATGTGTAGATCTCTTTCAAAATTAGGTGGGGCGGGTGAAACACCCAATTCTTGTAATTCTTGTAAGGTTAATTTAGATAATTCATCTTGAGGATTAGTGGCCTCAAGTTGGGCTATAGTTGGTATAGAACCATCAAAATAAAATCCATTGTGTAACATCTCTTCAACAGAGACATCATGGAAGATATCTCCTTCCAACTCTTCATCGGGGTCGACAATCATTTCAGGGTAAGCTATGGATAGCATGTTGCATGAAAACGACTAATTTTTAAGAGGCAAATCAACATGCCTATCCAAATAATCTTGATAACATATGAGTTGATCATCATCTTCAAAAGGAAAGGGTTGACCCTTACTAGGAAATAGGCCCACACCACAGTGGGCAGGCCACGGTTCTACCTCGAAAGGTTCTTTCATGCCATTTTGGAAAGGTCCCAAGCCTTTCCCTTTATATCCCATTTTAAGCATCATGGGTTTAGCTTTAATATAATCATTGGTAAAATAACACCGAGCGTATCCCTCATGATGAGTTTTGATATTCCGAGGGATTCTTCCCTAGTCATATCCTTTATAAATGAAGGCACAACTCCCGACTTGGTAAGTACTTCCCATAGGTTGTGGGAGGCCCAAAGTACGAGGAGATGGCGGTAAATTATTCAAAAGAATTGAATCTTGCATGAAAGCATTTGTTTTTTCTGATATTAAGATTGTGGATAAATCTGGTAAAAGTTCATCAGAAAGGGCATAAGATGTAGAAGGCTTATTCCCTATATCTTGAGATGTGGAAGGTATGATTGATGTTTCTGTAGGTTTTGAATTTATAGGGATAGAACATGAAGGATTGGTTGTAGATTTAAGATCTTTTTGAGGTTCTAGAGTGATTTGTTTAGAGGGTTGTTGATCTATATAGGAGGATGAAATTACTGGAGGGGAAATAGGTGAAGTTATGGGTGTGTGTTTCACAGTTTTAGATGAAAAATAAGAACTAGGATGTGTGGATGACAGAGCAGGGCAAAATTGCACTCCAACGGGTTTTTCCAAAGCACACATATCAAAAGGTCTAGGGTCACCATGGATAGTGACCAACTGATTTTTAAACTCAAATTTAACACATTGGTGTAAGGTTGATGGGACCGCTCGCATGGCATTGATCCAAGGGCGACCCAAAAGTATATTGTACGATGCTGGGCAATGTACAATAAACACGGTTGTTTCTAGGGTTCTAGGACCAACTTGCAATGGGAGGGTAATAACTCCACACGTTTCTTGTGTTTCGTCATTGAAAGCTTTGATAATCATATCAGTTTTCTTCATTTCATCACTTCTAAAGCCAAATCTTTGGTAGAAGTCAAAAGTGCAAATGTTTAGAGATGAGCCATTATCAATCAAGACTCGTTTGACAGCTACATCCCCAATTAGAGCAGTAATATATAAGGGATTGTCCTTATGTAAACTGTGTTGTGGGATATCTTTATCCCGAAAGTCAATACAATCAATCTCTCGAGTGATGATAGTATTGGCCATAGCTTCAGGTTGGATGTTTTGAGGTACCATCATTTGGCTTAATGTAAGCATCAACTCATCCCTATGGGTGGGAGAGGATCTTAATAAATCCAAAAGGGAAATTCTGGCTGTAGTATTGGATAATTGCTCATTAATATTGTAAGGGGGTTTAGGTTGAACATTAGGAGCATGATTCCCTTTATTGGGGTTTTTCAAAACGAATGGAGCCGATCCATCATTCTGGTTTGGTTCTTGTTGGGAATTTTGAGCTTGTTGTCGGGTGACGACTCCAATGGTACCTACAATGTTATAATGAGGACGTTGAACTGGTCTCGGTTGAGCATTTATGGCTTGTTCATTAGAAAGGAATATATTAGAAGAAGGTCGAGTAGTAACTCTTCTAGGAAATGGTTCTTCTGGAACCATAGCATCTGTGACGGGTTGAATAGGATCTGATTCATTTTTAGAACTATTCGATTGGTTTGAAGTAATGTCTAGTTCACTTTCACTATCTGATTCTACATCACTAGAATCAGAAGTTTGAAAATTATGTAAGGGCCTGGTCGTAACCAGGGATAAGGTTGTGTCAAATATTTGAGGATCCTGAACAGGTAATTGTCCGCTAATGGTTCCTACATATCGGGTAGGAGGGGGAACATTATGATGTTCGATTTGATTGGCTACCTCTTTACCATGTCTTGGTAAAGGGTGTTGAAATATGTCTAATGTTTGATTAGCATTTTGATTTTGATTTTGGGGAACGGTCTTTTGAGTATTATTAGGAGGGTTTTGTTTAGGTTGGAAGGCTTGCACTTCCATTTCATTATTGTCAATCAAATCTTGTATTTTATGTTTCAACCTTTTACAAGCGTTGGTAGAATGTCCAGGTCCTCTATGGAAATCACAGTGTAAGTCGGCTCAGTATCCGGGTATAGTTGGATCGGGTTCCCGGATAGTCGGTAATTGGATCAAACCTCTTTCGAGTAATTGAGGTAAAATAGTTGATAAGGGTTGGTTTAATCTAGTGAATTCTCGAGGAGGCTTATCAGGAGGTTTCAATATAAATTTTTTTGTTGTCTTCGTTGCATTGATATTAGCAACATTTCTATTGTCAATGACTCCATCACCGACAACTTGTTTGTTTTTATATTGATTTCTGGATGTTTTCTCATCATCCTTCTTCCTAAGTTGGCCTCTCCTAATGAGGGCATCTTCTACTCTTCGAGCTAAATCTATAGCTTGATCGAAGGTAGTTAAGGTAGCAGTTGATAGCTCATAAGATATTTGTTCTTGCAAATTATTGATAAAAATGTCCAACATTTCCCTATAAGGTAGCACAAAGTGCAGTTTTCCTATCAATTGCCTCCATCTAGCTAAGAAATCGGCAAAACATTCATCTTTGTCTTGTTTTAAATTGTATAAATCTTTAATAGTTACATGCCTCTCGATGTAGGCACTAAATTGATGGACAAATGATTCAATTGTTTCTTCAAAGTTTCTCAAAGAATGAGTGGGCAATTGATAGTACCACTCTAATGCCATTCCACCTAAACTTTTTGGGAACATTTTTAGTAATAGCAAGTCATCATGTGATATGTCATGACATGCTATCCTAAACATGCGAAGATGCTCTATGGGATCTTCGGTTCCTTTATATATAGGCAAGATAGGCATGGGAAAATGCTTAGGGTATGGTTGAGCTACAACTATGGGATCCAAAGGTTGACTACATATCTCTCGATAATTATACGAGGGACGGTAGGGATCTATCTGGTCCATACGTGAAGCTAACTGTTTCACCATGGCTTCCAGATTACTAGTTTGCCCCCAATATTGGTTTGGTAGGGCATTGACATGGGTTTTATGGGCATATGATGGAGGAACATGAAGATTAGATGCCATGTTACTGTTGTGTAAATTATTGGTAGGAAAAGTATTATGAAGGAATTTTGAAGTTGTATTATGATGTATTTCAGATTGTTGAAAATTGGTATTTGGTTTCGTTTTAGGTTTTTGTTTACTTGAAGCATATTGCTCAATAGTTTGGCGGAATAAAGTAGTGAAGGAAGGTTTCTTTTGTGTGGGAGTGATTTTAGGTTGAATAACAGGTTCCTTAGGAGGTTGGATAGCCTATTGTTTTGACATGTTTTGCATCATAGTGACCATATCCGTATTGGATGGCCCAGCCTTATCACTTTCTTGATCAATGAAAGACAAGGGATTAGTGCGTACATCAAACGCATGTTCCAAGGCTGCTTGAGTGTTACTAATTTGACCTTTATCAATACGAACTGCCACATTAAGGGCATCAATGTTATCATTAAGAAAGTTCTTGAAATGATCTATGTTGTCAAAAGCAATAGTTCCATCTGGAGCTACTCTAGGGGATGAGGATCCATCCTCTTTAACACTTCCTTCTTGTTCATTATCTTCACCTAGGTCATGTTCTGATTGAGCTAGAGTTTTTCCTTTCGAAGTTGGATCTTCAGGAAGGATATTTGGGTCTCTAGTTGTATCTTGTAACCAATCTTCTTCTTCTCCTAAAGTTTCTTTACCATTCCTAAGTTTAGGCATGGTGCTAAATTTTGATTTCAGCAAAAATATATATATATATATATATATATATATATATATATATATATATATATATATGCAACAAGATTAAGAGGTATATATTTATTATATACCTACTACAATATTTGAAATGAAATGTTTAAGTTTTTGCTATGTTTTTAGTTTTTTAATTTTTGTTTGTTTTTAATTTTTAGTTTTTCTTTGTTTTTGAAATAATATTGTAAAGACAATCAACACAATAAATGCAAGAAATAAGACTGAAAGTAATAATCTAGTTTTCTATAAACAATTTATAAATATCATTAATAGGCTCGAGTTGTTCAGGAGTCATGAAGTGTTCTTCTTCAAATTGAAAGTTTTCTTTTAAAAATTTAATGAAAAGAGCTATAGTGATATTATCTGTCTCAGATGTTGGTTGATAGAAGTAAAGCTCATGGCAATACTCTCGATATAACACAGCTCGAGGAACTCTATTCCATATTTCCCTATCTGTAAGAACAACCTCTTGGTCTTCTACACAACCTAGGAACTGGTGTACAATGGCTGCGTTCTCGAGGTATTCCTCGAAGGTGAACAATTTTGAAGATACTAGAGCTCTCCTATAAGCTAACCATCTATGGCAGGCTCTCTGAAGTTCATGATAAAAAACTAGTTGATGAGGATCCAGGATTCTATCTAGGACTAGCCTCTTGATTTGCTTAAGTTGTGTGGACCTAGATGAGATGACACTAAGTCTCCTATCAAGTTCGTTCCACAAGAGTTGATTTCTATTTGTTTCAGGCACACTAAGCATAGAGTTGACTTCTATGGCTGCCAATTGGTTTTCTACATTTATAGTAACTGCTAATATTTTCTTAGGAGCTACCATCTAAACATGATATTAAACTTAAATGATTTAAAATGCATCTATGTTTTAGTTGTTCTATTTTTTTGTTTTTTTGTTTTTGTTTTTTGTTTTCAAAAGGTTTACAATGCATTCACGTCGGGTTCACCAAAATGTATCGCTCCAAATTTTTCGCACCCTTACCTTCAGGCTATAGGATCCGTGCCCGGAAGGAGGATGGGAAAAGGATGTCGTGGTACCTCGGACTGAGAGGACTTGCGAAGGTCCCGCCTCTCAAGGGAGGTGTATATTGGTGATTTTTCGATGGATGGTGGGTTCACCAGGAAACATTTAATGGCAGTTTCCACGCCTAGGTTTGGAATGTGTTTTAATGTGTTCGTTTTTAGTCTTAAGCATTCATATCCTAGGTTTGGCCAAATGAATCTAAATTAATCTATATGAAAGTGCAGATTTAATGAATACAAAAAATAGATTTAAAGACAGAAAATAGAGAAATTACAGAATACAAATGAAGAATACCTGATCCGGATGTCTGATGGAGATTCTGATGTTGAAGCAGTCAGGATCATCTGGAATTCGATAGAATCATCTGAGATCAGACAAGATCATCTGAGATCTGACGAATTCATCAGAGACCTACAAATAGAAAAATAGATGCAAAATACAGAGAATACCCCTGTGATAACAGAGGGAAACAACACAAAATAACAATATGAATACTGAACAATAGTTATGAATAGAAATTCAAACAAATTATGATATTCTAGTGACAAATCATGATCTTATTATGCAATCTAAGCTAAATGGGTGAACTCCAAATGCAAAATAACATAAAATACTGAATAAAATTGCTAATTACAACATAAAACAGCAGAAAAGGGGAGAAGAAATGCAAACTTCAGGCACTGATTGCCTCAATGTTGACTGCAGTCGAAATCATCCCACATCGGTACGAAATCATCTCTGATTCGACAGGATCGCCTCCGATCTGAACAGGTTCGTCGACGATGATGAAATCTTGCTCCGGTTGAAAAACACTAATGTACCTACAACAAAATTGATATAGGACTACTGCAAGTGTGAATTTGGGATGATTTAACGTGTATGAAGTTAAGTTACAGAGAATTTCAGCCAGGGGTTGGGAAGGGAAGGTCCTAATGATTAAATAGGCTTAGGGGAATAGTTAGGAGGTTGGAGATCATCCCTATTTGGGAGATCTCCAATGGGGGAGGGTCTCTAACGACGTAGACACGCTTCTGCCCGGATTAGAGGCCCGTTGGAACAGAAGCTAATTGTGCAAAATCAGTTTTGCGACAAGATCGTCTGGACGTCCTAGCCCAGATGAAATCGTCAGATCTGGGGCGATATCGTCTGATCGGCGACGATATCGTCAAACGGTCAAAACAACCTCTAAAAATGGCATAGAAAAGGGGGAAACGGATTACCCGATGGTTAACGGGCGGTTTGGGAGGTTAAAATTTGAATTTAAATTATTTACTAAGGTGAATGTAATTATTACAATTTCACTGCGCCAATTTTAGGGTGCTACAAGAACCTGTCCTTATTTCTTGACAAATAAGCTAGTAGAATGATGATTATTAAGAATCAGGCTTAGAAATGCCACCTACAAGAAGATCAGATCTATTGGAGACACCCAAGTGGAGTGTTTTTGCTATGTGTGACAAAAAAGGAAGCCCCTAAGATTATTAGAGTTTCACATGAGATTATGTGGTGGTAATTTTTCTCCAAAAGAAAAAACCAACCATATTATGAGGGCAAGATATTATTGGTTGACCATATTCAAATATGTGTATCAGTTTATCAAAAAATGCTATAATTGTCAAGTTTTCTCTGGCAAGAAAAATCTACCTCTAATACCACTAAATCCAGTGATTATTGAAACTCCTTTCTCTCAATGGGGGATATATCTAATAGGAGAAATCAACCCAAACTCTTTAGGATGTCATAAATGGATTATCATTGCTACAAAATACTTAACCAAATGGGTTGAAGCAACTCCTCTCAAGAGTTCAAAAACATCAACTGTCATTAACTTTCTTGAAGAAAGCATATTAACCAGATTTGGGGTGCCTAGGAAGTTGGTGATAGATAATGCAAAATATTTTACTTCCTATGATATGGTTGACTTCTGTGCAAAATACATTATAGAGTTGGCTCACTCAACAAATTATTATCCTCAAGGGAATGGACTGGCCAAATATTCCAATAAGAATATAATCAGTCGAATTAAGAGATCATTGGGGAAGAACAAAAGAGGTTGGGATAGTCAACTAAAGTATGCCTAATGGGCAGATAGGTTGTCAATAAAAATGGCCACTAGAAAATCACCCTATGAGTTGGTCTATGGAGAAAATGCACTTTTTCCACCTTAGTTAGAAAAAGCAACCATCTCCCTATTACTTCAAGATCATGAAAGAATAGACATGTTACAAAGGAGGATGGATAAACTTGTCCAATTAGAAGATAGGAGGGAGGTAGTTACAAGGATGATAATACAATCCAATAGGATCGTATAGCTACTCAAAAAAATGCTAGGGGTCAACGTTTTTCTATCAGTGAAGTAGTACTTTACTGGGATCCAAAGAATGATAATCCTGGTGAGAAGGATAAATTTTATTCAAAGTGGATGGGGCCATACCAAGTTGCTAAAGTAATTGGCTAGCATACCTATAGGCTATAAGACATGGAGAGGGAAGAAGTACTCATACCAATGAATGGATATGACCTTAAATTATTTTATCCCTTTGATGGTGGTCATGAGGAATAATAATAAAAAAAATAGGGGTGCAAGTGTGTGTGTGTGTGTAAGTTAGTTTCGGTCCATCTAGAGAGTTTGGAGTTCTTAGGCCCATGTCTATCATCCATTCCCCTATCCCAGTTAGAGCTGGTATTGATCCCAAAAATGGTATTCCCCCTTTTTTGTCCCTTATTCCTAAGGGTGCATAAGGTGGTGCACTTGAGTCCAACCCCATGCATCCCACTAGAGAGTGGGGTGCACAAAAAACCGAAGGGCACACAAGTCATGAATCCCAAGCCAAGTTCATGTGCTCCACTAGTGGAGTGCATAAGAATCCTTATGGGTGCACAAGTCATGCACCCCAACCTAAGATCATGCACCCCATTGGGGAATGAGGTGCATAATATTTCTTAAGGGGTATACAACTTGGTGCATCCCTTGCAAAGTCTACATGCTCCATAGAAGTATGGAGCATGCAAGGCCCTCGAAGGGCGTATAAACCTATGTGCCCACCTCGAGTCCATGCACTCCACTATGGAGTGAAGTGCATGAAGTTCCTAAAGAGTATGTGCCTTCATGAACCAACCTAGGATCACATGGAAGCCATGCGAAGTTCATGAGTTGTGTATCCAACCCCTAGCCTAAATGCTCCACTTTATAGTGGAACACACAAAGTCCTAATGGGTGCATGAGCTTGTGCATCCTTAGTAGCATTCGTGCACTCCATTCTAATGGAGTACATGAGGGTCTAGTCAGGTGCATAAATTTGTGCACCTACCTCCAAGTGTGTGCACTCCACTATGAAGTGCATGAAAGTCATAAGGGCACATGAGCTCATACGTCCTATTGAGTCCCCCATACTCCACTTCCTTGGAGCACATGAAGTTTAAGTGAGCACACAAGTTCATGTATCCACTTAAAGGTCCATGCGCTCCATCTCCCCAATGAAGCGTGCAAATTTTTCTTAACACATGAACCTATGCATCCAATCTTATTGAGGCGTGTGAGATGTTAATACAACACAAACTTCATGCACATACTTTGCTTGAGTGTGATCCACTCAGGTCAACCTAAAATCACCATGCATCCTAAGAATCTTCCCAAGCCATAACTCAATCAAGATAGTGTAATGTGCAACTAAAAGTATATATGACATGGTGTGCTCAAACAATCAGCAAGCCCCGTCAAATGGAAAATCACATGAACACCGCCTACCTAAATTAAATACATGTTTTTTAAAATAAGGTGGTGAACTTCCCTGCACCATTAATGTATGTAGAATTATTTTCTCGATGAGATCAAGTGCAAAGGCAAGAAAGAAACCTTCTCCAAGTGTAGTTCAATGGCTTCCATGAGCGTGGTTGTGATAGGGATGCCTGATGTTAAGGCACAAATTGGCAAGATCACTGAGGCATGGCCTATTATGAGAATAATAGAGAGAGTGTATGATATGAAGGCTCTAATGAACCCACTAGACACAAGCAAGGATATCACATTGGAGTAGTAGCGAGAGATGGAAGGGGTGATGATCTATATTTTTGACCCCATAGAGAAAGACAATCAGTGCCATCCAACACTGCTAAGGAGCCTTTTTATGAGGGAATAGAGGGATAACACTGAAATAGCACCCATCTAAAAAAAATAGAATACCAATTTGGGTAGGTTATCTTTACCAAAGATCTATCACTCTTCAGACCTTTTGGCCTAACTGGTAGTGGCCTATGACCATAGAAATCACACCATTTATGATCATAAAAAATAGGCGATGGCGAGGTTGATGACAAACCAAATTATGTGAATATTCAGTCTCACCACAACATCACAAGTTTTGGACTTCAATACATTGGACCTCGAAGCCAATTATATATTCAACACCATATTCATGGGAATCTTCTTGAAGAGGGGAAAACATAAGCCCTCAGGCTTCCCCATTAGAAAGTTCTTGCTTTGATCCTAGGCATAGGATTACATCGATATTATTAACTCGGTGCTAGGTGTAAAGGATTTGGATTTGATAATGAAGAAGGTGATTTTCCTAATCATTCAATACAATAGGATAGACAACACATCCATCTACCAATGGAAGGATGTAATCAGTGATAACATAGACTAGGAGCTAATGAAACTGTAGTAGGTCATATTGGTAGATAATGAGGAACTTCCACATTTTTATTACTATTCATTTTTAATTCATTTATTTTTTGCACAGTTGGATAAATCCTTTATGGCCCAAATGGGGGGGTTTGACTACTCCACCCTTAAATATTAGTTGCTATGCATCCAGGATGGGTGCTCTAGATACAAAATCTTCTTTGAGAAAATCCTCCTAGTAGTGCACACCTGACTATGTGGTGGAGAGCCTATAGGTTTGGGATCAGGGTGAGGAAATTCTTGCATGAGGTAAGAGCAAGAGCTTTCTTCTATACATAATAATTCTCCTATATCATGTTATATGGGTCTAAACTACCTCCAAAGGCACTATCGATACACTGCCTAACTTCAATTGCCATATTATAGATAACCCAACAAATTGTCGAGGAAGTTAAAATTAGATATATCATAAATAAAGGCCCTATGCCATAACTGCCCATCCCTTGCTCAATGGGCCCCTATATGTACCTTGGCCATTTTTCCATGCTATAGGCCATACGAAACATGGACACCTATTACTTCCAAGAGGTTACTTGGAGGCCCTACGAACCTGATGGTTACCATAGAAAAAATGTTTTTTGTAAACTTACCCTTCTGCAAGTCACTCACTGACCTACCCAAAAAGCATGCACCTATCTACTGTATCAATCAGATTCAACATAAAAGCATAAAATGATAACAAGATTGCATAGATTCAATAAAATAGATATTTATTTTATTAATATTGCAATGAATCCCGATTACAATCATGCCCCTCTTAGGGTCACCCAAATGTTGATACAATTAATACAATGCCAAAGCCCCCAACGGGGTAGGTGCACTACTATTGCTCTCCAAATAGTCACAAACTACTCTAGGGTGGAGTTGACCCTCTTCTTCGCATTGAGGAAGGAATTTGATGATTGAATCTCCTTCGAATCTATTCCCTGTGATCAAGAAACAACACAAAAACATTAAAAAAATAGGTAGCCTCTCGTGATGAGGCCCTTTAAAGGATTTAAACATGAAAAAGCCATAATGCTAATGAAATCAAGAAAGCATGTAAAGTAGGTAAAGCCTATGCTAAATTGATAAATATTTGCATATACATGTAAAGAGAAGATGCAGCTAATTATCTAATGGTCTACTTATGTGAAATAAAGCATGGAGACACCAAAAGAAGCCATCATTGCATACACTACACTAATGAAATAAGATTACCTTAAACCCTGAATCTATCAATCAAAAGTCTCTAAAATCATAACTAGTCAACTAAAACAGTAATTATAACCTAATTAATCAAACTATAATGAAAATGGTAAGGAGATCTTACACCTGTTGCAAACAAAAAATATAATGAGTGGTCTGCATTGTAAACCATGGCTGACAACCATGACCTACAACCAAATAGGTTTGCCCTCTAATTCTAGGGTAGTGGGCTTGATCCTCCTTGTCAAATTGATGATCAAGGGTCGCCTCAGTGTCCTCTGATAGGTTTGGTGGTTGAATTGCTTGATAGGGTCTCTCTTCGCCCAAATTGGCATTTCTTGGCATTCTAGCTCCTTAGGACATCCATGGCACAAATTGGCATGATGCTAGGTGAATTAGCAATTGAATGGCAACTAAAATCTCTCAGTACACTCAAGTGATTCTTCAATATGATAGGACTTCACTGATAAAATTCTCTCTCTCTCTTACTATCTCTTTACCCTAATTTTAAGGGGTACTTATAGGACTACCCAAGGGCTAGAGGTGGCTTCATGGAGAAGCCAAGATCAAGAAGAGGTGGTTAGGACAGTTGGATTGGAAGCTTCCATCCTTTAACCACCTTCTTCTAGAACACATGGTTGTTCAAATTGATCTAGATCAGATGAAGTCCAACTAAACTTCAATTAAGACCGTAGGTGATAGTTGTGGTTCATACTATAGACCATAGGTCTCAATCATAGTTTAGACTATAGATCACAGGTATCAGCCACGGTTCAGACTGATTAGGCCAAGGAGCCCAAATTGAGTGGTTAGAACCACTGCTCTATCTTGGAGTCTGTCCAAGATCCTCCATATGGTCTTATAGCATGTCCATATGAGTAGTCACCTTCGACATGATGTGTTTTAGGTGTCTACAAATACCCCTTTTGAGATGTGTTGTGAGATTGAACAAAACTGAGAAAAAATAGACCTCCTAAAATAATGTTGAAGGTTCTATGATGATCATTAGTCGGATAAACATTAGATGCCCTAGGTCCAGCAAAAGGACGTGCATCCTAGAATCATTGCTTCCATCTCGTTGAAAGGCTTAAATTTGCTTCCAATTGGATGGAAGGCTTACATTTGCTTCCAACTAGATGGAAGGCTTACATCTGGTGCTTTGGAATTTTTGGGTATAATCATATAGGATCGATAGATAGAGTGACAAAGGCTTAACTCATAATTTTTTATTTTTTCCCCAGCAAAGGGTAAGCTTATGATAATTATTGGCAATGATTCGTAAGATGAACACAATTTTGACAAGATCAAGGGATCTTCTATTGATTTTGATTTATGATTTGATATTATGACTACCCCCTCAAGCGACGAGTCGATGAGGGTAATGATAATGTATGAAGTGACAAGGTCGCTTGACCACAATGAATGATCTGAACAAATTTAGAATTGAGCATTTAATTACTTGGCTAAGCCTAGTTCAGCATATGATTACAACTATTAATAGTAATTGCACATTCCTACCCCATGGAGCAGTCAAGATACAATAGCCATCTTAGGGAATAAAAATTATGCAAATCCAATTAGTTTTTTGTTGAATCGATTTGTCGATTATTTGCTGAAAATATCATAGGAGAATTGACATGAATATCTTGTTTCCATGGAGCAGTCTAGCTGTGTAGGCCTTCTTAGGGATTGAAATGAAGCATAGAAATTCTACAATGATGAATTTGCTCCAAATGTCCTTATAGTAATTTACTCATATTGTCGGGTTGCATGGAGCACAAGTCGCTACAACCACCAAGTGTATAGGGTAAATAACTATGTATGAGGTACATTTGGTTTTTGAGTTATTTGATTTTTTTTGTTATTTTTACATTTTTGAGTTGCACGTGAATGCAATGCTTATATTTATTTCATGCTATATGATGTGATGTATATATGACATGCACTAGATAGCTATTTTATTTATGATGATGATGATATGCAGTGATCTAGATTTTTATATGTGCTATATGATGGATGCATATGGATGCGATGTTTACTTAAATGCATATTTGATTTTTCTTTATTGCATGCATTTAATTTTATGACACTATCACGATATGCTTATGCAATGTATGTAATGCATTATTTACATGATGGTAATATAATGTAAATGAACTTGTATGCTTTAATTACTTAAAACATAAGGAATGAATGCAATATGTTTTTATGAATCTAATGGAAGACACCACAGAATGTATAAAAAATCATGAATGTAATTGAAAGATCCTCTATACAAGAATTTTATCAATTAATAACCCATTTATGAAATGCAATGGTATGAAGTTGTATGATGTGAATGATATAATGTGTCATTCTATTTTCTTTTGCAAGTTTGAAAAATATGCACAATATAGTCAGTGGTCGTCTAAATATTATTTATGACCATCCAATATCTATCCTATATCTTGATTGTGCTTTATGTAATGATGTATCATGGATTCGATACTTTGTAGTTTGATTATTTTATTCTATATGGTTTGTGTTGCTATTAGAGAAACTTTTGAGGTTTTCCATGAGACTCAAACACCCTAGTAGACTTCTCAAACATCCCATACTAATTGTACAAGGCTTTTTTTGGACAAGGCTTTCGTCATGAAAGACCCAACTGTTCATTTCCCCTATGTGTGCACGTGAGTATATTAAGATAGACCATAGGCATACCCCAGATGTTAGTCGGGACTCTTCCAACCCATATGTGAGATCAGGTTCCTCCTATGTTTGTATCATCCTTATTTCATACTTGATTGGACTATAATGCTAGACAGCCCCAAGCACCCAGAGCTAGCTCATATTGCAAATTTATTAGGACTACCCCTCCAAAAACAAGTAGGACTCTTTCAACCCATTGTTGAGTTTGGGTATCACCCAATAAAACTCCTACTCTGAAAGCAAGCGAGACTCTTTCAATCCATTGTTGCACTCAGGGTTCATTCTATGGATTTGAATGGTGAACAATCCAAGGATTCAAGTTCTCACCCCATTTTGATTTTTGCTCATATGTAGTGATAAAAATCACTATTTTTCACGTTTTACTCTGAGTGATAAAAATCACTATTTATTCTTGTTTTTCTTGAGCAAGGGATTTGTATAGTGCTTTTAATTCACTATATCATTTTATATTTGAAATTTGAACTTTGGGTTTGAAATAAACTGTGTATCTATGTATGAGTAGGGGAAATTATTGTCCTTTTGCCAAGGTTCACCACTCTATACCAAACTATTTGCAAGACAAGTAGGTAATAAAACCCATCTCTCTAAATACCTAGGACCACTTTCGCATCTTTCATCCTCCCTTATCTTAGTAGGATTTTAAATTTTTCCATTAGTGATGGGATCTTGATATGCCAAGAACTATCACAACTAATGACCTCATCTACAAAATCAAAGAAAGCTTTCTATGATGTCTGAGAAACCCACTAGGTATGGCTGAGTAACTAGAAAACTTTGGTATACACACATATATCCTAGCAATAGCTATTGTATATGAATGCAATGGATTATGATAAATGCAAAGGTGCATGATTAAAACACAAATGTGGTGTCATGTGTAAGACTGACAAACACAATCCCTCCTACTATAGAATACAACATATTATGAATACCTATATTCAATGCGATGCAATGAATGCATGTGTGAATGCAAATGAAAAATGCATAATGCAAATGCAAATGTTTTTGGATTTTATGCTTTACCAATTTTTTTGGATTTTTTTGATTTTTTTAATTTTTATTGATTTTGAGCCTTTATATCTAACCAAATGCTGAATACATGCCTCTGGAGCCTTTAGGAGTGACCAAACAGTGAAGAAATGCCATTGGAGCCTTTAACTTGACCAAGCATTTTTTTAGAAAATCCTTGGAGCTTTTTAGGATGACCGAGTGGTTTTAAGCAAACCCTCGGAGCCTTTTGGGGTTGACCAAAGGTTTGAAATACCTTTGGAGCTTTTTTATTGACCAAACTACTCATAAGAGATCTTGGAGCCTTTTAGGATGATCGAGTAGTTTTAAGCAAACCCTTAGAGCATTTTGGGGTTGACCAAAGGTTTGAAATACATTTGGAGATTTTTTATTGAGCAAACTACTCACAAGAGAGCTTGGAGCCTTTTAGTATGACCAAGAGGTTTTAAGCAAACCCTCAGAGACTTTTGGGGTTGACCAAACGGTTTCTAGGAAATCCTTGGTGTCTTTTTGGGCTAATCAAGCGGTTATAAGAAAACCCTTGGGGCCTTTGACTGACATGAACAAGAGGTTTTAGAAACCCTTGGAGCCTTTTGGGGAGGGTATTGCTACCCTATGTACCCCAAGTGTACGTGTCACTCGATTATGGTGAGGAAGGTGCAATACCTCTAGACCCCTCACTTTGCCTTATCGAATTTGGCATGGATGGTGGGGAAGGTATGCTACCTTGAAGACCCCCAATGTGCATGTTATCTACTGAAATGTAATTAGTTTTCTTAGGAAGAGTGACATAAATCATGCTAAGGTATTTCTACCTTGGCTTATGAAATTCATAGATAAATGTACAAATGCAGAATCGAAGAGATGAAATGGAATTAAAGACGCAATACAGAAGTAAAATAATGAACGGAACAATTATTGGCCACTTAAGGTGGGCACACCCTTGCGCAGACGCAGATGAAATAATAAAAAGAAATATGATGATTCTCATTTAAATTATTATGAACCATATATAATGAATTTTTACACAATTGGAAATATAGCCGACTCTTCATGTTTGGAGTGTAACATGACTCCCCTCCTCGGAAATCTTTGTCCTCAAAGCTGGAAATGTCTGGAAGATACTTTCAAGTTCCCATGTGGCATCCTCCTCTGGTAAATCTTGCCATTTAATGAGAAATTCTTGAATCTGATGTGATCTCAGTCTTCGGATTCTATGTTGTAGTATATCTTCAGGTTGGAGATGTATGCGTCCTTCCTCATCGAGCACTGGTAAGTCTGATTGACTTTGTATTTTCTGACCAATTACTTTTTTGAGACATGAAACATGAAATACTGGGTGTATTCATGATGATGTAGGTATCTCCAATTGATAGGCTACTTCTCCAATGCGACGCACAATTTTGTAAGGACCATAGAATCCTGGATCCAACTTTTGGCTGGACTTTAACTTTAACGAGGATTGTTTGTAAGGTTGCAGCTTTAGGAACACCCAATCACCTATATCAAAGGTTCTCTCCGATCGGTGCAAGTCTTGTTGTTGTTTCATACGATTCCGTGCTTGGACTAAATTCTCTTTGAGGATGGTGAGTATAGACTGCCTTTGTTGGAACCAATCATCCACTTTGGCTACTTTGGCTGATCCCTGGACGTAATCTGCAATGGCTGGAGGTTTGGTGCCATAAAATGCTTCAAATGGAGACATCTTAATTGAGTAATGGTAAGAAGTTTTGTACCACCATTCTGCCATTGCTAACCAATGGCTCCATTGGTATTGTTTATCTTGAGCAAAACATCTTAAGTACATACCCAAACATTTGTTAACTACTTCTGTTTGACCATCTGTCTATGGATGGTAAGCTGAAGACATGTTCAATTTGGTACCACTAAGGCAAAATAACTCCTTCCAAAAGTTACTAGTAAAAATGGGATCTCTATCACTTACAATATTTTTTGGCATACCATGTAATTTGAAAATTGAATCCATAAATACCTTTGCCACCTTGCTTGCGGAAAATGGATGTTGTAAAGCCTGAAAGTGAGCATATTTGGATAATCGGTCTACGACGATGAAGATTACCTGTCCCGCCTTCCGATTTTGGAAGACCTTCAATGAAATCCATGGATATATGTTCCCACCTGTCGTTCGGGGATGGGTAATGGTTGTAATAATCCTGGTGATTTGATCTGTTTCTCCTTTATTGCGCTGGCAAACTTCACATTCTGCTACCCATTGTTTGACTTCCGCTTTTAATCCTTTCCAACAAAATGATTGTTTGACCCTTAAATATGTCTTCAAAAATCTTGAATGTCCTGCTGATGGAGAAGCGTGTGATTCGTCGAGGATTTTTTATTTGAGTTCTGAATTATGTGGAATGTAAATGTGGTTCTTCTTCCGAAGGATGTTATCCTCATAAGAGAACAAAGGGTGTTTGGAAGACCCTATAGATAATTCATGAATTATCTGGGTAGTTTCACTATTGGGAAACCATTCAATTTGTAATTGAGTTACCCATTTGGTACAAGGACCTGAAATAGCATTGATGACTACTTCATCTTCATATTTTCTGGACAGTGCATCGGTAGCTATATTTTCCTTCCCTTTCTTATATTCAATAACGAAATCATAGCCCAGAAGTTTGGTTAACCACTTATTTTGTTCTGGATAAGAAAACCTTTGCTCCAAAAAATGCTTGAGGCTACTATGATCTGTTTTGATAATGAAGCGGCTATTGATTAGGTAGTGTCTCCATTTTTCTACTGCATGAAGAATAGCCAACATTTCTTTTTCATATGTTGATCTTCCCAAATTTTTTTCGGAAAGTTGTTTACTTTCAAATGCCAAAGGATGACCTTCTTGCATTAATATAGCCCCAATTCCTGTTCCTGATGCATCACATTCAATAATAAATGGTTTGTGAAAGTTGGGGGTTGCTAAGACTGGAGTTGTACACATGGCTTGCTTAAGAGCTTCAAAAGCTAAAGTAGCCTCTTTCGACCAACGAAAAGCATCATTTTTTGTGAGTGCTGTGAGAGGTGCTGCAATCTTACCATAATTCTGTACAAACTTGCGATAGTAGCCTGTGAGACCCAAAAAACCATGAAGTTTCTTGATGGTTTTAGGTAAAGGCCACTCTTGAATTGCCTTAATATTATTGGGATCGACTTTGACACCCTCATGTGAAACTATATGACCAAGATACTCGACTTCTTGAACACCAAATGAGAATTTGGAGCGTTTAACAAATAATTTTTCTTTGTGTAGGATGTGAAGGGCTTTATCCACATGATGTAAATGGTCCGCCCAAGTTTTGTTGTATATGAGAATATCATCAAAAAAAAACTAACACAAACTTACGGAGGAGTGGACGAAACACTTGGTTCATGAGACTTTGGAATGTGGATGGTGCATTAGTGAGACCAAAAGGCATGACAAAAAATTCGTAATGACCTTCATGAGTACGAAAGGCCGTTTTGGGAATATCTTCTTCTCTAACACGGATTTGGTGAAATCCAGAGCGAAGGTCTAATTTTGTAAAAAATTTTGCACCATGCAACTCATCTAATAGGTCATCTATGACAGGGATAGGAAATTTGTCCTTGATAGTGAGTTTATTGAGAGAACAAAAGTTAGGACACATACGCCAAGAGTTATCTTTTCATCTAGCCAGGACTACAGGTGAGGAATAAGGACTAGTGCTGTGACGAATGACTCCATGATCCAACAAATCCTGAACGATCTGTTCGATTTCTATTTTTTGTGGTCGAGGATAGCGATAAGGACGATCGTTAGGTGGGACACTTCCTGGCATCAAATGGATGGCATGATCATGAGATCATTTAGGTGGTAATCCTTGAGGTTCTTGGAAAACCTCATCATAATGTGTGATGATATCTTGTAACTCAGGTGCAATAATATCCGAAGTTGCTGCTGATTGTGTTTCCAAACAATTAATTTGAGCTATAAACCCATATCCACCCTTTTTTAACATCTTTTCCATACTATGAGAGCTCACCATTTGTGTTGGAGGAGTAGTAATGCCTTGTAAGTGAATGACTCGTCCATTTTCCTTCCATTCCACAAATAATTTTTTGAAGTTGAAGCTAATTGTGTCTAATGTTTCCAACCATTCAACCCCCAAAATGACATCAGAATTTCCCAAATTCATGACAAAAAGGGAGCCTAACCGGTATAAGTTCCCATCTTTATGGAAACTTGAGATGTGCGACCCACGCATTGTGCGTTCACCCCGTTGGCCACTAAAACCTGGAATTTGTCTTTGTTGGAAGAGTTAATGAATAAATTCAAGGCTTTTGTCTGTTTTGATGTCGATAAAATTGTGGGTGCTACCAGAATCAATTAGCACATTCACCTTTTTCTGGTAGAGAAAACCTGGTACCTTGATGGTATGGTGGGCGGTTAAACCCATGAGAGCATGCACTAAAATTGCCATTGTATCCTCTTCTTTTTTGTCTATAGTACCTGGTAGGTCTTCTGGCATAGGTTCTTCTGATTGGTAAGGTTCATCCTCTTCCCCTTCACCTTGATCACCTTCAATATGAAAGTTTTGTTTTTGGGCACAAGCTTGTTCCCTGGGGTGATTAGTGCGACATTTATAACAAAAATATCTTGATGGTTGATCATTTCTTCGAAAGGAATTGTTGCGGTATGAAGGACGACTATATGTTTCCCGCTGTGCAGACAACTGGTGTCTCTTCTCGGCCAACTTGGCTAATCTTATACAACTGTTCAACAAGGTTGGATCATGCATGTCTACCTCCACTCGAATAATTTCTTTCAAACCATTGCGAAATGCACCTACCACTGTGTCGGGACTAAGGTCTGAAGTGTATGGTAGTAAACTGGTAAACTCCGAAACGAATTCACTAACTGACCCTTTTTGTTTAAGAGATAACAATCTTATTGTGTAGGATGATGTAGCTCCGTCGTAAAATCTTTCTAAAAAGGAGGTAGTGAATTTTCTCCAGGTAATAATAGCTACATTCTCTTTTTTAAGCCATACAAACCATTGGTAGGCCTCAGTGCCTAAGTTTGTTGCAGCGAAAGGAACTTTATCAATTTCCTTAATTTGATATAAGTCAAGGATGCATTCCATTTTGGCTAACCAACCACAAGGATCATGACCTTCAAAAGTGGGCATATCAATTCGTGGAAAGTTAATATTAGGGCCTCTTGGTTGGTGATAACCCGTGTCCCTTTCTTGATTTTGGTTATACCGTTGTCTTTGATAGGGATCCCTGTAATTATCCGAATCACCTTGTTGTTGTTGCCAATCATCATTAGGATCGACAGTATCTTCATTCCGTTGGGCATGGGAGTGATTTTTGGGATTAGTATTGGGATTAGGTTGTTTTTGTGTTTGCACAAGTTTTTTTATGGTGAGACCCATGTCGTGTAGACTCTCTAGTATGCTTTGAAGAGACTCCCTATCAGACATGGCTGAATTACTTGAGTCTCATTGCATGATGTTTTCGTGAGTTGGGGAAGGATTAGTAGCCATAGGGTCTACTAGGGGATGATGTGGATTATAACTACCAATTTTAAAAGGAGAAAGAGAATTTTTAGTACCTGGGATGCGGTTAGCTCTTCTTATGTTGGAAGTGGTCGTCTCCCCGCTTGATAATCGACCGTCAGCACCTTTGGACCATTTTTTGCTCATGCACTTGTTAACATAGCCTGCTTAGGATTTTGCTTCTACTACCGCCAACAACTTTTAACTGCCGCAATTTTGAGTGCAAAAGAAAAAAAAATTGGGATCCGCTTCAACTGTCACTCCAACTGTGACGCGGATGTGGATTTGGGTAACCTCTTTGCCGCAACTTTGAACCGTTTTTTTTTTTTTTTTTTTTTTACACTGTCACGAACTAGACGGATGCCGACTAGACAACGGACACGTCACGGATGACGACTACACAATTGACACGACAGCGGACGAACAACGGTTAGACAGTGGACAGACAACGGATGACTAGACAACAGACACGTCACGGACGACGACTACACAACTGAACGACAGCGGATGAACGACGGTTAGACAGTGGACAGTGGACGACTAGACAACGGACACATCAGTGAACGACGACTACACACAACTAACATGACAGTGGACGAACGATGATTAAACCATGGACAAGACACCAGAGACGGACAGGACCCACCCACCGTACGAACGACCAGCGAGCTGGAAAAGACCGAAGACCACCCAAATGACAAGTGATGATATGGACAAGCTAGACACCGAAGTCACACGAAAATAGAGAGGTATCCGTGTGACCTTAGTCACGACTTTATAATTGCGACGAATTCTCTATAAACCGCTATCGCACCCACAGTACAACGTATGTGGGATAACTGTTCCCGGATGCAAAAATTAAAAATTTAAATATGTTGCATACCTTAGGTTAAGCGTAATTAATTTCATTTTTTCGCGCCTTTTGATTGGGGGTGACGACGAAATGGTTTGCTCGTAATTTAAAGGCGATTTAGATGAGTACAACCCCGAATTATTGCTGTGATTTGCTTCGCTATGCTGATGAATAAAAGGCGATTTCAGCGGAGTAATTTTACGGATACCCTGCGCGAATTTCCTAGCTGCAAATGTCTCCGGCAGGACGACTATGGGTTCACTCCTGGATGCACTTTCAACCCGGATACGGACGACTGTAATTTCGTATAGCTCGAAAGGTAACCGGTGATGCGAACGATGCTTGGCGAAGAGTGACGAACACAAAGTTGGCTGTGAGACTCTGTTTGGTAACACGTCTGGGAGAAGACGAAACGATGTTGAACACGAATTTGGCACAGCTTGCGAAAATAATCGAACCGAATCTGATACCACTTGCTAAGGTATTTCTACCTTGGCTTATGAAATTCACAGATAAACGTACAAATGCAGAATTGAAGAGACGAAATGGAATTAAAGACGCAATACGGAAGTAAAATAATGAACGAAACAATTATTGGCCACTTAAGGTGGGCACACCCTTGCGCAGACGCAGATGAAATAATAAAAAGAAATATGATGATTCTCATTTAAATTATTATGAACCATATTTAATGAATTTTTACATAATTGGAAATATAGCCGAATCTTCATGTTTGGAGTGTAACAAATCAACTCCTCAAATTTAGGCATGGACCTCTGCAAAGTGCCTATGTCTTAGTGGAGGTGAACAAGATAACTGTCTTCACAGATCTCGTTTCATTCTACCAGGTTTTGAACCACTTTCCTAAATTACTGACACCCATAAATGCTATGCCCATGTATACGATGATATCTACAAAATAAACTTCCATCAATGGGTCCACATTTGGATTCTTTTTGCCCAACCTTAGGCAATACAAATGCCCTTGCCTCATACAATTTTTGAAATAAAACTACAACAATTATTTGAAATGAAAATACTCGTTGAAGAGTCTTGTTAGGCCTACAAGGTGATGGGTGCCTGAGGAAGACTCTATTTTATTAGGTTGGGGCATGAACCATCTACATGATAAATCCCACTATCTATGAGGTTCTAAACCACATGCTTGAATCCATAACAATCACAAATGCTATGGCCCTATTTTCTATGATAGAGACAATAATAATCCTCCCTATAACCCTTATGTTTAACTCTGTTTGGATCTACTGGTTTGATTTCAAGTAAGGTGATGACCTTAGCCTCTTGCATCTTTTGAAAAATATCAGACATAGACTCATTTAAAGGAGTCCAAATACACTGTGACTGTCTTGGGCACCTAACCCTCATTGGTTCATTTTGGTCACTCAATGATTGGGTTGGCCGAATTGGCTCTTGTTCTTGCTAAGATTTTTCCTGTGCTTGTACAGGAGATGAGTCAGCCTCATATGTGGGTTGCTTTTGTAATTCTAGGTTTTCAAGTCGGTTCACAATACTATACAATGCCTTATCTTGCTCATCCATTCGATGCTCCATTCTATCTATACGTCTTAGAATGGATTGTAATATTGACAAAGAGTTCATGTATATTTCCAACGATTGGTTCAAAATACCCTTGTCTATTGAATGATCAAAAAAAGTGGATGCTAGAGATCCATTAGGTAATTGTAAATAACTTATTTTATTTATTTGGGTTTATGTGAATGCTTCTTGATGGTACACTTTAATAGCGATAACCACATGCTTATGTTTCTAAATCAGTTCATATTTTTGTTTCACTTTGTACTATTGACTGTGTAAGACTGAGTACCCCTAGTTTGATGTGGGGAAGGCACCTATTATTTCTCTTGAAGAGGCACCATGAGCAATGACTCAGGAGTGAATAATTTTAAAGGTTTTGGCCATTTCAATGTGGAAGCAACATATGATTGCCCCCTCTCTTGTTCTATCTACTTTAGAATCCCTTGATCCTCTAGCTTAATATCAACCATTCCCATGAACTCTTGAGAAGGTGTTTTAGAGTTGTAAGTAAATAATCAACTAGTCAAGATGATTCTATATCAGTCATGCTAACTAATGTTTTCTTCTCCTCATCAGGTAATATGATACCATTATTTTTGGTGATGGGAGAAGGTAGTAATTTCTTGATGCAAGCCCTACTAGAATGTTTGATTATTTTATTTGAATGAATATTTTGAGGCTCGCATGCCACTAGAGTTTCTTGTAGCTCATTGAATTTCTTGTAATATTTGAATGGCTCCGGATCATGGGGGACCACATGCACTTGTCCTTGGTGTATGAATTTTAGGTTTTGGTGCACTATGGAAGGCACACATTCCATATCCCTCATCCATGGTATACCTAGCAGTATGTTATACTGCCTCTCACCCCCTAGGATATGGCACAATGTAGGAATTATTTTTATCCCAACATTTATAGGTAGGAATGTTGTACCAATCATTGGGGATGTGGTATCATTGAAGGCTCTTAATGTGAATGTTGAGTCCTTAATGTGCGAAGGCAACAAATTTAAATACTTCAAAGCTATAGTCGTGATGATGTTGATATATGACCTAGTGTCAATCAAGACTCTCTTGTATAGGATATGATTGATTCTCGCTATGATATGTAGCAGAGGATTGGGTTCATCCTTAGATATTGGCTTATTCTCCTATCTACAAAAGGTAATCACAGGGTCATTTCATGAGTGAATTAAATTCACTATTGGTGTGGACCGTGATAAATTATCAACTTTAGTTGAATTTTTCAATATGTTGGTCTGATCAAGGCATCTCTTACTTTGTGCTGTAATATTGATCATACTGATAAAACCCTCATCAGGCGGGGCTATGTGCACTTCATTGAGGTGCTCAACTTGATTTTTGTTGACCTCATGCTTGTGTTGAGGTTTTTTGAGTATGTTAATGTTTTGATTATTGATAGCTATAGGGTTATCTATTTGCAATTTGTTATTATCCAACATATTCTGCACTACATTCTTGAATGCAACACAATCCTGGATATCATGGCCATTTTTTTGATGATAAACACAATAGAGATCTTATCTATACCCTTCATGTTTGTGGTGATTAGGATCCAAGGCACATAATTTAGGAAATATTAGGGCCTTAGCCTCATAAATGCGATTGAAAATTGATGCCAAATATTTAGGTAATGGCATATATTTATGAGGTGGACGTCTCTATTTGTCCTTGCCTTGATTCTTGTTGCACTTGTTATGATGTGTAGGAGGAGGTTGAGCCTAATAGTTCTCTTGTTGTTATCTCTGTGCTTATTTTGGAATGTTTAATGCAATCTGGTTGACATGTGTAGGCTCAGCCTACTATGGTTGATATCCCGTGCTCTTGTTCCATTCTTTCTCGCTATGAAGCTCTAGGTCTCCTTCCAGCTTGATATCTTCAATGACCTTGGCTTGTGCTAAATCCTCTTCGAATGTTGTATATTATTGCAACTGGAGCAACTATGATATGTGCTTGGCAAAAAATTTGGTAAAAATTTGAGTAATTTTAGTAGTGGGAATAGAGAATGGTAATTCTACCATTAATTTTTGCCACCTATTCCCATAATCCATGACTGGCTCATCATAATTTTGACATATATTGGCCAAGTTAGATACATTAGCTTTATTTTTCATGCCAAATGAGAAGCACTCAAGGAAAGCATCCACCAACTATTTTAAGTTGGTGATTTTATGCCTAGGTAATTTATTAAACCATTCAGAAGCTGCACTCGAGAGGGTCATAATAAAATTTCTTAACATCAAGGCATCATCATGCTATATCTAGAAGCATGCACTAATGAATCCTATTATATGCTCTTGCACATCTTCATCACCTTCAAACTTATCCCATTTAGGCATTTCAAAATGTTTAGGATAATCACGGCTTGGCACTGATGGATATAATGGTTGATTGTGTATCTTACTTAGAGTGGGCTTTTGACTAGCCACATCTTGTTTCTTGAGAGATTTTATTTTCTCAGCAAGCACCTTGTAGGCTTGAGAAGAGATGATCTCTTCCTCCCAAAGGGATCTTTAGGGTGCAAGTGGAGGTAAGTTACTTTGAGTATGAGGTGGTCTATTGTATTCATAGACCATGTCTATAGAAGATGGCTCAAGATATAGTTGATCCTGGTCATCTGAATCTAATCTTTCATACTTCCTGTGCTCATGCCTGTTTGGCACTAAACGCTCTCATGGCTGAGAAGCATGTCAAGAAGTATGGCAAACAAAATCATCTACTCTCCTATTATGTAGCTCAAGGTGAGAAGTAGCATGTCTCTCATTGTGTTGTTGCCTATACTCACTATGAGGAGATAATTTATATTGAGCCAATCTATTTGATCATATTTCTTGCTCCTTTAAATCGAGGAGGCATTGATTTTCTAAGTGGTGTTCATATAACCATTGTAGGTGCAACCACTATTGTTTTGTAGTTTCTCATTATAGCTTTTCTAAACACTCATGGTCAATGCACAAACCCTTCAATTGGTCTTGAAGCATTTGTTCTCTCTGGATTGCTTTTGACCTATTTGATCGATTTGAACAATTTGTTGTGCTAGGTCTAGGACTTTGCAACTCCTTGTGAGGGCTCTTGTTTGTTTTGAATTATGCAATGATTTTGGAAACTATCTTTCCTTGATGAGTTGAGCTCACATTGATATTATGCTCTTCCATAAGGGTGCAATCCTTATGCAAGGATTTTGTGAGGGTGTCACATGTTCGCTGGGAACACTCACTATGGGTACAGATAGGACACAACTACGTGACAGTTACTTCATCCACGATGTACTCCTCAATGGATCTGGCAAATCCAAGAGAGGTATAATTGTGATGTAGGCTTCTATGATCCAATTTTACCTGTTGAGATCTTCCAGCACCTTGATCTAATAATTCAAGGTGATGGGACTTCCAAGGTTGAGCAAGAGGATTACCTTCCTCGCCAACACTACGATAAGACAAATGACATCCTCCATGTTCAAAAGGATTTGGTATTATAATAGGTATGCAAATGGTTGTATTATCTCTATCTCACCCATAATTAGACTGATTTGAACTCTTAGTGTAATGATATGTGGTAGGTCTGGAGGTATTCTCATTTAGGTCACGAGAATATCTGTTGTTAATTCTCCTGAGTGGGGTTCCTTGATGAGATCCACTAGGAGTGGTGTTGTCTCCTCTAAGACTACTTGAAGTGCATTCAAGTATATTTTGGGAAGTTGTGTTGCCTCTAGGGTGATCCGGACCCTATGGTGCATTGGGTGTAACCTCAATCTTAGACCAGGGATGGCCTCATGCATTGACCATGACCTTATGAATTTTGACTTCGAAAAAAGGTTGTGAGTGTTATATATCAAAATGATTAGTGCGATGAGCTGATCACAATGAGCTATAACTCAAAAAAGTGATTTTTGGGTCAAAATTTAGTATTTTTGGAATATTTGGCCAATCGGGGCTTGTGGTGAAATGACCACTTTTAGGAATTTTTGGGAAATTTTGAACCATGAAGATTTAAGATCCAAAATTTATGTGAGAGGTGTACAAGGACTAAAATAAGACAAAAAAATAAATTTGGCAAGTTTTGGAGTTGTCTAGACCATTTTATGATCATTTTAGTGCATTTTTTCTTAGTTTTTAGCTTCGAAAATAGAGTAATATTAAAACCAAAATAAAATATTTGTTATAGCTCTGATTTATATGATTATCAAACTGTTGGATGCAACATAAAAAAGTAGATTTTTACTTATTATTATTATTATTATTATTAGGGTTAGGGTTTGGCCCTAGATCAAAGATCTTATGTTGATTTCCCTAACAATAATGAAACACACAAAGTAGACAATATGATTATCTCTTTTAAGGATTAGATGTGTGTCCTAAAACTGGTTTAGTGTGTTTTGAAATTTGTTGAAAACTTAAACTACTCTCATCATTTTTTTCAATAGTTGATGATATACTTAGTTTAAGGGCTTTCACCTATATACTCGCAACTTGACAACTTGGCTATGAACTCCAAGTCACGTAATCCAACCTATACTATGTAGTAATGAAGCCTACACATAGTCAAGGAGAACAGGTCCTCCCATATCCTCACCCATTTTCTCACAGTTAGTGTTATACCCTCTGAAGAGAATACATGCAAATTTTCTAGGGTACGAAAGGTTCTCGGATCCAGTATTGGTCTAGTATCCAAGGGTACGTAGTATTTGGGCCAACATATGGAAGTCACATCCACCATTGTTGAACCCTACTAATGGTTGGATGTCACTCTCAAATCACTAGCGTTTAAGTGAAACATGGTCTGTGTGGTTCGTTCTAATTCTTGCATAAAAGAGAAATGCATAAGACAACATTCAAATGATTCTTCTCTATATGTAATGCAAAAAAAAAATGTTTCACATTAAGAAAGTATGCATGATTAATTTCATATGATATTTAGACAATGCATACTAACTATGAAATGGCCACTAATCGGGCCTCAAGAAAGCAAAAAGAATACAAAAGACATCCTAGCACATTGGAGACTAGGGCGAACTGCACTCAAAGGTCCGTTGTTCCTAGCAACACCTAGTAAAAACCTAAAAATGAAATACCTAAGGACTTATGTGCATATTGCCAATTATGTTGTCTTTCCTAATTAGTCAAATTTATTTTGCATTCTAGAATTCAACAGATAGTAAAAAAAGATACAGAGAGTGATAATAGGACCTACCTCAATTCCACATCCGAATAAGATTTATCCCTTTGCTATTTTTTGTTTCTGATGTAAACCAAAGGTTTGGTATGTGGTCTACAATGTAAACCATGTATTGCAACTGCAGGCCAAAAAATGAACCACAACTATCAGCTGTGGTTTGTACCTACAATTTTAAAAATACAATAAATGACAGTCAGATCACTTGAATTGCAGAGTTCCACCGTGATCACCTTCTGACCTACCCAAAAAGCATACACCTATCTACTGTATCAATTAGATTCAACATAAAAGGATAAAGTGATAACAAGATTATATAGATTTAATAAAAATAGATATTTCTTTTATTAATATTGTAATGAATCTCAATTACAATCATGCCCCTATTAGGGTAACCCAAATGTTGATACAATTAATAAAATGCCAAAGGCCCCAATGGGGTAGGTGCACTATTATTTCTCTCCAAATAGTCATAAACTACTCTAGGGTGGAGTTAACCCTCTTCTTTGCATTGAGGAAAGAATTTGATGATTTAATCTCCTTTGAATTTGTTTCCTGTGATCAAGAAACAACACAAGAACATTAAACAAATAGGCAGCCTCTCATGATGAGGCCCTTTAAAGGATTTAAACATGAAAAAGCCATAATGCTAATGAAATCAAGAAAGCATGTAAAGTAGGTAAAGCCTATGCTAAATTGATAAATATTCACATATACATGTAAAGAGAAGATGCAACTAATTATCTAATGGCCTACTTATGTGAAATAAAGCATGGAGACACCAAAAGAAGCCATCATTGCATACACTACACTAATGAAACAAGATTACCTTAAACCCTGAATCTATTGGTCAGAAGTCTCTAAAATCACAACTAGTCAACTAAAATAGTAATTATAACCTAATTAATCAAACTGTAATGAAAATGGTAAGGAGATCTTACACCTATTGCAAACTACAACTTTTATGAACGGTCTACACTGTAAACCACAACTGATAGCTATGGCCTACAACCAAATAGGTTTACCCTCCCAATTCTAGGGCAGTGGGCTTGATCCTCCTTGTCAAATTTATTATCAAGGATTGCCTCAGTGTCCTCTAACAGGTTTGGCAGTTGAATTTCTTGATAGGGCTTTTGTTTGTCCAAATTGGTGTTTCTTGGTGTTCTAGCTCTTTAGGGCATCCATGACACAAATTGGCATGATGCTAGGTGAATTAACAAGTGAATGGCAACTAAAATTTCTCAGTACACTCAAGTGAGTCTCTAATTCAATAAGGCTTCACTCCTCAAATGCTCTCTCTCTTACTATCTCTTTGCCATTATTTTGAGGGGTACTTATAGGAATACCCAAGGGCTAGGGGTGGCTTCATGGAGAAGCCAAGATCAAGAAGATGTGGTTAGGATAGTTGGATTGGAAGCTTCCATCCTTTAACCACATTCTTCTAGAACAAATGGTCGTTCAAATCGATTTGGCTTAGATGAAGGCCAACTAAACTTCAATTAAGACCATAGGTGACAACTATAGTTTAGACTATAGACCGCAGGTCTCAGCCATGGTTCAGACTATATACCGTAGGTCTCATCCATGGTTCAGACTAATTAGGCAAAGGAGCCCAAATTGAGTGGTTAGAACCAATGATCTATCTTGGAGTTTGTTCAAGATCCTCCATATGGTCTTATAGCATGTCCATATGAGTAGTCACCTTTGACATGATGTGTTTTAGGTGTCTACACTCATAGTAAAAATTATTTTGAGAACAAGATGTAGAATGCTTTCAAAAATAACCAGATACTAGAGCTATTATGGAATATGGAGAGGAGGCCTTATAGCATGTTGGATGTGGTTGGAAATTATGGCTCTCAGTTGAGACTACACTAAGAATTATTGGTGGACAAGGTGGTCCCACTGGTTCTAGCTGCCCCTCTAGAAAAATTTCAAAGACCCCACCTTTCAAGTTGTCTAGCAAGATACTAATATTTTTGAGGTCATGATAAAAATTATGGATGAAGCTCAATAAGAGCAGGCTAAGATCTCTTATTCTTCTAGTTCTCCCACTACCACCTCAAAAGGGAAGGAGTGGGTCACTTATTCATCATAGTAGCCACAAAGCATCGCATCACAAGCTTTGATATTGATGTGTCCACCCAAGCAATCTGATGTGGTAGTGGGCTAACCCTCATTATTTTTTGCAACCTTAGTGGTCAACCAAGAAGAACACCTTATTCTCCCTAAGGTCTTAAAGAAGATAACAAAATCTAGGGGGCTATCTAATATACTTAGAGAATATAAGGTGCAGGAGAAGATTCCTACATAGTCATCTACTAGGAAGAAAGGTCGAACTGAGTCTTCTATTCAAGACATTGAGAGTCTCACATTGACGAGGGTAAGGGACACCCTTTAGTTCACCAATTATGAGGAAGAGAAGATTATATATATAGTGGATAAAATTCCCCAAGCAAAAGAATAAGTAGGCCCTAAGTGACATCGGGGCAAGGGGCAGGTGAAGTGTCCACTGCCACATTTGATATTCCTTTGCTACCAAGTCTAAATGAGGCTACCATTGAAATCAGTAAAGGTGTTATGCTGGAAAAATCTGCACCCATAAAAATGATGAAATCCTAAGTGGCCACCCAAGTGCAGGTGGTAGCAATAGTAGAGAAAGAGATAGAATATTTAAAAGCCAAGGTTGCGGACGTAGGTCAAATCTAGCTCAAAGTACAATAGCTGCAAACCAAGGTTGATCTATTAAGGATGCCAGCTCCTTCCCAGGCCAGTGCTACATAGGTTAGTGATTAATTTGGGTTTGTGGAGGAGTTTAAACAAGAAATTAAAGAAAATATAATGGATAAAATGGAGGATCTTGATTCTATTTTTATTGACATCTATGCCACCAAGTATGCTATCGACCTCTTGTGAGATCAACTATAATAATCATATTAGAGGATGAACACCATATTTCCCATCTACAAGATGTTTAAATATAACTATGTACCAATTATTAGGATGATAGCTGCATTGAAAAATGGTTCAGTTTGTTTCTTTGTCGAAGAGTATGCCAAAGTTTTCATCTTCCTACAAAATAGGTAGAATTGGCTTCTATGGAACCAAGAGGTGGTGGATGTTGAACAATAAGTTGGATATGATCTAGAATATTGTGGTTTCAAACTTGAGGAGTTCATTTAGGCTCTCGAAATCAAAGAGTTTGTACTCCACAAAATATAAAATTTAACTTTAGTCCCAATGATAAATTATCCAAGTAGTTTATAGCTTTGGTACAGATGGTGGATCACCCATGCATATTCACTAAGAACATAGTGGAATAGGCTAGAAGAATGGTGAACAAAGCCACACATGATTTTAACTTGTTATTATTTACTTAAAAATTCCATGATGAGGTGTGTAACTACATTGATCAGAGTTTACAGGATCTCAAGGTGGGACCCAATTCACCAGGAGCGCACAAGCCAGCTGCAGCTCAGCTACCGATCCAAGGTAGTGGGGAAGATGATGCACAACTACAACAACCACCTATATATATATATATAATGTGTGGTCTACATACCCATTTTTTATTACATCCTACTTTTGTAGGGAACAATATTGATCTAGTTGGAGCAAACAGTTACAGCCTCACTCGAGCAACCTACACTATATAAGGAAGAATGCTACGATAGTAGATTTTTTATCAAAATTTTAAGAGATAAAAGTCTAGTTATAAGATCCATATAATTATTATTCATATTTTCCCTATGCATGTCTATCTATTTTTATTATCGCCCTTTCTCCTATCATTTACCAGGGACTTCCCAAGGAGCATTGTTCGCTAAGATTATTTCCTGTGCAATACACCAAAGTTGGAGACTCTTTCGTCATTGCAATTAGTATGGAGAGGAAAAACCCCTTGTTATGTTATTCAAACTAGGGTTTATTATAATGAAATATCATATAAGATCCAAGCACCTTGCTGGTCTCTCCATATGTAAAAAACTTTTATGTTAATGGAAATTCCAACTCTATCCTTGGAATCTCCTATGTTGATGATCTGTTTCTACTTATTTATGTATTAATATAATCATAATATGTGGATAACACTTTATTTCACTATTTAAATCATTTTTGTGCATTACATTATTTTAATGAATAAAAACAAACTATTTCTTCCTTATCTTTCCTTTCTAAATCATTTAATATTAATCTGCTACGACTACCCAATGGACACGACACCGGTATGGTCTTGACATGATTTGTTAACAATAGGTTTGGTTACAAATAATTAAAACAACATAATATAATTTTATCTAGTGATGAATAGGCAACTGCACTATAATATCAAATCTATGAACCCATTGTTTAGGGTTTCCTTACCTGACCTAGTCTGTCTAAAGCCCTTCGAGTAATCTATTCCTAGATCAAAGAGGTGGATCCACCAAATTCCATAATACTCATTGTGATCTTAGGGATTTTTGTGACATGAAAAAGTTATGATAAGGTAAGCATGAAATCTCCACAACAAGTATATATGCATCATATTTGATTTTGGTGAAGTTTGAAGCATTTTTGAATTATTAATTAGGGTTTTTGTGATTATAGTTCTAATTAGCCCACCTAGGGATGGCCATAGATTCTACCCATAATATCACTTCAATTTCTATATAGATCATTAAAAAAGTAGTTAATATACATCATGCTATGTTTTGGAATCATCTGGAGTAGTTTAACCCTATTGATTACACTTTTTACATTCAATATTGCATGCATTCCTTTGATTTTTTCATAATTTGCATATGCTAGTAACCCATTTTAATTTCTTGTGTGTAGGTACATGTATTAGAATGCATGAGGAAGGAGCTAAGTATTTGAAGATATATATTAAATTAGTGGTAGCGCAAGCCCACTCTTCAATCATGAGTATGAGAAGAACATGAAAAGTGCACCATAAGTTTATGAAAGGATTGGATCTTTCAACTTTATAATTTTAATTATATCAATTGATAGCCATCAAGGGGATATTTTGTAACCATATATTTGATATATTGATCAATATAAATATAACCCCCCATTTCTTTCATCTATTTTTCACTTATTTGCTTACTTTAATGTCACTTTGAATGCTTAGAATAGAACAATAGATGTAGTTCAATTTCCTTTGCTAGGTGTGCCATTTTTTCCACTCTATAGACATCTCCATACTCTTCAAGTGATGTGAAATGGTTCTACAATTTGGTAGGGATTCACTATGTTCAATTAAATATCTATAACTCATGCTTGGTAGGCCTATAAATAGGCTTTCCAAATCCTAATATTGGCTTCTTAAGGAAGTCGATATCAAGAATTGCTACGTTGGGGCAGTTGGATGGAACCTTCTAAAGGATTCATAGTCCATAACCACTTGAATCAATTACAAATTGGTCGTTGCAACTGATTTGACTTGACTCAGGGAGGTCGAGTTAGTTATAGTTCTAGCCACTCTTTCTCAATACAACTAGGATCCTAGCCACTATTGACATATGCATATAGGATCTTAGCCACTATTGATAGGTATGGAAAGGATCTTAGCCATTGATGTAATTAGTAACTAAGGTTGAATAGGACTAGGCTTACCTAAATGAGGTTTTAGAACCACTGCTAGCTCTTGGAAAGGTCCAAGATCATTCATATGATCTACAAAGGTGCCCATATGAGGAGCCTCTTAAATATGATGTGTTTTAGGTGTCTATAGATTCCATACATTTAAATTATAAAAAAACCATCATCATATTTTATTTCATGACATAAGGTATCATACCCTTAAATTATAAAACAAATAATCATCATATTTCATTTCATAACATAAGGTTCCATAGCCTTAAATTATAAAACAAACCATCATCATATTTCATTTCATAACATAAGATCCCATACCCTTAAATTATAAAATAAACCCTCATCATATTTCATTTTCCTAAAATATACCATTTTAGATAATGAACAGTAATTAAAGCTTCTACACTTTCATTATCCTAAAATCTACCATTTTAGATAATGATCATTAATTAAAGCTTCTACACTTTCATTATCCTAAAATCTACCATTTTAGATAATGAGCATTAATTAAAGCTTCTACACTTTCATTATCCTAAAATCTACCATTTTAGATAATTAGCATTAACTAAAGCTTTTACACTTTCATTATATTAAAATATACCATTTTATATAATGAACATTAATTAAAGCTTCTACACTTTCATTTTTCTAAAATCTACCATTTTAGATAATGAGCATTAATTAAATCTTCTATTAGTTGCAACGAACTACAGGGTGGCAAAGCATCCAATAGATGAGCTAGTACAATATACATTATGAGGTAAGACACAAGGTGGACCAAGGTTTGGCTGACATGGATTCCCTTCTAACAACTCAATAGTAGATGGTGCTCATGTACCCATGGTACCATTAGTTACTATGACATGGACAGATCATCCTCAGTTCCAACAGCTCCTGAAGGGACTTCCCAACTAGACTACAACTTGCAAAGGAAAATCTACCCGTAAAACTACTCAACTAGATACCAACCATAATACCAAATTGATTGCAAATGGTAGTGGCAAGATGATGATGACATTCACATATTTCAAATATATAAGAGACATAGCCGAACTACCAATGACAGTGGCTAACCATGATGCCATTGCATCTATAATGCATAGAGAAGAGACATAGCCAAACTACCAACAATAGTGGCTAACAATGATGCCATCATGTCTATAATGCACAAGGAAGAGACATAGTTGAGCTACCAATGGTAGTGGCTAACAATGATGCCATCACATCTATAATACACAGAGAAAATACATATCTAAACTACCAATGGTAGTGGCTAACAACAATGCCATCACAACTATACTATACAAGAAAGAGACATAGCTGAACTTCCAACAATAGTAGCTAACAACAATGTCATCGTGTCTATAATTCACAAGGAAGAGACATAGCTGAGATACCAATGACAATGGATAAAAATGATGCCATCACATCTATAATATACAAAAAATAGACATAGTTGAACTACCAATGGTAGTGGCTAATAATGATGCCATCACATCTATAATGCATAGAAAAGAGACATAGTCGAGCTACCAATAGTAGTGACTAACAAAAATGCCATTGTATCTATAATGCATAGAGAAGAGATGTAACCAAACTACCAATGGCAGTGTTTAACAATGACACCATCACATCTATAATGCACAGGGAAGAGACATAGTTGAGATACCAATGACAGTGGCTAACAACAATGCCATTACATCTATAATGCATAGGGAAGAGACATGTTTGAGTTACCAATGATAGTTGCTAACAACGATGCCATTGTTTCTATAATGCATATGGAGGAGACATAACTGAGCTACCAATGGTAGTGGTTAACAATGATGTCATCACATCTATAATGCACAAAGAAAGGATAAAAGCAAGCAATATCGAGATGTAGACCAACCTGGCTCACCTGCGATAGTTGGATCACCTGCACTTCTTGAGTGGATATCCATCATCCACTACTCCTTCACTCACAATGCTCTCTCTCCAATTTGTGCTCCTTTGCTCATGGTGCTATCTTCACTTCATGCTCTTTCTATCATTTTTCCTCATCTACATCTTCTCTCCCTTCCTCGGTCTAGGTCCCCACCTACCTTCCATTACTCCTTGACCACCTCTAATAGGCGGTAAGGTGGACATACCTCTCCTCTTTTACTAAGGTAATAATCATAAAAATATTTCCTCTCATGTCAAAGGAGCTTCATGAAATTGATCCATTATGGCCTCCAAAGACCAACCCAACCCATTCTTATAAATATCATCTTGTCGTATTTATGCCATATGGGTCGATTGTCGGGTGAGCGATGACTTTATAGACATGTCATGGTAAAGACCTTACCTTGGAGTTTATTTAAATTCCTTATTTTATTTCAAGATAGGTTCTCCATTTATTATATGGAGTAATCATTTGATAAATCGATCACCTCTTTGGTTATTTAAATACTAATGCTATCAAATAGATCAACCTTTTACTACTAGCATCATTTAAATAATCAACCGCTCATTTTCAAATGAAATCTTTTTGCTTTTTAAATAAAACAATCATTAGATTATATCTTTTGTTTTTTAAATAAATTAACCATTTATTTAAAAAATATATTTTTTCTTTTTAAATAATCAATCATTTATTTAAATAATATATTTTTCTTTTTAAATAATCAACCATTTATTTCTACAATATATTTTTGCTTTTTAAATAAATCAATCATTTATTTAAACAATATATTTTTGCTTTTTAAATAAATCAATCATTTATTTAAACAATATATTTTTGTTTTTTAAATAAATCAATCATTTATTTAAACAAAGCACACATAAAGTTGTGAAGGTAAACCTTTTACTCCATGCTCACCAGTTATCAAGGTTAATAATGCTGAAGTAAAAGACAATCATGCAAGTGCATTAAAAAAAGAGGGAGTCTTTCCATCAATCTAATCACATGTCTCATGTTAGAAATAATGTGCACTTTGCTTGTGCATGTTATGACATGTGTCCTTGACACTTTTCATGTTTTTCATATAGGTTTATGCCTATATATTGTACTTTTATCATGTGTAATTATATCTCATATATTTTAGTCCAGCTCAGGCACTCTCCTGCCCTATGTAAACCCTAGAGGGAGGATTTCCCTCATGGAAATCCTCCCTCCTCCCATCATATTTCCACCCATTTTTTTCAAATTAGGGAGTATGCTCTCCATATTTTGATGTATGGATCAAAAACCAGATGTTGAAGAAATTAATGGTTACCATTTTTTTTACAGTGATTGGGAAGTTAAAATTATTTGTATCTTTCTGTAGAAGAAGTTTCTCCAAAGAGAAATGAAAAATGAGATACACTAATTTGGTAGAATCATTGAGAGGCCATGTTTAAGTTTATTTTTTTTTAAACCACAAGATTTTTGGTTGGGATTGGTTCTCCCTTGTGTAGTGATGCACTCTTTTTATTTACCCTAAGAGAGTGTAGTTCTCTTCTCTGGGTTGATGTTTTTATTTATTTTTAAATATGATGCTTCACATCTGGCCATGCTCCACATCTTGTTGTTTGTAGGGAGCTCCGATGAGCTGCTGATGTAGAGTTATAGATATGTAGCCTTCTCCTCCTATTTATAGTGATGATATGCCTATTACATGTTTTGTGCAAGCTAAGTTCTATTCTTTATCTCATCCATGGACTTGCAACATCAGTGCATCAAGGAATTATTTTGGACAGTGTGGATAGGTTTCATGTGTGACAATTGGAAAATTTATTGGAGTAGATTTTGCATCATGTAGTGATATGATTTTTTTTTGGCCACATATTGACTATTTGTTTTAATATCAATCATCCTACACTCTATAAAATCAATTGAACAAGACCAAAATAGAGCAGAACATGCACTTGCTAGAGATGTGGCATTCTATAGATTGATTTCATGTGAATGACTACCTAGAGATCATCAACACTGACCTAACAAGAGGAGATATATTTATTAGAAATATTAATAGAAAATTAATTTTTAAAAGAAGCAATCTCTGTGAATGCACCTTTATCATAAAATCTAAAAATTGAAAATATCATGGACTTCTTAGTGTTGGTGTTAAGAGTGATATCTAATCATGGAGCAACATCAGCTAGTTCATCACGAGCATCAGGAAGCATGAGCTGGCATCATAGGTTGCAACAACTAGACATCATTGAAGAAACAGAGGTGGCATTCTACAATTATTTTTAGCTCTAAGAAGAAGAGAAGACTATTTCCATTCATCCCAAGCAAAGCCTCGACTATTTTTTTCAAATCCATCGCTTAGTCCAACTAGTTTTGAAAGCCTTGTTTTTCTTGGTGCTATGATGTATAAAGGATTTAAAAATAGATCGACCAAAAATGAGTGATGTGGTGAAGGAGCTGGAGTCCATCATAGAATCCTTGGGACCCAATAATAAGTATGATGACACAGATATGGAAGCCGGGCGTGGAGTGAAAACTATGGATACTACTCATCCTTTGGTAGGTGGCTCTTCTTCAAATACAGAAGGATCACTGGTCATGGTCCTATTTTAGGAGAAGCTAACTACCACTAATTAAATTTCAACCTCCCTCCCATTACATCTGGTCACCGCTGTGTTTCACTGTGAAACTTACTATTATTTTTTCTGCATGATAGATTTGATCTAGTGTTGTATTTGCTCAACTACAGAGAGCACATTGTTGGAGATCGTTGGAGACTTTTTGCATCATTTTTGGCATTATATTTTATGTTTACTTCCTCCAATAGTAGAAATTTATCTATCCTTGCTTGTTCTATTGACTATTTAATAGACACATCATGCAACAACCTAGGACAAGGCTCAACTATGTGTTCATCCATGGAATCATTTCCATGTATCACATATCGTAATATAGCATATTTTATCTCTCTTTTTCTATGCATCTCGGTTGGTTGTAAAAGTGATTTCCACCATCACATCACATTGACCCTGGTAATATAATGACATTGAACAACACAGTGATTTTTTTAAATCATTAAATGATTTCACATCTATGAGAGTCAACCCCAAATACAATGCATAATGTGAAACCAATTTCCATTGAGCAATAACATATCAGTATGAAGGTATGATTTCTAAGGATGTATATTAATCTATAGTGAATTTATCAGTAGAGATAGAGGTGCACAAATATATTAAACCTGAGATCATGATATTGAGAAGTGCAGAGATAGCATTGTTTGCCAGCCACATTAGATCTGATTATATTCTACCAGATACCAAATTATAGAGCTTCCCATGATTGCATAAATTGGTGTACATATTATATCCAAACTAGATGGTGTGTTAGTGGGTCCCCCTATCTATGGGATCTAGAGAAGGTAAAAAAAAATACGTATGCTCAAGTTGCAATGTACATATGAAGTGATGTAGAGATATCTACACCTGGCCCTTACACATGATCGTGTTGGTTTGGTGTTGCATAGAAAATAAATTAAGTGGCCATTTTTTATTATTTTTAAAATGTTCATGGGACATTCCACCATGTAATGGTTGATAAGGGCCACATGGCCTTCTATTTTTGTATTTTTCCTCGGGAGGGGACATTTGATTTGAAGGTATTTTTATTCACTATTCACATTGGATTTGTAAAAATGTGGGTCATTGTATTTTTGTGAGGATAGTGGGTTTATTATCCCACATGAATAGTGGGTGGGTATATTATTTTTTAATATTTTATATTTTCTTTCAAATGGATGTGCAACTATGGCTGACAATATGGCTTCAATTTTTAAATATATTTCCACATGTAAAGTGGAAAATGGAAGGCCAAGATGGTCTATGTATGTAATTCCCCTATGAGGAAAAATTGAGGTAATGTTTTTTCCATTGGAGAGCAATACTGCCAAAGTGCGATGCTAGGAATATTCCATGGGAAATATTCTTTGATTCTAGGAATATTCTTTCCTGATGTGAAGACTTGTTAATTTTTCTTTGAAAATGAGGGTCCCATTAAGACACAAACATAGGGGTATTTATAGTCATCGGAAAGTTTTTCTAATATGGACACATTGGTGGTGTTCAATTTTATTTTTGAGGTAGTCATATATGCATTTTTTAGCCTCAAATATTTTTGTATTCTAGAGTGCATTTTTGGTTGAACTCGATACTCTATGTAAGTTAACCTAGTATCTAGTATTGTACTCTATCACACTTGGTGGATGCAACGAATGATTACCCATGCATTTAAGTAATATGAGGTGATTACCATAAGGACACCTACTCTAAGGACCACATACATAGATACCCTAGACTCTATACAAAGGATTTTTTGGATCAAATTTTAAAGACTACAAACATAGAAACTTTAGAATATTCTATTCTCTTTTTTATTCTTCTCCTTAACATTTGGATTCTATGGCTCATTTTATTGTATTTATTGAGTGCATTTTTGATAGATATTGACACTCTTATATGGATCTAATTATTTTTTATTAAGGTATATTTTTGGTATATCCGAAGACACCTTCTAAATTATTTTTTCTTCTCCTGCACATTTGGATTCTATGGCTCATTTTATTGTATTTATTGAGTGCATTTTTAGTAGAGACTGATACTCTTATATGGCTCTAATTGTTTTGTATTAAGGTGCATTTTCGGTATATTCGAAGACACCTTCTATATTGTGTTTCACCATGAGGGGGTATGATATCATGGTGAACCTAGTTAGTGACCTACGAGAGGTAACATACCTATAGGATGACCTACAGAGGCAATAAAATCAAAGGAAGAGGCTAACCCTGAGGTACCCAGGATGACCCTAAGGTACTAAGATGGTTGACCCTGAGGCAACAAACTTGTGGAAGTGGCTAAGCCTGAGGTAACATATTAAGACTTATACATTGTTGATATAGCATTATTCATATTTGAAGATTAAGAAAATAAATTCCTCAGATTGAATAAAGCTCTATATGGGTTGAAGCAAGAAACCTAATCTTGGTATGCAAATATTGACTCCTATTTCATAAACCTTGGTTTCACTAGATTTACAGCAAAATATTCTCTCTATGTGAAACATTGTAAGAACTGCATAATTTTGGTTACATTGTATGTGGATGATCTTATCATTATAGGTGATGACATAGAAGGAATAAGATTGCTCAAAGAGGAGTTATGTAAAATTTTTGAGATGACAGACTTAGAACTCCTCCACTATTTCTTAGGTATAAAGGTATGACAACAACCTGATAAGATCTTTATCTCATAGGCTAAATACATTTAGTTTATATTAGATAGGTTTAGCATGGAGGAGTGTAAGCTCTCCCTCACTCCCATGGAAACCAGGTTAAAATTGGTTAATAGTGATGATGAAAAGGTTTGATGGTACCCTTTATAGGTATCTAGTTGGAATTTTGATCTACTTAAATTCAACTAGACCAGATATTTCCTATTCAATTGGCCTTATTTCTAGATTCATGTAGGATCCTAAAAAGAGTCATTGGATAGAAACTAAGAGGATTTTGAGATTCCTCAAGGCCACTCCTCATCATGGCCTTATGTACACATCATGTGATGATTTTTCTTTGATTGGTTACATAGATTCATATTGGGCTAGTTGTCAAAACTAGAATATCCACATCAGATTATTGTTTTTAGTTGGGTCAAGGCTCTATTTCATGGAGCACAAAGAAGTAGAACACAGTTTCATTATCTTTAGCGAAGTTTGAATATAGAGCAGTAGTTGATGCAACTAAGGAAGTGATTTGGTTGAGGCAATTACTTCAATACATTGGGCTATTCATAGATGGTCCAACTTATATATATTGTGATAATCAAAGTACCATTAATATGACCAAGAATCCAATATTCCACACCAGAACAAAGCACATTGAGATCCATCATCACTTCATCAAATAAATGGTCCAAGAAGATGTTATACACATTGAGTATGTACCAACTCGACATTAAGATGCTGATATCTTCACCAATTCACTTGGGCAATACAAGTTTTTTTAGTTTAGAAAATTGCTCTATGTATGTAATAGAAGTCAAAATTAAGGGGGAATGTTATCTAATGTTGAATTATTTTTCAATAGTTAGGATAGTGCACATTAAGAAGGAATGTTAGAATATTATAATGTGCACTATACCTTCAGTTTGACACTTATTTTATGCCACTTATATTATGCTTTCTAGTTTGATTTCTCCAACTGGATTTATGTGTCTTCCTGCATGACACTTAGAGTGGATATTATGAAACTTGTTAAATCTCACTCATAGGCTTGATTCTAGACCAAAGCATGTAATAAAGAAGGATGTTAAGATTATTAATGTGCATTTTTACTTAGGAAAGAGCACATTAAGTGGGAATGTTAGAAATAATATACACTTTGTTTGTGCATGTTATGACATGTGTCCTTGACACTTGTCCTTGACTCTTATCATGTGTAATTATATATCATCCATTTCAGTCCCAACATCTAAGTATCTAGAACTTACGATAGCTACTAGGCCATCATTCTGGGGCTTAATGTGATTAGATATTTATGATTATCCCTTAACCGAATGCATACCTATATGAAGGTATCTATCTATGTTATCTTTGAGTTTCCTTATAATCATTTCCCTGTACTTAAATACTCTCATATCTGGTGGATAACTCAATTCCCTCCACTCACTAGTGTACCTAATCTTACACATTGGCAATTCATTAGAAATATCATATAATTCATTATCTACTCATTATTATGAGGTTGCTTAATTGCACAAAATCATGTATTAACCACATTTATTAATACATTATTTTTCTATGTTCAAAGGTCCATCTAGGAAGGTCATGATAGATATAGGGATGCAGTTAATGCAAATCATTTGTATAGTGCAATATTTTTCCTTGAGAAGTTTCATCAAGTGTAGAAAAATTATAGAAATTAATGACCCACCACCTAGGTGGCACATCACCAATTAATGTAACTATCCAACAAAAGAAGAAGAGGGGAGACCTCTCATCTATAAATAAGAAAGTGTAATTTATTTTTAGTATTGGCTCTTGGCCATTACAATTTTTATGCAATATTAGAAGTGTATTAAATATAAGCAAATTATTATATGGCCTTAAAAATATTTCATGTATGTATGAATTTCATGATTGTTTATTTTTGCTAAAATTGGTGGATGAAATGGTTGTAATTTTGCAATCTATATTTTAATTGTTTATTTATTGATTATGGAATTTGCAATTATGTATTAGATGGTAATAGATGTTAAAATGCATTGGTTGGTCTATTAGATAATTTGTATGTTTTATCTAGATTTCTATCCTGATCTTGTATATATCTTAATGTGACTAATCTACCCTTTCAATTCTAATATATTATCTTAGTTTTCTCTTTTTCCTATTTCCTTAATCTGTACAAAATAGTTAATGTTTCTTAAGGAAACAACCTTCTTTGGATATTTGTTACAAGACATCACCATATTATTGGTCAAGTATGTAAGGCACACAAATCTTTCTGTTAGGTGTAGATTCCAAACAAACAATTGCTATGAACATAGAGTTTAGTGAGGGAGGAAATTCAAGCAAGGAAGGAGGGAAGGGTACCACTTAGTTTGTTAGAGGAAATACCTAAGAAATACTTCATAGAGAATATGGAACACTTCCACTCTATTTATTGTAGTAAAGAGAAATATACTTTAAAGAATAAAGTTTACATATACAAGAAGGTAAACTTCCATTGAGTTGGTTAGCATAGAGATAAAGATGAGTAAGATTGGTAAACAGAAAAATAGTAGGGTAAATTGTTCCACTCAATTTATTATTGTTTAAATCAAGATATTGAAGATGAGAGATATTTCCAAGATAGATAGGAAGAGTACCTATTAATTAATTTTCCCCCAATTCCATGTGTGTGAGAAGATGAAGGTCATACAAGCTATAAAATATGACACCACCATCCACAATAAAAGAGATAATATTAAGTGTGACCACATAGTTGGTGTAAATATCATAGGATATGCCATGCCACGTGGGACCTTTCCCTCCTCCATAATAAATATATCTTTACTCTCTTTCTTAGATATTACCTCTAAAAAACTAAGTGGGACCCTTTCCTCCTCCCTAGATAGTCTCTCTTTACTCTCTTTTTTAGATATTTCCTCTAAAAATATAAGTGGTACCCTTCCCTCCTCCATGGGTAGTCTCCCTTTACTCTCTTTATTAGATATTTACTCTAACAAAATAAGTGGGACCCTTACATCCTCCCTTTCTTGGCTTTCCTCCCTTGCTATACTCTATGCTCATAGTAATATATTCAATGAAATCATTCCTTCCTCATCATTTCCAGCTTTCATATAAGTTTTCTCCCTATCCATGGATACTAATCAAATAATTTTGGAGTATTTATTCCATAACCTTACCAAATTAGAGTAATTGTATTTATCCAATTGTATACCGAATATTAGCACCTCATGGATCCCATATTTTCAATTAGATACTCTACCCTTGATATCATGTAAGACTTGTATGCCAAAAATGGCCACATACTATATATTTAATATTTTCAATTAGATACTCTACCCTTGATATTTGATACTTTGAAATTTTTTTTTAAGGCATGAAGATGCTCCAATGTACTGAAGTTATAGTGTATTTTAGAGTGATACATCACAAAATGCTTCAATTCACTCAACACTTAGTTATTTTTTATAACATAAGCAAGGTATTCTGTGCTACTCAATACTTAGTGTATTTTGCAATGTCCTAGCACAAATGTTCCAATCTGCAATCAAATCAAGTCTAAATGATGTTAGCATATTTTAAAGTGTAGATTAGAAAAATTACCTCATCCCGCACACCAAAGCAACTAAGTGTCAGAGATGTCCCATGTTGTTGAGTTCCACGTCTATTTTAGAGTGGAATGGTAAAATACTCTATGTTGATGGGTAAGAAGTTCAAAATGTTTGATAAGAAGTATAAGGTAGGGGAATAACACAAAAGACATTTTACACTACTTCTCGAGTGGATTGGTGATACTCTATTCTACGGTCAACTCGGGTCAAAGCTAGAGAAATTAATATCAAAAAGCGAATTGCAACATACATTCTATACTACGGATGTGAAAATATAATAAAGCATTTTGAAGACTTAAGTGAGTGGATTAGTGATGAGCTACATTTCACTCAATATTCAATGTATTTCTCATGAATGCTCCAATGCACTAACTAAAGCCACCCAAGCTAATGTTAATGTTATTTTTAGAGTAGATTGGTGATATGTTCTATGTTGCTCATCTGTAAAGTATTATTAAAGTTTAATTACAACCATCCACGAAGTGCATCAATGATTGATATTATGCTAACATTTTCATGAGTATAAAAATACTGATTCTTGGAAAAAAAGAACTAGTTAGTATGAGTGGGAAGATGAAGCATCCATGGAGCCAATAACCAAGAACTAGTAAGTTGCATAATTGAGCTACTATGGTGTGCAACATTGAGAAGATTTCCTAGACCCTGTAGGCACATGAAAATATGCCATTATAGCATTCTGCTAATCTGGCATAGTCTAAATACTTGTAATGTTCCTCCTATTTTCTTTCATTGTAAAACTATATATAGATGTCGAACCCTCAAATTTTAGGGCCGAATCTAGAGTGTTTGCTTGCCCTACTATGTAACATCTTTTGCAAATTAATGGAAGGAACATTACTTGGAATTTTGACTCAAGATTTATCATATTCAATATCTTTTATTAAGAGGTTCGAGTTGTGAATTACATTTATGTCAATTTTGTTACCGTTATTTTATTCCACCTATATTAGATTACTAGTTGTAAGGTAATTGAAATCTATTTATAGTTAGATCTATGCTGGCAAGAGGTTTATTTCTGTTAAGTCTAAATACTGATATATTCTACTAAATTATATTGTTAGTATCATATATGTTGAAATTACTTCTTAAAGCAAATCTCTACTTTATTTTTATTATATGAAAATTATTCTATTTTGGTTTTTGCTATTCCTAAGTGTGGGACAATGGAAATAATTTGATGAAGGTTTTACCTATGTATGCCTATGCTATTAGCCCTATCTAGAAACTTTTCTAACCTTATCTCTCAAAACCATTATTGAGCTTAATTGAGCCAACACTCTATCATTTGAAAAGAAACCAGCCTACTCTAGAGGTTGGGCTAAAGAAATCTTTGGTCCATCCAATGTTGAGTTCTGAGTTGTGACTAGCAAGTGCAAGCCTAGTCAAAAAGCTAGAAGATAGATAGTTACAATTATAACACCTTAAAATTGACTCATATTAATTTACCCTAAGTCAAAAACATTTAAATTTTTTATTAAAAATACCTACTAACATCTTGCCTCAAATTTCACACTCGTATTAAGTTAGTTTTTAATCTCTTGATGATATCGGTTCTATTTGATTGATATCAGATGTCCGATCCTCTATTGAATTTGAATTGCATGAGATCGGATGTTCGATCTCATCCAAAAATAGAAACATCCAAAATAAAAAAACAAAAAATTGGTTAAAACTCCTTTTGTCTCTATCTACCAAATATCATGGAGGTTACGAGATTAGATTTTTTGATAACACCTAGATTGGAAGAAGTTACAACTTCTTCTATTTTTGGCCCAACCCCTCCAACCTACCTAGCTTATTTAATCAAAAATCCTCTCTCTGAATTCCTCCTAACTCCTTAGATGATTATAAATTACTCTTGTGTTCTTTGCTTTTTTTTAATGTGTTTTTCATACATATTTTTAGGATCAAAAGTACGATTGTGCATCGATGGATATGATATGAGATTGGACTTTTGATCTGGATATACAATATCTGATTTGGTTTGCAGGCTATGTGGGGGCATCTCTAGGATTTTGTTTGCATTCCTTAATCTCTTATTTACATTTCTAATATTATATTTATAATTTATCATCTCATTTAGTTTAGAAATTTTTGTTATCATACTTGGAGTTCACCATCCTTGCATTCAATTGCAAGTTCCTATTTTTGCTGTGAAAGCAACATACACTAGCTTTTTACCTAACCTAATTCAAGCTTAATAATGTTCATATTATGTTGCAAGTTCCTATTTTTTCTATCTATCTATGAAAATACAAGTTTTTTCTCAGATTGGATCTAACAATATCAGATTGAACCTACCGATTACAGATCAAACATCCGATATAGCCCTGCAACATTCAATCTAGCCTATAAGCAAAAAAACTCTACATTATACATCTAGGTTATGTAAGAGTGTAAAATAAATTTAATAATTAAGCATTGCATTGGTTGACCTTCCTTAATTCGTTCTATGTTGTATTAATTTGAAACAAAGTTGTATTTAATATAGTTTACCTGCATTTTGCTGAACTAGGTGATTGTGAGTAAAGTAAAAAGAATACATCAAATAAACTCCCAACCTAGGTGTGGAAACTGCCATACAAATATTTCCTGGTGAACCCACCTAATTTGTCAAAAAATCACCAAAGAGGGCACAAAATCAAGTGCCTCTCCTTTGAGGTGTAGACCTAGCATTTTTCCATTCCCCTTTTAGGCACGGATCCATTAGCCTAAAGGAAAGGAGTGCAAAATTTTTAGAGCTACATTCTTTGGTGAACCCGATGTGAATAACATAGGCATATTTATGATTTATAACACATTAAAAAAATATCATAGATCAAAAATTGCATATTTTAGGTTCATTTCATAGATGTTGGATTTCAACATAGGAAGAGCTACAAGCATAGATATTAGAGATTATTATCTACAAAATAAATATCTCTAGTAGTTGATAATTCTAGTATTCCATCTCAATAATAGTGGACTAAACTTTTGAAAATATTAGACATAAAATCCAACATACCAAAACTTAATCAAATTATAATATTTGACATACCTAGAATCCTGGAGCCCGATAACGCTTCTTGCTACTTTGATATTCAAATATCATGTGAGAGATGGTTAGAGGATAAAAGCGCAAGTGTTTCTTCAACTATTTATACTTTTTAAGACTATCTTAAAAACACCATAATAGTACATATATTTCTAGAACACATAGAATATCAGGAAATAGTCTTGGAAAATAAAATAAGATATCACAAAACTTCTAGGGTAGTCCATTATCATGAGTATTATCACAAAATATATTTTTATGCTCAAGACTCTAAAATTGATAGTATCACTATAGCCCATTTTGTTAAATTTTTGAAATCAAACTTTTAATTTGAGGAAGAGCATTATATGTCACCTGAAGAGCTTGAACCTATCAATGATATCTATAGACTCTTTTAGGAAGACTAAGTATAATATCTAGAATATTATAATTTATATTTTTTGCTTTATTTTTGAAATCCAAAAAAAAACATAAAAAAACCAAAAACAAAATACAATTTAATATTTATAGGTATACATGTAACATATATACCCAAGAATTAAAGAATATATATACATACCATATATATCACTGCAATATAAAAATATCTTAAAATAAAATACCTAGAATCTTAAGAAATGATAAGCAAATAGAATCTGACTCCTCGGAGGATCCAGATCAAGAAAAAATTGATGATACATATGGAATATGATAGAATCACAAAATAAGGTGAAGAAATTAATAAATAAAAGGAAATAGACAACCCTACTAAGCCTTATATGGATGATGAAGGTAATGTTAGTTTTAAATCTGTCCAACACTTCATTGAGTTTCTAAAAAATAATATAGATGTAATTAATCATGTGATAAATATAGAAGATTTACTCCTAATGATAGATTATTCAATGGAGGCTGCTGTAGAAGTTGATTTTCAGTTGTATGCAAATCCATTAACATATATGAGTAAAGCATATCAATATCAAGTTGGTCCATCCCAAAACATAAATCAAAACATAGAAAAATCAGCAATACAATCTAATTCTAAACAAAAACAACATTCTTCTTCTTCTCAATATATTCATCAACAAGCATCTACATCACAAAAAGCTAAGAAGATGCAAAATTCCAACCATAATCAACAAATAATTCAACAGAATACAATTCCATATAAACTTCATAACACCTTTCCCACCAACACTTTACACAATAGTATTTCAGCTGGAAATCCTTACATGACAACACAACCTTATCATCAAAGACACAACAACATGATACAACAAAATCAATTTGGTGGACAACCACAGGGACTTGAAGCCTTGGTTAAACAATTAGCTTCATGTATATATCAGATATATCCCTACCACCCCTCATACAATTACAGAGAGATGTGTAGTCAACCTTTGGATCCTATTGTGGTTGATCAACCCTACCCCAAACATTTCCCTATACCATCCTACCGAATTATAAAGGAACCAAATATCCTATTGAGAATTTTTGTATGTTTAGAAAAACCTATCATGATATCTCCTATGATGATTTGCTATTACTAAAAATGTTCCCTAAAAGTCTTAGAGGCATGATCCTAGAATGGTATTATCAACTACCTACAAATTCTCTAAGGAACTTTGAAGAGATAGCAGAAATGTTTGTCCAAAAATTTAGTGCCTACATAGAGAGGCATGTTACTATTAAGTATTTATACAATTTGAAACAAGGGAAATATGAGAGCTTTGCTGAATTCTTAACCAAATGGAGACAAATTTTAGGAAAATAGTATTTTGAATTACCTCATCGAGATATGGTGGAGATATTCATTGGTAATTTGTAAGAATAATTATCTTATGAAATTTCTACTACTATAGTAACCTAATTTGATCAAGCTATAGACTTATCAAGGAGGGTAGAATATTACCTCATTAGAAGAGGATAGTTCAAGAAAAAGTATGAGGATAAAACTTCTAAGAATCAATACAAGAATAAACAAGTAGTAGGTGATGGAGTTACTGATAGCAGAAACACCTCAAATATCAACACTGTAGAGGCTATAAAGAAATTTGTACTAAAAATCCATGATAAACCTCTAAGAGAATTCACAAGACTGAATCAACCATTAACATTGATTTTGCCTCAATTATTAGAACAAGGTTTGATACGGTTGCTAGAGATAAGACAACCAGATACCACTACAGCTAGATATAGGGTTGATCTACATTGTAACTTTCATAGAGTTGATGGACATTCAAAAAATTCTTGTAAATGGTTAAAAAATATGATACAATATTTTATTGATAAAGGAACAATGGAAGTGGAAAAATTCCCACCAGATAATAATTCTCAAAATAATACACAAAAACAACAAACTCAGAATGTAAATCAAAACCTAGATATCTTTCAACATCATTTACCCAATCATTGTAAGGAAGCTATGAACCAACTAGAGCATCATAATGTTCCTCCTCCAATTCCATATGTGCGAAACATTAGCAACTTCTTACCACATCAATATTTACAATATTCATATGTGCCCACTCAATCTATAGTTACAATTAGGCCCATACAATATTTCTAGCCTTCATATTTGAAAGACATAAAAAGTGACATAGAAAGTAAAACATAAAGTGATATGGACATCATCTCAAACAATTCAAATAGTTCTTAATATGTGTCAGATCAAATTCTTCCCATCACAAATTTATTGGTACCAAAATAATCATTTCCTAGAAGAATGACCACTTGAACTTCATCTCAACAAACACTTTTTATTGAACAAGCTGTAAATGCTAGACCCCACTTTATTCATTTGTAAAATAATAATATTGTGGGTACCATTGGATCCATCACTAGATAACAAGCACAAAATCCAAATTCTCAATCACAAACTCAAACTCAAAATGAGAAATCAACTCCATTTGTACTAAGAGCCCCTACAAAATCAAATAATATATCAAATTCACAACAAAAATCTCCTTATGATATTAATGAGCAACTAGCTAATATCACAACAAGAATTTCTCTTTTAGATAGGCTAAGAACTTCATCTATACATAGAGAGGAATTAATGAGTACCTTAAGAAATATGATGATACCTCAAAATATAGAACCTAATGCTATAGTAAATGTTGTAATTTCTCATGGAATAAATTATATAGATTTTCAAGATAAGGATATTCCTCCTCAAAGTATGTATAGAGATAACTCTTTATATATTACAACATTAATTGGAGATGTAGGTATAAAAATATTTTTAATTGATAATGGATTATCATTAAACATATGCACATATGATTTTTTTTAAAGGTTTAGGTTTAGAAATGAAAAGTTAAAAAGAACTAAATGATTATCAAAGCATTTAATGATGAAACTCAAGAAACATGTGGAGTATTATCAATTCCATTGCAAGTTGGTCCAAGGATTTTGGATATGATTGTATTTGTTGTATCTTGCCCAGCATCATAAAACATACTTCTAGGTCAACCTTGGATAAACACAATGAGAGCAATACCTTCTACACTACATCAATGTGTTAAGTTTGATTTTAAAAATAAATTGGTCACTATCAATGGTGACCATAGATCATTTGACATGTGTGTTATAGTAGATCCAATAGGAGTCCCATTTTGTCCTATTGTATCTGCAACAAAACCTATTCTTAAAGATCCTCCTTCACAAATTAAACCCACATCTTCTAAATCCACACCATCAAAACCTACAACTAAAATAGATAGTCCCTCTATGTCATATCCTCTTTTAGATGAAATTTTACTGTATTTATCTACAATAATTACAACTTTAGAGTAGACTAATTTTGCTACCCAATATTCCCTTATTTTATCTCAATTACCGCTATCTCCCCGCATGATGGGCTTGCCACGAAATTTGGAAAGCATATATCATATGGGAGTTGTGCCTTTATTTATGCAGGGTATGATTTTGGTAAAATTAATATTAAAATGAGTGTCATAGTTGATAAAAATGGGTTTTCTCGATGGTACTTTTATAATGGATATGTAAAATAAAAAAATAATGTGTAACATCGATTATAAAGGTAAATGATTGGGACCTCTTGAAAATGGTATACGGGAACCTTTAGAAGTAGAGGAATGTCCTGATCGATGTGGTATTGGCTACATTCCTACAAAAACTCAACCATTCCCATTTGAGGATGATGATCAACTAATAACATATCAAGAATACTTGGCACACCAAGAGTATTTTAAAACAAGTAAAAGGATATATTCTTGTAATATGTTGTCAATAGCATATCCAAAAATGATTGCTACACCAGAGGATTGTTTAGAAGGGGATATTTTTCATGATATCCCTCTTGATGAAGTTTTAAGGAATGGATTCTTCTTTGATGGGTCTATACCATCTATAGTCCACGTTCAAAAAACCACTCATCAAGAGAAATTAGCTAAGTTAAACTTAGAAGAATTACAAGAAATGGGTGTGCCACCTGATTCATCCAAATTTGAAAGAGATTTGAACATTATGGTAGAAAATGTTCTACAAGTCAACATTGGGACAAAAGCCAACCCTCATATGGTTAAAATTGGAGCAGAATTAAGTGAAGAAATACAAAACCAATATATCACATTCCTCAAGACGTATGCTGATGTTTTTGCTTGGACATATGCAAATATGCTAGGCCTTGATTATTATGTGGTCATGCACCATTTAGTAGTATGCCCTGATGCAAAACCTGTAAAGCAAAAACATAGAAAAATGCATCCCAAAGGAGCATTGCTAGTTAAAAGTGAGTTACATAAAATTTTGAATGTTTTTTTATCCAAGCTATTGACTATGCTTATTGGATAGCGTCTTAAATTGGAAGGATACAGACAAGTTAAGAATAACCAAGCTGACCAAGCCAACATAGAACTGGCAAAAATCCAGGAGAAAGGAAAGCAACATAATGAGGGACGCAAAAATCAAAAAGTATGTATTAAAGATCCCAACTTGAACATGTTTGATATCCTAGCAAATCTAGAAGTTGAAAAAGAAAACAGTAAGGATGATACCATCAGTGTCAAGTTTTCTAAAACCCTAGACTCCCCATCCAAATCGAGACCATCCCCAGCTATGGCAAAAAGCCCCAAAAGCTATGCTCAAAATGAATAAAAATTACTAGGTCAAAAAATAGAGTCAAGAGTCGAAGTTGTGGAAACAAGAGCCAGGAATGTAGCTCCTAATCTGGTAGTGGAGCAAATTATCCCTTATCAGACGAGCCCAATGATAAAAGGTTCCTTGAAGGAAAGCCCCCTATTTAGGAACTAGATAGGAGAGGTGAACCAAAACAAGGCTAAGGATGAAGAGGGAATTGAAAACCCCCAAAATGAGGAAGAAGGTTCAAGCCCTAGACTATCACAATATATGCCCCCTCATTTCAGTCCAAAATAGACTAGAAGCACTACCAAGCCTTCGATAGATTATGGAAGTGAAAGAAATAAAGGGAGAATATCTATAGTAGAGCACTATAGAATGAGAATCAATGAAGAAATTGAAAACTGAAAGCAAAGAACATTGTTACAGCAAGCTATTCCTACCCAAGATAATAGCAAAATTGACAAACCCCCTTTGGATCAGGGAAGGGGGTAGGGAAAAAATATCAAATAGTCTAAATGAAGGTTCTCTCATGGAATGTGAGAGGCCTAAATGGCCCACCAAAACAAAGGATGGTGAAGTCTATAAGGAAGGATTGGAATCCTACTATCATTTTTCTTCAAGAAATAAAAACAGATGCAACACAATCAACACTTATAGCTAGAAGTATTTGGAAGCAAGGGGAAGTGGCCTTTCAACATGCGAGAGGAGCATCTGGTGGCCTCATGATCTTATGGGATCCTATTAAAATAGAAGGAAGTATTATTCAGGCAAATGAAAGAGTCTTAAGCGTATTATTTCATGATTTTGATACTAATAAGAATTGGATTATGTCAAATGTTTATGCCTCCACCTCTGTCCAAGGGTGGTCTAAACTATGGGAGTTTTGGGGGCATTTGAGCCAAGATTTTAAAGACATTCCTTGGGTGATTGGGGGAGATTTCAATACCCCCCTTTACCCATATAATAAGAAGGGATGATCTGGGTTACCCTTAAGGAGCATGGAGGACTTCAATGAATTCATTAACACAAATGAATTGATGGATGTAAGACAAAAAGGAGCCAAATTTACATGGAGTAATAAGAGGATAGGAAGTCAGTTGATTCAAGAAAGGTTGGACAAGTTTTTTTTATCCAAGGAAGTTACAACAATGTTTGGTGATTCATCGTTACAAGCCCTTCTTAAATGTGCTTCAGACCATAATATTATTCTATGGGAGGCATTTCAGGCTAACTCCTTTAAAAAGCCATTCAAATTTTTGTCAATGTGGGTTAAACATTCGAACTTCAAGAAACGAATAGAGGAATGGTGGCAACAGCCTATCCAGAGAAGTGCTTCCTTCAAACTATCTCAAAAACTTAAGATGGTGAAAAACAACCTTAGAATATGGAATAAAGAAGTCTTTGGAAATATTTTTGAGAATAAGAGAGCAGTGGGGGAAAAACTAAGAATAATAGAAAGCAAAATCCAAAATGGAACCTATGATGAGGCGACAAGGACTAAAGAGAAGGAAACCCTTTGTGAGTTTTATAATATTTTAGCTTGTGAAGAGATGTATTGGAGGCAGAAATCAAGGGCATTATGGCTAAAGGAAGGGGACTCTAATTCAAAAAAATTCCATGTTACCACATTGAGCAATAGAAGCAACAATAATATTAGAAATTTAACTAAGGTGGATGGATCCTCAACTCAAAACATTCAAGATATCAGGGACGAGGCTGTTAATTTTTTTAGTTCATTATTGGGTGAATAATGGGCCTGTAATGCCCAAGCAAAGGACTCTCTCCTTCAATTCATTCCACAACTCATTGATGAAACTATTAATGAGTCTCTTATAGCAGATTTTTCATATGAATAGATCAAGGAGGCTTTTTTTAACATGGATCCTAAAAAACCTCCTCGGCCAAAGGGGTTTTCACCGCGGTTTTTCCAAGTTTGTTGGGATATTGTTGGAGCAGAAGTTATTGCTGCAATCAAGGAGTTCCAAAGTTCAAATCATATTCCAAGGGGTTTCAATTCAAATTTCATTGCTTTTATCCCTAAAGGCCCCAACCCCAAGACTATCATTGACTTTAGGTCGGTTATCCTATGTAATATATCCTATAAAATTTTGTCCAAAGTTTTAGCCAACCGTTTGAAGAAAGTTCTACCGGTTATCATTGATCCAAGTCAAGGAAGTTATGTACAAGGAATATCAATCTTAGATGGAATTATTACTGTTCATGAGGCTCTTCATACAGTCGCTCAAACCAAAAAATCAGTCATGGCTTTAAAGTTAGACATGAACAAAGCTTATGGCAGAATAAATTGGGAATTCCTAGAGGCAATTTTATTAAAATTTGGATTCAACATGAAATGGGTCAAGTTAATAAGAGTGTATTTCTAAGCCTTGTTTTTCAGTTTTGGTTAATGGGTCTACTACAGGTTTTTTTCAAAGAAAATGTGGTCTAAGACAAGGATATCCCATAAGTCCTATGTTGTTCATCATTGTAGCTGAGGCCTTGGGAAGAACCATTAAGGCAGTAGCGGTAGCTGGAATCATATCAAGTATCAAGGCCACGTCACTAACTACCCTTATGACACATCACCAATTTTTTGATGATACATTGCTACTGAATTTGGCTTCTGTGGTTGAGGCAAGAAGGATTAAAAATATTCTTAGAATGTATGAAGAAGCGGTTGGACAGAAACTGAATTTTTATAAGTGCAAAATTTATTTCATCAATACCCCCATTCCTAGGCAAAATAGCATAGCAAGTATCATGGAATGTCATATTGCATCCCTTCCCACCACCTATTTAGGTCTTCCCCTTTTTACAAGCAAACCTAAAGGATCAATGTGGAACATAGTTCTGGAGAGGATCCAAAAAAATCTAGCAAGTTGGAAAGGACATTTGTTATCTCAAGCAGGCAAAGCAGTTTTAACTATGGCTTCACTTCAAAGTATACCCATTTACTTCCTATCAGTGTTCAGAGCTCCCAACAAGGTGTATCACAAAATTGAGTAGCTTCAAAAAAAAATTCTCTGGTTAGGGACTGAGGATAAGAAAAGGATCCATTTAGTAGGTTGGAACAAGGTTTGCAAACCTAAAGCTGATGGGGGGTTAGGATTTAGGAGAGTTGCTCATGTCAATACAACTTTGTTAGTCAAACAAGCATGGCAATTATTGACTAAGGTCGATAATGAATGGATTGCCATAGTTAGGAGGAAATACCTCCAAGGTGTGAACTTCCTTAATGAAAACATAGAAATCAAGGGGTCTACTTTTTGGAAGGCAATCCTCACGAGCAGGGATCTTATCAAGAAAGGTCTTAGATGGATTCTAGGAAATGGGAAAACAATAGACTTTTGGAAGGATCAATGGGTGAGAGCTAAAGAGTTATCCCAGAATCCTCGTTTGGCTAGGATTCAAGAGCATATGGAGTAGCATATTGGGAAGAAGGTTACAAATTATATGTGGTAGGATATAAATATCAATAGGTGGAAACACATCAGAGTACAGGGTTTTGAAGCAGAGTTTGAAGAGATTTATAACATTTTAACTGAGCAAATTATTCCCTTTAGAGAGGATGAAGATCATATTGTTTGGGCTGAGATTGAAAGTGGTGACTTCACAATTAAGTTTACCTATAATTTGCTTCTCAATGTGGAAGGTCAACAATTTCAACTGAGTTTGGTTTGGATCAAAGGCTTAATTCCTAAAATATCCTTTTTTTCATGGCTAGTGATTCAAGGAAAAATCCTCAGTATGGAAAATATGTTATCCAAAGGTATTTTCATTTCTAACTGTTGCTACACGTGCAGGGCAGGATGGGAGACTACCCAACACTTTTTTCTGGAGTGTCCGGTAGCGGAGTCCATCTTGGATGAACTTTTCCAAGCCTTAAGGATCTCATGGGTTAAGCCTGCTCTTATATCTGAAGTGTTCCATCAATGGCCTCAACCCTTTGTTAGACTAAAACTTAAGTACCTATGGAAAATCTATTGGCATCATTTTCTATGGTATATTTGGCTATAAAGGAACCATAGAGCCTTTAAGGATACCATTCACAACCCAAAAACCATCCTCAACAGGATTATTGTCTTTGCGAAAGAAAACCTTAGCACCTTAGTGGATGAGAACCACTCAATTCTTCCCCAAGAAAAACAATTAGATCGGGCCTTAGGTATTGAGGACAAACCTTCCATTACTTTTCCAAATCCCAAAAATGAGATTTCTTAGGAGCCACCCCCCAGGGTTGGTTTAAACTAAATTTTTATGGTGTAGCCAAGGAGAACTTGGGAAGAGCTGGAGCTAGAGGAATAATCAGGGATCATCAAGAAAATTTGTTCAGGGCCTTCGTTGAACCATTGGGAATCAGAACTAATAATGAAGCAGAAGCTAGAGCCCTTTAGAGAGGGTTGCAAGTAGCCTAAGCAACTCAAGGTAACTTGATGATTGAAGGTGATTCTATGAACATCATCAACCTGTTAACCAATGGCAAAAAACCTCCATGGATAATCGATGGAGTCATCCATGAAGTGAGGATCCTTTTTATGGCAAGACATAATAGGAGGGCTCGTCACATGTACCATGAGGCCAACAGGTCAGCTGACAAATTAGCCAACATAGGTGTTGATGTTGGTAGTTTGGTGACATGGACACAAGGTGTGCCACGTGAAGTGGAAACCATTATTAGTCATGAAAAGAAACCTACCCATTAAGGAGAAAGATGAATGGGTGTTCTTTCCCCATGGAGCTAGTAATAACTATGGGGTTTCCTTCTAAATCATACCAAATTGGAAATGAAGGTAATAGGGTGTAAGCCTTGGAATATTCTGATAGAGAATAGGAAATGGGCAAGCAACAGGTTTCACAAGTGCAAAGTTCCAAACTTCAATTCCTGTCAATGTAAGTAATGTTTACAGTTATGGTTAGGTATGGGTGTGCTTTGTTAGTAAGGTGTTGTAGGGGATTCAACACAATTTTTGGTAAGAAATTTTCAAGGATGACTAGGATCTACAATATCTGCAGAAGGTTGGATATTGTAATAGGTTTTGGGTTAACCTGCAAAACCCGGTAATTAATGAAAACTTTTATTTACCAAAAAAAAAATTAAAGAGGCCACTAAAATTATAGTTTACACTAATTTTAGAGACATTAATGTTGCATACCCTAAGTATGATTTTCCCCTCCCAAATATGGATCATATTATAGATTTTATAGTTGGGAGTGGGATGTTATACCTTATGGATGGTTTTTCAGGATACAACCAAATCCGAATAGCTCTTGAAGACCAACCCAAAATAGATTTTATTACACCTTTGGGAACATTCTATTGGAAAGAAATTCCCTTTGGTCTAAATAATGTAGGTGCAACCTATCAAAGAGCTATGACATATATTTTTCATGATATGATATATGATATTTTACATGATTATGTGTATGATATTATAGCTCATTCAGCTAAGGAATACAATCATATCGATGATCTAAGAAAAGTGTTTGATAGACTAAGAGAATATATGATTCACAAAAATCTAGACAAATGTGTATTTGTAGTTAAATATGAAAAACATATTAGGAGTTATTGTTCCTATGCATGGCATAGAGATATATCCCCTTAAAATTAATGCTATCCTTGATATACCACCACCTAAAAACATATCAAAATTAAGGAGTCTACAAGGAAAAATCTAGTATATCTGTCACTTCATTGACAAATTGGTAGATAAAACCTGACATTTTCTTAAGTTACTTAAGAAAAATATTCCATTTTAATGAGATAATTAATTTCAAGAAGCATTTGAAAACCTTAAACATGATCTTCTTACTCCTCTAGTGCTTGTTTCTCCTAGACCTAATTGTCCTTTTATTTTGTATATTTCTACTTTTGAACTTGCACTTGGAGCAATGTTGGTGTAAATTGATGATGATAAGAATAACGAGCCACATATTATATAATTAGAACATTAATAAGATATGAAACCTATTATACACCATTATAAAAGCTTTTTTTGGTAGCTTTATTTTCTACACAAAAGTTACACCACTACATACTCAGTTAAAAGATATTCATTATTGCTAAGTCTAATCCATTAAGGTATTTGATGAGTAGATCTTACTTATCAGGATGCACAACTAAGTGGGTTCTTACTCTAAGTGAGTTCAAACTCACATTTGTTGGCCAAAAATCTATTAAAGGCCAATTTATAGTTGATCAACTAGATGTTGCGCCTCTTGAAGCTACTCATCCCATAACCATTGAATTTCCTGACGAAAGTCTTAACTTGGAATAAGATTATTCCGAGTCATGGTCTTTGTATTTTGATCGAGCTAGATGCATGAGTGGTGCAAGTGCAGGTATTATATTAATATATTCAAAAAATAACCTTATTCCTTTGTATTTTAAACTTCAATTTTCTTGTACTAATAATACTACAAAATATGAGACTCTAATCCTTAGGTTACGAGCCGCTTTAGCTTTAAAAATTAAAATTTTATTAGTCTTCAGAGATTCTCAGCTTGTGATAAATCAAATTAATGAAGTATATAAAACATGAGATGAGAAGATTCATCCATATAAATAATATATTCTTAAACTTATATCTCTATTTGAAAAATTAACTTTAGAGGTCATCTCTTGCACTAGAAATCGTGTTGTTGATGCTATGGTTGTAGCTACCTCTTTGTTGCCTTTGGATTTGGATGATGAATATGCTACAATTATTATTTTCCAACTCCAAGAACTAAATTCCTCTAAGTATTTTATAGATCCATTAGATTTGTTTTTAATTAATGAAATAACCTTATAACCTTGCTATATAGACATCTTTAATTTTATCCAAAATGGGACCTTCCTAGAAGGAGAAGATAGAAATCAATGCAGACTATTACGCAAGTGAGTTGTTTTTTTTGTAATTATTGGTAATACCTTATATAAAAGATATTTTGAAGGTATCCTATTAATATGCCTCAATTTAGAAGAGTCTAGTAAGGCATTAAGTGAAGGCCATGATGGATCTTGTGTGGGACACTTTAGTGGAAGTTCCATTGCTAAAAAACTCCTTTGAATGGGATACTTTTGGCTTTCCATGGAAAAGGATGTCAATGACTATGTGCATCATTGTGAAAAGAGAAAGACATGCAGACCTTGTTCACACTCCTGCTCAGGAATTACAAGCCATATCTTCTCCATGGCCCTTCTCTAAATGAGGTTTCAACATCATTGGCAAAATTAATCCTATATCTTTAGACGGTCATAAATTTATCATAATAGCAACAAAGTATTTTACAAAATGGATAGAAGTTATGCCATTAGCTACTTGCATAGGAGTCCAAATGTCTAAATTTATTTTTAATCAAATCATTTATAGATTTGGAATCCCATAAACACTCATATTTGATAATGTAACATTCTTTAAGAATAAATATGTTAAAAAAAAATGTCAAAAATGTAAAATTCAACATCGATGGTCTACTCCTTATTATCCACAAGGAAATGGCCAAGATGAACCATGTAATAAAACCTTGATCAAAATCCTAAAAATAGTGGTTAATAAATTTGGCCATGATTGGCACATGCAATTATATCCTACCTTGTGGTCTTATCGAACTAGTGTTTGTACTCCTACATGTGCTTCACCTTTTGTCTTGGTCTATGGTGTTGAAGCAGTTTTTCCATTTGAGCTAGAAGTTCCTTCTTTAGATCTTCTACTTCAAGATGTTGAAGTAGGATATGAATATCATGTTGGTAGACTAAGTCAGTTGGAACTTCTATATGAGAAGTGTATTCATGCTCTAGAGCATCTTCATACTTACCAAGATAAACTCAAAATATCATATGCAAAAAAAATTCATAGTCGATCTTTTGAAGTTGGTGATTTAGTTCTTAAAAAAAATATAAATGCTAGAAAAGATATTAAAGGTAAATTTCAACCTAATTGGTTTTTTCAATTTGTCATCACTGCTAAATTTGGATCAGAATCATATCGCTTGGCTACCTTGGATGGAAAATATCTCAAGGAACCAATGAACATCATGCATTTAAAAAGATATTATGCATAAAGCAAAAGTTCTATTACTGTACATAATTGTAAATAAATTTTCATCGTCTACTCTGCAACTTTCATAATTTTCATTAAAACATCAAAAACAACCAAAAAATCAAAAAAGATGAAAAATTTCCAAAAATATTTCAAATTGTTATTATTCAACATTATTATTATCTTTCAATAATTCAAGTTATATTTTATCTTTTTTCTGATAAAAATAAAAAGTTATCTTGAACCAATTACTTAATGCACATCTTTACTAAATTTTTATTTCATCACTTTGATTATAAATCTCTCTAGAACCAAAATCACTATTACTTCACTAAATAAAATTTTGAGTTTTGGGAACTAGTCTTGCTACTTCTTGAACCAAGAACACATTTTCACATCTTAAAATGATTTTTGCAAATTCAAAAATGATACTACATAGTAGTCTTAGTTCTTTCAGTGAAAATTTTCCCTTGTTGTCCAATTATGTGCATGGTCTAGAATACTAAGAATTGGCAAAAGGACAAGCTCCCCCTACCCAAATAAAATTCCTTGATCCTTGTCTAAATTGAGCAAGTATACCCAAAAATAAAAATAAAAAAAGAAAGAGCAAAAATAAAGAGCAAAAAGAAAGAAAAGCAAAAGCAAAAGAGAAAGGAAAGAAAAATTAATTCCACTACAAAAAGCAATAAAATCCCCTTGTTCAAAACAAAATTAACAAGAATCCCTACTCAAAAAAATCAAAATAAAAGAAGGGGGTAATGATCTTGAATCCCTAGAATTCCTTAGTTATTCGAACATCATGGTGTGATCCTCATTACAGTTTCGGTGGCATCAAGCTGGTTTGGCAATGGTGGTATCATTACGCATGGTGACATGTCTATCACATTAGCAACATTATTTTGTATAGACCAATATCCTCTTGTGTATTAGCTAGCTTTTGGTGATTTGACTTACATAGTAGTTCAGTACAATTGCATGCACAAAATCATGGTTAATGAATCCTTCATTTGCACACACATTGGTTCATAAAATTTTGCTTGCATCATTACCTTACTCAAAATTGGTAAATCAACTTCACAAAACACACACATTTTATCCTTGAGACATTTTGTATCATTATGAAAAATCAAAATGGATAATTAACTCACACATCACACACTTGGTTCTTGATAAAATTGACCTTGTCCTTGAAATAATTTAAAATATTTCTTTGAATTTTTTTCTAAAAGACATTAGTTTTTAGTAATCACATATACATATATTATCCTCAAAATATTTAAACATGTGACACAATGGTTTATTTTCAAGATAAAAACTTGCATTTTCAAAATTATATATAATCATGCATTGTATTTTGACTTTGCAATGATGATATAATTCCTAGTAATTATTCTCTCTCAAATTTTACACTAGGGATTCTAAGCCTAGTGCAAGTCATCCTTCCCAAATTGTCATGCTTAAATCACTTTATTTTCTCACAAAAATAATCTTTAATAGTTATAAAAATCATTTTTTTCTCAAAAACAAAATCGGCATCTCCTTTCATCATCATAAGCCTCAAGGTCACTCTTGAGCCCCACAAATATTTTTTGTATTAGCAATATAAAACTTCCTCACAATAGGATTTGCTTCATGACATGGCAAGCATTGATGTCCACAAATGGTCATATAAAAACACAACATCCTTAAGGCTCATTGCTAATCCATCAATTTTATTATCACATAAAAACATCTCTTTCAAAAACACACTTTACAAAAACAAAATTATTTTATTTTATGTTAAGCATGATCAAAATATTCAAAGCATGATTACAAGAAATTCAAACATCATAAATAAATGCCACAAATCATCCACAAAATCAAATCATTCAAATTCACATAAGAAAAATAATATCAATATATATATATATATATCTCAAAAGTATGTATACAAAATGAAGGTCGAACTGGTATGCGACAATATCTAAAATTGGCATACTCAATCACTAAGGGATAATAGTATAAAAATAAGCTATATATAGATCACTCTCTAGAATCCCTAGAGCTCTGAGCATCATCATCCCCACTAGGGGGTCCCGGTGGTCTAAACCCTCCTATCCCTGTAGTAGCAGACCTGGATGTAGCATGCGACTCTAATCTCATTTGGTTGGAAGGCTCATACCCCATAGGTAATGGTTTTTTGTGATCTGTGAGAATTGCTACAAAGTATAATGCTTGATAAAAGGTTTCTTGCTTGATAGCCCAAAATATCTCATCCCTTGAACCACTCCTATCGAATTAAATCGATTGAGAAGATGTCAAAGTAGGAACCAAAGCTCCCTGAGCCACTTGAGCCTATGCCAATGTGAGCTTTGACTCTAGTCTGAATATTGGTACTCAGACTCACATCCTCTATCTCTAGATTTTGAACATGAGCCTTCAAGCTCACATTCTAAACCTGTAGAGCTACCATATAACTACACTCTTTTTCCTCTATCATGATGTCCTTCTTAGGTGAGTTAGATCTCCTCTCTTGCTAAGGAGATGCTCTCCTCTCCTCCCTAGTACCCTTGGATATCTCCCCTATCCCATTAGACCTCCCTGATTTGGATATCCCATGGATCAAATATCCTCTTCTAGTGCATGGACTTTCTCTCCTAAGGGGTACTTGTGTCCTCTGATGTTAGCTAGTTGGGAATTACTATTTGGAGACCTACTCAACAACCTACTACACTACACTCCTTGATTTGGTTAGCCATGTAAGATAGATGCTAGCATACCACTATGTGTATCCATCCATCACCCCAACATCATCCTCATATATCATAGCTACTATATCATCGTTCAACTGAGGATACATAAATTGAGCCATATTGGGAGAACCCCTAATAGTAATGGGATCTTGAGTCACCCTAGAAAATGTGATATCCCTATTCCTAGGAATGTCCTACCGCAACTCGAACTGGTGTAGCACCCAATCCACACGATGTAGCTCCAAATACTGCTAATATATTTGTAGCCAAATGACTCGCCTCACATGATCTAGATCATACCCATCCTCTCCCAATCCCTATAGCTCCCTCTAAGTTCTCCACCAAATATCATCTATCATCAGCTCATCAAATAACCTCCTCCCTATTTCAAGGTTGATCCACCCATGGTACCCTCTACACAAATACCAATAGAAAACCTTGGGCCTCCCCTCCTCCACCCTAGGCCTCTCATCCTCTACCCGTGTCAAAGGTAATCCTACAGGTCTCCTAATAGCCATGTGGTCCTAGCATCATACTTGTAGGAAAGAGGTAAGTACAAAAGCCGTACCCCTCCTATAGATGACCCTATGGAGAGTCCTATATAATTGGTATAATATGTATGAACCCTAGGAAAATTATATTCCCTAATATTGTATATCACAAATAACCTCTACTAAGGTCCAAGGTAGATGACAACCACTGATATGGATCAACAATAGTCCTACCACTATCCCACTCAGTACAACCATCAATCTAGATATCCTCTTTTTCTTAATCAACTTGTCAATGCCCACTTTGCCCTTCTTAAGGATGATGCTAGGATCCACTAACAAGCATCGCATAGCCTGGCCTTGATTTCCAAATGGAGCTATGTAGGAACCCCTAATAGGCACCCGAAGAATCCTCCAAACATCCTCTAATGTGGGGGTCATCTCCCCTGTTGGTAGCCTAAAGCAAGATGATCCTAGATACCATCTCTTAGCTAGTGCTATCAATAATATTAAGTCCACTGGTATTTTTGGCACCTATGCCTTATTTCATAACCCAACTACCTCTAGAATCACCCTCTTCACATCTATCAGGGCACCCATGTCTACCTAAATACCACTATATCTCCATTCCCTATTCTTCAAAACTGGTTTCTACAATAAAATAAAGCAACAAAAAAAATTAAAATTAGTAAGCAAACTTAAATCTATAATATCATACCTAAGTCTACAATATCGGACCTAATTGTTCAATATCGGATCTATTTTGATGATATTTTACTTCTCAATATCACCAAAATTGTCTGATATTGATAAAATCTGACTTATTTTGACAATATCAAAATTTTAATATTGATAAAATAGGATCGATATTATTGAAATCAGTCTGATATTACCAACACGGCTATGCAACAGTAGTCGTGCCCTAAAAATCCAAAAATTGAAAAAATTAAATACAAAAACTTGAAAATCCTAGGCTAGAGAAGTTCAAAATCCTTACCTATATGCTTCTTGGCCTCGATCGCACCTTGTCTATGCAATGGATAGCCTCTACCATGTTTTCTCCTCCCTAGAGCTCCAAACTAGAAAATAGTAAAAAGAAAATGAATTAGGTTTTTCATGTAATTTTTCTATTTTATTCATTTTACCCTCAATTCAAAAAATTTGAGTTTTCCACCAAATGCAGTATTTGGCATAAAAAATCGAAGGGAGTATCACACCTAATGCAATTTATTGTAAAAACTTTAACCATCAATAAATTTTGCAAAAATTGTTTTCTTTCTTGAAAAACATGTTATTCTTTTCTTTAATGCATTTTTTTTTCAAAAATATGCTAAAGAGGGAGAAAAATGTAACACCTTAAAATTGAATCATATTAATTTACCCTAAGTCAAAAACATTCAAAAATTGATTAAAACTACCTGCTAACCTCTTGCCTCAATTTTTGCACCTACATTAAGTTAGTTTTTAACCTCCTGACGATATCGACTCTATTTGACTAATATCGGATGTTCGATCTATTATCGGATCTAAATTACATGAGATTAGATGTTTGATCTCATACAAAAATAGAAAATCCTAGAAAATCAAAATGACAAACTGGTTACAACTCCTTTTGTCTCTATCTGCCAAATAGCACGGAGGTTACGAGATCAGATTTTTCGATCACACCCAGATTGGAAGAAGTTGTAACATATTCTATTTTTAGTCCAACCCATCCAAACTACGTAGATTATTTAATTATACATCCTCTCCTTGAATTCATCCTAACTCTCTATCTAATTAGCATTTACTCTCATGTTCTTTGAATTGTTGTTTTCTATGTTTTTTATACATATTTGTAGGATCAAAAGTACAATAGTTGTGCATCGGTGAATACAATACGAGATCGAACTTCCGATCTAGCTTTGCAACACCTTATTTAGTTTATAGGCTGCTTGGGGGCATATATAGGCTTTGGTTTGCATTCCTTAATATTTTATTTTAATTTCTAATATTGTATTTATCATTTATCATCTCATTTAGTTTAGAAATTATTGTTATCATACTTGGAGTTCACCATCCTTGCATTCAATTGTGTTATTTGTGTATCATAGTTCATATTCATATTATTTTCTATAAAATCAAAATAAACTAACCTTTTACCTAATCTAATTCATGCTTAAAAAGGTTCATATTATGTTGCAAGTTCCTTTTTTTGTTGTCTATCTATGAAACTGCAAGTTTTTTCTCATCTAAGATCTGATGATATCATATCGAACCTATCGATTGTAGATTAAACATCTGATATCACCCTGCAACATTTGATCTAGCTTGCAACAATAAAAAAGACTCTACATCAGATATTCAGGTTAAGTAAGAGTGTAAAATATATTTTATAATTAAATACTGCATTGGTCTATCTTCCTTAATTCACTGTATGTTGTATTCATTTGAAATGAAGTTGCATTTAATATAGTTTAGTTGCATTTGACCTAACTAGATGATTGTGAGCAAAGTAAAAATAATACATCAAATAAAATTCCAACCTAGGTGTGGAAACTGCCATATAAATTTTTCCTGGTAAACCCACCCAATTCGTAAAAAAATCACCAAAGAGGATATGAAGTCAAGTTCCTCTCCTCTGTGGTGTAGACCTAGCATTTTCCCATTCCCCTTTTAGGCACAGATCCATTAGCCTGAAGGAAGGAGTGCAAAAATTTTAAAGATACAACAATATCAAGTTTACTTGATGTCAAATTGGATCCCAATAATTTTGGCATGCTCGTTGGAACCTATTTATAAGAAACACTAGAACCCATATTATTTTTTATTGTTTGTATATTTTCCTGAAGGAATAAATATTTGGTGAATTATCTTGATCTTGCTAAGCGGTGAGCAGCAAATTCACCTAGCGACTCCCTGGTCTACGAATCTAGAAAATTTATCCTTGTAGCTTGTAGTTTTTTCATGAATACTAGATCATCCACGAGGAATAATCCAAACTCCTTTTTCTACTATGAGCTACCTTTTAGAGGGTCTACTATCATAAGGGATTTGAATCAGGATTTTCATTCATATGAAACTCCTCTTGAGGAGCATCCTATAGTACACCCAAGACCACCTCCAATAGGAGCTACACCTAGGAACATGACCCAAAATTAGAATAAAAATGTAGTTCCAAATCAGCCCTTGTAGAAATATCCTATTTGGAATACAACTGGTCCTCTTAGACTAGACAAGATGCATGATATTCTCTAATTTATTTCTAATACCATCCCTATCTATGATGGATCTGATAAAACTACATATGAGCACAACCAAAATATCTTGAATCTGGTAGCAATCCACCATATAAAAAATAAATATGTTATTATCATAATCCTAACCCTATCCTTTAGAGGAAATATTTTAAATTGGTTCAGGACCCTAGAATACAATACCATTACCTCATGGGAAGCATTAGTTGAAATATTTGTGGAATAATTCAATGAGTTTGCTAATCCTTTTTATCTCCTTAATAAATTCATATCCATACAAAAGCATCAGCAAGAAACTATTTCAAACTTTAATTTGAGGTTTAGTAGAACTTGGAAGAGGGTCCCCATGAAGCTAGACCAACTTCAACCCTCACTTTCATGTATTATATCAGATCCCTCATATTAGAGTTATGTCTATAAACCCAACAATCTAGAGTATACACCTTTCCACATGTCTACAATGTAGTTGTGCATGCTAAAAATATTCTTATTAATGTGGGAAGATTACCCCTAAAATTTGTGTTACCCTACAATTTGGAAACCCCCAATGTCCAAAAACAATGACATTATCATATATAGAGCCTCCTCATTTTTCATCCCTATTTTTGTAGATGATCCCTATTCCTCATTCAAAAGTATCACCTACCATAGTTCCTTTTCCACCACTTCCTTCTCAGGTATCCCAAGAATCCTCTATGCTCCTTGATATTCAAAATACTTTGAAAAATATCAGTAAAAAAATAAATTCAATGGAAAAGAGAGATATGGATATATCTCAACAAAGAATATTTTCTTATGTTAACAAGGATCAAAGACCTGGTCCCAGCAACAACACTGGGATTAGAGTAAATGCAACTCAAGAAGAGCTTGAATTTTCTTCTAAAACAAGTCTGGTGAATGTATGGTGTCTAGTGTGCAATGACCCCCATCACTTAGAATCTTGTGTTATGTAACCAACACCATGTAAAATAGGCAATGGATAAAGTAAATAGAAATTAGAAAAAAAGAGTGAACATGCTCTGACAACCAGATCATATCATGGTTAAAAAATATCTTTATGAGGATGGAACCAATTCTGTCATGACAAGGTCAGGCAAGAAAACACTATAGGTTGATCCACAAAATATGGGTTAGTTTCAAGTCCCATATCAAAATTAGGAGAATCCACCTTCCCAAAGAAATGATACATTCTCTATCACCTAGGCCAATAAAAAGAGATACATGGTCCCTAGAGGTCAAGAAAATAAGGTCAATTTTCCCAAAATATTTAGGAAATAAAACAAGGAATATAGAATGAGATCCAATAATGAAGCCTAAGAGAGACTTAGATTTCCTTCCATTACCAAGAGGTAGAGAATTGAAGCCACACAATAGTATAATAGAAAGTATGGCAAGATAGATAAAAGTATTGAGAGACCCATCTCTACCAAGTATGAATATAACATTGTGGAATAAATGAAGAAGATACCATCTAAAGCTAGCCTATATGATACTCTCTTCATTCTTGACCAAATAGACCTGCTGAAATATTATTTGAAAAAATATCCACAAGAAAAGTAGGCCACCACAATCCTCAACATGACCTCTTAAAAGGACAAAATATCCCTTGTAACCTTAAATAACGAACCCTCTCCCTTTTACATTTCTCTAAAAGTAGAGGTGGATCATCCACAATTGCATGATTTACTCAAGGGCTTCTACCACAGTTATACCTAAAGTAGTTTGTGAGGATATGGGTATGGAATATACCAGATCCTACCTTAGAGTTCTACAGTTAGATGGGACACTAGTGAAGATAATGGAAGTGATAAAAGATGTCTTGATGAGGCTACATAGAGCCCTGGAGTTAAAAATCATGTAAGAAATAGTGGGGGTATATTTAGAGCCTTATTTTGGCTTGTGCCTTTCAAGAGAATTCATTGAAAATTTGGGAGGATGCATGTACATGGACTATTATAGCATGGTGATTCCTTTACAAGGAAAGAAGATGAGAATAACACCAGAGAAACCTGTGTCTTATTACATTGAAAAATTGAAGAAGACGTGTAATCTCACTCCTCTAGAAGAATTTGAACTAGTGGATAGCTTTAAATATTTGGATATTGATGATGAGCTACCTTTCAGATAGGATTATAGTCAATTTAGGATAGGTATGGGTACATATAGCATTTCTACAGTTATAGAGAAAATAGTTCCTACTATATTCAATTAGTCCCTAAGAGAAATAGAAACCTAGACCATACACTTTGATGGTGCAAGATGCATAAATGGTGTTGTTGCCAGTGTACTATTATAGTCCCAATAAAAAAAGATAAATATTTTTAAATATAGGCTAACATGGTTATGCACTAAAAATTCTATATAATATGAGGCTCTATGCCTTGGTCTAATGTAGGCCAAAAGTATGGGCATCAATATCTTGAATATATATGGTGACTCTGACTTGATTTTCAATAAGGTAAGAGAGAGGTGTAGCAGTAAGCACCATTACCTAAAGGATTATAGAAATAGGGTATGAGATTTTATGGAATCCTTTTATGTCGTAAATATTAATTTTATCCCAAAAGACATAACACCTTGGTTGATTCCTTGGCAATAAGGAAATATAATTTAAACCCTTCTATAGATATAGGAGTTACAAAAGACAAAGGTATCAAAATTATTTTTAGGCCTACAGTACTATACAAGCATATTTTTTTGTAGGTCTTTGAAAGTGATAAACAAATCATTTATTTTTTTGTGAGAGAATTCAATTTATCTACTGTTCAAGAGGAAAATATTGAAGATATAAACCAACAATATGTCATCCAACTTAAGAATAATCATATACCTAGAGGGTTGGTTACTCTAGAAAGTTTGTTTGACAATGAAGATAGGAAAAATATCAAATCCATGGAGATCAATGAGAAAATCTACAAAGAAATTGAAATTGAAAAATAAAAGAAGCTCAAATTTGGAGTTCAATGTTCTCTAGAAAAAGAGGAGGATATCAAAGCTTCATGCCTGAAGTACCAAGACATTGTAGCTTGGTCATATGAATATCTTAAAGTATATGACAATAAGGTCATCCAACACATAATTGATCTAGATCCAAATGCAAAATCCTTCAGGTAGAAATAGAGGCCTGTGAAGCCTAGGATTGAAGCCATAATGAGATAAGAACTATTGAAGTTGCTAAAGGCTAAGATCATCTATCCAATCAAGCATTCAATCTAGGTAGCTAACTTGGTATCGGTAATGAAGAAGAATGTTGACATCCGCTTATGCGTATATTTTAGAAACCTCAATCAAGCATCACTAAAGGACCACTATCCCCTCCCACATACTAATCAAATCTTACATATCATGGTAAATTCAGAAATTTTCTCACTATTATATGGCTTCTATGGATACAACCAAATTTAGGTGAAGAATGAAGATCAATTCAAAATAATATTCACCACTAAATGGGGCACTTTTTCCTATCATAGAATGCATTTTGGGCTATCTAACACAAGATCCACCTTCCATAGAGCAATGGATTATGCCTTTGAAGAGTTGATCAATAATTTTATTCTAATATACTTAGATGACATGACTATTTTATCCCATGATAAGCAAGACCATCTGGTACATCTTGAACAATTATTTCAAAAGTGTAGAGAATTTGGCATCTCTCTCAATCTTAAGAAGTCATTTTTTATAGTTCATGAGGGAAAGTTGGTAGGCCATGTGGTCTCCAAATAAGTTATGGACATTTATCTAGATATAATAAAATCCATCCTTGGTCTTCTACTTCCCGTGAATAAGAAAGCCTTGCAGTCCTTATTTGGTTAGATAAACTTTGTTAGAAAATGCATTTCTATTTTTCTCAGAAGGTGAAGCCTATATAAAAATTGTTGATGAATAATATATATTTCAAATGGACTGAGGTGAGAAAGCAAGCCTTTGAAATCATCAAGCAATCCATTACTACAACTCCTATTCCATTCAACCCAAACTTTAGTAAGGACTTCATTATTTATGCTTATGGAGCTAAAGAGAGTTATGCATCAGTGCTCACCCAGAAGAATGATGAAGGAGAAGAACACCCCATATTATTTTGGATCCAATCTCTTCATGAATATCAGGTCAAGTATAATTTTATTGAGAAAAAACTATTTGCAATGATGAAATCATTGAAAAAATTTAGGTAGTACTTGGTTCAAAGCAAAAACCTAGTTTATGTGGTTCACCCAAATGTAAGAAAATTCATTTTACAAGGTGAATTAGGAGATAAAAGAGCTGGTTAGATTACTAAGATCTAGGAATATGATGTAGAAATTCATCCTACCAAGATATTTAGAGGTAGAGCACTATACCAAGGTTTGACAAAAGTAGTGGTTTTAGCAAAAGTGATAGCCTATCAATAAACAATAGAATATCAGACCGTAGAGCTATAGTCAAAAGAATCAGACTAGGTGGATTAGATAGCTAAGTAATTTCTGACTAGAGTATGCCCTCCTAATATTAATCCATCACAGAGAAGAATATATAGGCTTTAGGCTTTTAAATAAGTCTTATTTCCAGAAGTTCTATACAAGATAAACCTTGATGGAGTCCTTCTAATATGCTTAAGAGATGATCAAAAATAAAATATCATAGAAGAGTTTCATGGAGGATTATCTAATGTACATTTCTCAGGAAGAGTCATAACTTTGAAGATCATTAGGGTAGGTTACTCCTGGCCTACCATTTTTATTGATACCTTCAAAGTTAGAAGATCCTGTGATGAATTCCAGTGGTATGTGGGAAGAATAAGGAATGCATCATTCCCCCTCAACCTAATTTAGGTTGAAGAAAATTTTCAAAAATGGGGGTTGGAATTCATAGGGGTTATCAATACAAATCCCTTAGTTGTACATAAATACATTATAACTACTACATATTATCTCACCAGATGGGTAGAAGCCATTCCTAAAAAGAAATTAGACCAAGAGGTGGTGATATATTTCATAGAGAGATTAATCACAAGGTTTGGTGTTCTTAAAGCTCTAAATACATTGATTTTACCAATAAATATGGCATTACCATAAAAATACTTCTAACTACTACCCCCAAGGTAATGGGTTAGAAGAATCAACTAACAAGAATCTGCTAAGAATTTTGAGAAGATCATTAGAGGGTAACAATAGAAGTTGGTACCTACTACTGGAATAAGCTCTATGGATAGACAGGATCAATATCAAAAATTTCATCAAGACCTCCCCTTATCACTTAGTATATAGAAAAGAAGTAGTATTATATATGCACTTGAAAATTATAGCCCTCAAGTTGATAGACACAGAGGATGAGTCTGAGCAGAATCCTATTGAAACTAGGTTGACACATCTACTTGTAGACACTAAAATGTGGTAAACCCGATTAAGCATCCACAAACAATGATCAAATTGACATCATATGGCCCCTTGGGCAGCCCTCAGGAGGCTCACAGTGGTTCTAGCCACTCCGAAAAGGTTTTTGGAGGCTATCGGCCCAATTTTGGGAGGTTTTGGCCCAAAATTCACCACCGTCCCACCCTGGGATGGTGGTAGATTCCCACCATCCCACCCTGGGATGGTGGTGAGCCATCATCCCAGGGTGGGACGGTGAGCAGGTTTGACCCAAAAAAAGTCAAATCTGGGACATTTGGCACCCAAAAACTGCCATTTAGCATGCCATATGGAGCATGCGGGTCAGAGGGCACTGAATCCTTATGACACACTTCTTAATGGAGGCCCAAATTGGATATTCTCTTCCACACCCATTGCATGCCTCCCGTTTGACAAGTGGCACCTCCTGCCATGCATGCCCTTGCATGCCTTTTTGCACATGAGCCCCTTTGGGCTATAAAATGGATTCAATATCCACACAAAAATAGAGAGAGGAGTTCTAGGATATGCAATGGAGTGCTGCCAAGATTTCCCCTCACCTTATTGCACCTTTTTGCCCTCGAAATCTCCCTTTTGCCAAGGAGGTTACCGGGTGACTTCAAGAAGGTCATCCGAGCATAACTTTTCCATCCGGGTGAATTTCTTCACCAAATTCGATGAAAACACACCTTATAGTGTTTAGGAACATCTCCTAGTGATATTGGTAGCAAAATGTGGGCGGAATTGGTGGGTATCCCCTCCCAGGGTGCCCCCCAAATAGTTGTAGTCACCACCGCCCCCTTAGGATGAGGGTAAATTATTACACAATTTCATTACTTTTTTTAATTATTATTTTTCTATATTATCCCATGATGCTACAGTTTAAATTTCAGGTGATTTGGAGTTAAATTGACAAAGTTATAGCATTTTTAAGTTTTTGTAGGCTCGTAGGGCCCATCCGAGCACCCCAATTTGATGCAGGTGGATATGGGCCCCAATTTGAAAATATAATCATATGGGTTGTCTTGAAATGTCAATTTATGTATACTTTCCAAATTTCATGAGTTTTGGATATGTTTAGGTTCGGGATTTGCTTGTCTTCTTCTTCGTAGGTTGTAGGCGGGCGATGCAAAATCGAGGGGTCTACAGATGCAATTTCAGATATTTTTTTAGTGATATCCTCTCAAAACATCCTCTTTAACATCTCTAAAAATTTTCAAGTCATTTGGACATGTTTTGATATATTTTTAATATATGCGCTATTTTACCCCTGTGGGGATTGCATGTTTTCCACCATACACCCTTGCTATTTGACCCCTTTGGCTTCCTTGTGTGCAGGTGCAGGTTCTTAGAAGGCATTGGGAAGGAATATCAGACATCATATATTGAAGATACAAGAAGCGGTGGCATTGGCCCGCCCACCTCGATTGTGGGTATGAGGAAAAGCATTGGATGTGCACCTTGATTCCTTGGAGGAATTGATCCTTGGGCACCCCAAAAATTGTAACAATTGTATCACATTTTGAGCCCTCAAGGGGACTGCTATGTAACCTTGGATCTGATCCACCCAATTAATAAAGAAGACACTCGTTTCATTTCATTCTTTATTGCTTGGTATTGCTTCATTTTCATATGCATGCTTCCGTTTGATGCTCATGTGCAATATGGGATAGATACACATATTTTTTCTCTTAATTAGGTGCACTTATTTTCCCTAATTCAGTGGTGATCATGGTGGGACCCTTGTCCCTTATGATTTGGGTGAAAATCTGACCTCAATTTTGTAATTTTTGCCCTTTTTGTGTTGCAGGTGCTCCCCTCCCCACCCTGGAACGGTGGCAGAGCCTTTATCTAGCACACCCTAGGATGGTGGCTTCACCATCCCACCCTAGGATGGTGGTGAGGCTTCTAATCATCCCACCCTAGAGCGGTGGTGAAACAGAGAGATTTCTGCCCAAAAATTCAGAATTTGGAGAGCTCAAAATGGACAAAGTAAGTGCCTAAACCCTCTATTTTTCTGCTACATTTTTAGAGACTATCAAAAATTAGTTTTCTTGCTTCATTTGCTTGCATAGAAAGGTTAAAATTTACATTTTTTATTTTATTATAACATCACATAGCAAAAGGAAGAAGAAAAATCGAAAGAAATTTGAAGTAGCAATGCATCTTTGTGGCTTGATTGCTTGTGGCTTACCCAATGGGTAAGTTAGCATTTAGGGCTTGCATCTATAAGTGACATTTGTAGGTTCCTTTTATCCTAGATTTTTGAAATTAAAACACACCTATTGCATGCATTTAGTGAATGATCATTGAATGCTTCTTTGCTTACTTTATTTGGGCTTAAAAGGAACCACACACACTTGCACGTTCCACTATAATATTGGTAAGGTTGGATTTCATCACCAACCCCCAATTCAGATTGGTGATGTTGGATTTCACCTCCTTCCACCAGCTTGCCCATATATATCTTAGATAGAATAGGGCACTCTCTCAAGATGGAATAGGTCACTAATGTTCAAACTACCTCCCACTATTGGAAACATTGTTTCAGAGTGGAAGAGCTAGGCGAACCCCCCACTGGGATTTAAGTGGTGTACCCTAGACTCTTTTGAGAAATCATGTTTGGCACTAGTGTCCCTAGTCACCACTTTGGTTGAGTTCCCTCATTCTAATTCCACAACAAGAGCAAAGAACAACAACAAATCTAAACACACTAAAACCAGTTTAGGACACACATTTAATCAGTAAAAAGATAATCATATTATATGCTTTGTGTGTTTCTTTGTTATTTGGGACAAAACCCTAACCCTAATTTTTCAAAAAATAGGGTTTCAAAAAATCTACTTTTTTATTCTGCATCCAATGCTTCAAGAATCGTGCAAAATGGAGCTATAACGAAAAAGTTATTTTGGTTTTATTTTTACTCTATTTTTGACCCGAAAATAGGGAAAAGCTGCACTAAAATAGTCATAAAGTGGGCTAGACAACTCCAAAAAGTGCCAAATTTGTTTTGTTGTCTTAGTTAGCCCCTAGGGCACCTCTCCTAGAAATTTTGAGTCCTAAATCTTCATGGTTCAAAATTTCCCAAAAATTCCCAAAAGTGGGCATTTCCCCACAAGCCCCGGTTAGCCAAATATTCCAAAAATACAAATTTTTGATCCAAAAATCAAATTTTGGAGACCTAGCCCATTATGATCAGCTCATCGCACTGATCATTTTGATATATAACACTTATAGCCTTTTTTGGAAGTCAAAATTTTCTTTAGTGTGGGTTTCCTTCAAGGTTTGCCTAGTCAACACATTATGACAACTATGCATGGCCGAGCTCGATCACGAGCTAGTGAAGTAGAAAAATTTAGGAGAGGCCCTGAGCACCATCATTATAGGTATGAGGATCTCATCACTCCTGCATGGAGCCCTGATAGTAGTCACCTTTGCTATTCTCCTGAGGATCTCATCATTCCTGCACGACACCCTGAAAGTCATCGTGAGGTCCACTCCTCATTTAGAAGACCCGACCACCAAAGTACCTCTACCAAGAGAACATCAATGGATTACCCACATGATCAAGTGGATTATTCGGTTAGCCAACACCGATTCCAATCACAAACCAGATATAATCAGCCTTCCAAAGGGCCTAGCAGGGAGGTCTACACTCCCTCTACATCGTGGTCTTCACCACCTAGAACTCCCATCCAACAAGTGTTAGCAACCCAGAGTAGGCCTGTGCAAAGTTCGCATGCACCATCAGCCAAAGTGACCATGAGCGAGCTTCTACTACAGTCCTCCAAATATTGGGAACCTTTCATGAGGGTCTTGGATTCCATGGAGGTACAACATCATGACTCTGATGCTTTCACCAACTTTATGGAATACATACAAATGTACAAGAATCCTGCTATATCCTTTCAAAATCATGAGGTCAAACCCATACCTACCAATTCACCAGATCCTACTCTGCACATAATTGCAAGCATCAATAGGGTCCCCTATAAGTGAGTATTGGTTGACATAGGTTCCTCGATAAACATTATTACCACAACTTCACTGAAACATCTCAACCTTCCATCCTCACGCATTGCACCATCCAAGTTCACATTACAAGCATTCAATGATGCTTTATCCTCCACTATGGGCACAATAATCCTACTTGTTGAAGTTGGACAAAATACTGTGCCTACATTGTTCTACATCTTGGAGGGTGCAAGATAGTACAACATACTACTTGGAAGGCCATGGATAAGAGACATGGAATGTGTTCCATCTATAGTGCATCAATGCATTAAATACATTGATGAAGGTAAGGTCCATGTGGTCCATGTTGACCCAGACCCCTTCAAGTATTATAAGCAGGTGGATCATCCACAAAGGCCTATAGTGTCACCCAAGCATTTGGACACTAAATCCAATGACCTTATTCAGAGTCCAGATTCAACCCCACGGTTAGTCATGAAGCTACCTTCACCACCGCTAGTACCATCCTCTATCTCTTCAAGCAAGGAAGAATCAGAAGAGCCAGCTACAGAAGCTCCCATAGCTATCATCAATACACCTAAAGAAGATCTTTTCACTCCTACCAAAAAGGAGGAAGAGCCCACTATTGATACAGATGAATCAAATCCTATCATACCATCTTCATCCACCATAGTTGAGGACACAATTCAATTCACCTACCTAGAACTCGATGAGTGCATAGTACCCAATGTTGCATTCACACCTATCATTGAGTCGATAAAGGATCTAGGTAGTCCCCCTACCAAGTTGCCACCCATTGATAGCATTTTTGATGCACCCCTCGAGCAGGGGGGCCAAGAAGATCACCTTGGACAAGTTGATGAGGTAGCCATGACTCGTTTAGATGCAAATGCATCTTCTCACGAGTTTGTGGGAATGATCAATATGATGACAGAGAACCAAATCCCTCTGAATCCATCTATGCAAATTGTGACACCATCCAACATTCCATCCATAAAAGAGGAGATACCACCGATGGATTCGGTCACACCTACTCCATCTCACTCAACATCTCCACAAAACCAAGAACAGGTGTACTCCCTAGACCAAAGTGGGGGTAACCCAACTACCATAGTTGAAAACTCTGAGTTGGAACATGAGCATGAGCTAAATCAAGAACAAGAACATGTGGATATAATCACTAGCTCCAATCATCATGAAGCATCCACATCTGCTCAGACATTAGGGACTTTTGATCCACCCTCGATCAATTATCTCCTAGCTCCCACACCTAGTTCACCTCCACCACATATAAGTTGCCATCCAACTCCCTCAATAGCCATCCAGTCATCGCCTCCACTAGTACCACAACATATCTTGGATAGGCTAGCTGATGTGGAGTTACAAGTGAGTCACCAACAGAATGATTTACAATAGATCATGGATCGGCTCACAAGCATTGAGTTACGGTTGAGTCATCCAAAACCTCAACCCCTTGATTGTCAGGACCAACCCACTCCTACACAGTCCAATGTTAAGTCTCAAACAAATCAAGGGCTAAACCAACAACGTCACCCTAAGCGACAATTTATGCCCATTAATGAGTCCAAGGACTCTCTATTTGAGTGACTCTACGTGGCAAAGGCAATTACTTTACCTGAGAGTCGACTTGTCGACCCCTATGCACCTAAGCCCTACGGATATCACAAAGACCTATACTGCAAATACCATAGGTAGAAGGGGCATGATGTGCATAGGTGCTTTAAATTCAAAAACCTAGTACAGGATATGTTTGACAAGAATGATCTTCAAATCAACAACCAACAAATTGACATAGTGCAACATCTGTTACCTATAGATGGTAGTCAAGAAGAGCAACCTAAACAGGTGATTGAGACACATACAACCTCATCACCTCATAAAATGAGTCAGCCAAGTTCACCTTGTTTAAGGCATCAACGTCGTACCTGGACTCCATTATCTGAGCCTATGTCAACCATCTTCCACAATCTACAAGATACACAGGCAATTGTATTGCCATACATACGCCCATTCAATCCAAATGGGCCCAAACCTAAACAATATAGGGAGGATCATTATTGCCTCTATCATCGGATGAGAGGGCATGCCATTAGCAATTGTCATATGTTTAGACATAGGGTCCAAGATCTTATTGATGAGGGAGCTTTATCCATGAGTGGGTCACTCATTCTACCCCCTCAAGACATTAGCATTACCCAGGATTCCTTGCCAAAATAGGGGGAGTCAATTCCTATTGCTCCTCCTAGCCAAGTCAATAACATCGCATCAATCACAGTAAATTTTGGGGGTATACAAGGTATTGCACCTTCCTCCTAAGAACACAAAATAATCAAAGTTACAAAAGGCTCCAAGGGTATCTACATATCGCTTGGTCAACCTAAAATGCTCCTAGGTAGTCTAGAACCATCTAGGTCACCCCAAAATGCTCCAAGGGTGCCTATATCCCACTTGGTCAACCTAGAATGCTCCTAGGTTAGTCACCAAATCTAGGTCACCAAAACAATCTAGGTCACCCAAAAGGCTCCTAGCAGTTTCTCACTATCTAGGTCAACATAAAATTGCTCCTAGACTATCTACGATCATCTAGGTCAACCCTAAAATCCCCAAAGGCATCCATAAGCCCTTTGGTCACAACCTAAATACCCCTAGCAGTGTAGACACACTAGCCATCTAGGTCACCCAAAATGGCTCCTAGCGGTTCTCACCATCTAGGTCAAATAAAAATGCTCCTTAGACTATCTACGATCATCTAGGTCAACCCTAAAAGCCCCAAAGGCATCCATAAGCCCTTTGGTCACATACCAAATACCCCTAGGTAGTCGTAGACACTTTTTAAGTGTCGTCACCCATCTAGGTCACCCAAAAGGCTCCTAGTGGGTTCTCACCATCTAGGTCAAATAAAAATGCTCCTAGACTATCTACGATCATCTAGGTCAACCCTAAAATCCCCAAAGGCATCCATAAGCCTTTGTCATAACCAACCAACCTAGATAGGTCACCAAAAAGGCTCCTAGCGGGTCCCACCATCTAGGTCAAATAAAAATGCTCCTAGACTATCTACAATCATCTAGGTCAACCCTAAAAGCCCCAAAGACAACCACGACCAAAGGCCCTAGCACCCCAGCCTACTAAGTCAAATAAAAATACTCCTAGACTATCTATCGATCATCTAGGTCAACCCTAAAAGCCCCAAAGGCATCCATAAGCCCTTTGGTCCCCCCAAATGCCCCAATGGCCCCCAAATAAGCCCATTGGTCACATGTGTATACATATCAATCAAAAATTCAAAAACATCATCAAAACATCAAAATACAAAAACATTGCATCACATTGCACTTTCATACATATATATCAATCAAAATTTCAAAAAAAAACACATTATCAAAATTTCAAAAATTCAAAAATATTGCATCACATCACATTGCATCCCATTGCATTTTATCGTCGCTTGCATTTAGGCATATTCATCATTAGCACTTTACATTTTAGAGTTGCTCATACATGTCTAGCACCATGATGGTACACTACTTACCGCTCAAAATCAATGTTGTGAAAGTACTCATAGTTCAATACCGCAATTATCATTTTCACCCACATTTTTCACATTTCCATAGTCATGTCTATTCCCTTCACTTAGCCATTTTTTTTAGAATGTCAGTAGGGTTTTCGGTCACTCAACCATATCTAGTCTCTACTCAAATTTTGTAGAAGGCTAGCTTGATTTTTAGGAGGTAGAGTCTTGCATAGATTATGCCTTGTGTACATCATATCCCAAACACAATTAAACATTAACAATCCAAGTTTTGCACAAAGATAGATGAAATCCATGAAGTGGTCTAGGTTACCTTAAGCGAAAAGGTCATCCTGCTCATCCCCCTATGCGAATGGTTCAAGAATGCTGAGAGTTGGCAAAAGGACAAGTTCTCCCCTACCCAATTCCCCCCACAACAATAAGTGGTTTTCCCCCATTTTTGTCATCAAAATCCCACATTTTCACATGTTTGCAATAGTCTAAATTTGCAAACCCCCACAAAGCAAAAATTCAAAGTACAAAAATACAAAAATAAAAAAGTGCACATATCAAAAAGCACAAGAAACAGTGATCCCCATCACTCAAAATTCAAATCCCTTGCTCAAGAGAAAAAGAAAAAACTCAAAATAAACAGTGATTATTATCACTAAAAAGAGAAAAATAAACAGTGATTCTTATCACTCTATATGAGAGCAAGTATCCCAATAAAATTCAAGAAAGTAGGGAGTCGAACTTGAATCCTTGGAACTCTCAACATTTGGAAAACCATCAAGTGATCCTCATTACGGGTTTGGTGGATAGCCTATCCGTCAATGGTGGTAGCCTCCCGCATGATGATATGTCTACCATATTAGCTTTTGGGCGTATGTGTAGACCAATGTTTGCATGTGGATGAGCTAGCTTTGGTAACCTAGATTGCCTAGTGGTCTAGTCATACTTAGTACAAAACCTAGGATGGTGGCATTCATTGGGTGATCCTCAGTACAGGTTTGGTTGAGAGCCTGCTTGGCACTGGTGGTATCCTTATGCATCTCACAAGAATGAACTCACTTGCACACATAGGGATATGAAGTACCTTGGTCATCCTAGAAGATTCATACCTTGTCAAAAAGTCCTGCATGGTTAGTATACAACTTTTGATGAGTTGACTAGAGTGTTTGAGTCTCATGAAAACCTAATGGGCATTCCCTAAACAACATGTCATTCATATCACTTCACCTCATTCATTTCAGTTACATTATTCACAAATCCATTATATAAGTCTCATGACAACATTACATATGAGTTGGTGCAATATACATCATCTATGGTGCTAGCATAATATGTCATATAGTCTACACATTGCATCCTCTAAATCAATAAATCATCCATCTCACTATACATCCATGCATGTACAAAATCAAATCAAATCATAAAATATGCATACATAGACATCCATCATCATCTCATAAATCAAATTGCATACATTTGCATACATTTCATAAAACAATAAACACATGATGATAAACCACATAAAAAGTTCATATATATGTGTATACGTATGGGACAAAAAGATACATCATGTTGCCCGTAGGCTGCAATAAAGTGGGTCCTTATACCTCACAATGCTAAACATCCAAAAATCCAAAAAGAGTCGAAAGAGCCTCAAAAATCCCCAAAGGTATCCATAAACCCTTTGGTCAACCAAAAAGCCCCAAAGGTATCCATAAACCCTTTGGTCACCCAACAAGCCCCAAAGGTATCCATAAACCCTTTGGTCAACTCAAAAAGCCCCAAAGGTCTCCATAAACCCTTTGGTCACCCAACAAGCCCCAAAGGTATCCATAAACCCTTTGGTCAACTCAAAATGCCCCAATGGCATCCAATAAGCCCATTGGTCAAGTATACATACATATATATTAATAAAAAACCAAAAATAAAAAAAACAACAAAACAACACAAAAGCCAAAGAAAAGGGTTCAACACCCACCAAAACAAGTCAAATATGATGGAATTCATTCAGGGTCAAGATGGAATGCAAACTTCTCATGGATGCATGGACAAGTTACTACTTCACTCCCCAAGAAGGCCATTATGGCTAGACCGCCCCATGGGAAGGAGGTTTTCAACTCTTTTCTTCCATGAAATCTCCATAGCATCATCCAAATCCTTTCAAAACTATGCCATTTTTCAATGAGAACAACTGAAGGCAACCTTAACAAACATCATCTGGGTCAAGCGACTCATCGCTTTTCTCATTGGTCATTCCCTCATCGACTCATCGCTTGAGGGGGTAGTCATGCTTAACAAATTCATAATAAAAAATCAATAATTAAACACTCAATCATGCAAGTTGCATTCATCCAATGAATCTTTGACAAAGACAATCATGCCCTTGCTTGGGGCAGAAAACAAGCAAATATCTCAATTAAGCACATAACAGTGCAGATGAACCTGCCTATTGGTAACCTCAAAAGTTACCAAAATACTTGGTTTTCTCTAACGCCTAGGGTTATAAGTCCCTTGAGCATACCTGGAAGCTGAAGAGAAACCAAGACCAATGTCTTTACTGAGTCAGAAGCAAGGATTCAAGAACACACGCCCTTTTCATGATTGGGGCATCTAAAGTTGGTTAGGTTATCGAGTAACCTTAATCATTCAACATTTTGGTCATCTATTTTTGCTCAACGTTATGTTGCACACAACGCATCTCAAAAAGGGGCATCTGTAGACACTAAAATATGGTAAACTCGATTAAGCATCCACAAACAATGATCAAATTGACATCATATGGCCCCTTGGGCAGCCCTCAGGAGGCTCACAATGGTTCTAGCCACTCGAAAAGGTTTTTGGAGGCTATCGGCCCAATTTTGGGAGGTTTTGGCCCAAAATTCACCACCGTCCCACCCTGGGATGGTGGTAGATTCCCACCATCCCACCCTGGGATGGTGGTGAGCCATCATCCCAGGGTGGGACGGTGAGCAGGTTTGACCCAAAAAAAGTCAAATCTGGGACATTTGGCGCCCAAAAACTACCATTTAGCATGCCATATGGAGCATGCGGGTCAGAGGGCACTGAATCCTTATGACACACTTCTTAATGGAGGCCCAAATTGGATATTCTCTTCCACACCCATTGCATGCCTCCCGTTTGACAAGTGGCACCTCCTGCCATGCATGCCCTTGCATGCCTTTTTGCACATGAGCCCCTTTGGGCTATAAAATGGATACAATATCCACACAAAAATAGATAGAGGAGTTCTAGGATATGCAATGGAGTGCTGTCAAGATTTCCCCTCACCTTATTGCACCTTTTTGCCCTCGAAATCTCTCTTTTGCCAAGGAGGTTACCGGGTGACTTCAAGAAGGTAATCTGAGCATAACTTTTCCATCCGGGTGAATTTCTTCACCAAATTTGATGAAAACACACCTTATATTGTTTAGGAACATTTGCTAGTGATTTTGGTAGCAAAAGGTGGCCAGAATTGGTGGGTATCCCCTCCTAGGGTGCCCCCCAAATAGTTGCAGTCACCACCATATCCCCCTGGGATGAGGGTAAATTCTTACACAATTTCACTACTATTTTTAATTATTATTTTTCTATATTATCCCATGATGCTACAGTTCAAATTTCAGGTGATTTGGAGTTAAATTGACAAAGTTATAGCATTTTTAAGTTTTTGCAGGCTCGTAGGGCCCATCCGGGCACCCCAATTTGATGCAGGTGGATCTGGGCCCCAATTTGAAAATATAATCATATGGGTTGTCTTGAAATGTCAATTTATGCATACTTTCCAAATTTCATGAGTTTTGGATATGTTTAGGTTCGGGATTTGCTTGTCTTCTTCTTCGTAGGTTGTAGGTGGGCGACGCAAAATCGAGGGGTCTACAGATGCAATTTCTGATATATTTTTGGTGATATCCTCTCAAAACATCCTCTTTAACATCTCTACAAATTTTCAAGTCATTTGGACATGTTTTGATATATTTTTAATATATGCGCTATTTTGCCCCTGTGGGGATTGCATGTTTTCCACCATACACCCTTGCTATTTGACCCCTTTGGCTTCCTTGTGTGCAGGTGCAGGTTATTAGAAGGCATTGGGAAGGAATATCAGACATCAGATATTGAATATACAAGCAGCGGTGGCATTGGCCCACCCACCTCGATTGTGGGTATGAGGAAAAGCACTGGATGTGCACCCTGATTCCTTGGAGGAATTGATCCTTGGGCACCCCAAACATTGTAACAATTGTATCACCTTTTGAGCCCTCAAGGGGACTTCTGTGTAACCTTGGATCTGATCCACCCAATTAATAAAGAAGACACTCGTTTCATTTCATTCTTTATTGCTTGGTATTGCTTCATTTTCATATGCATGCTTCCGTTTGATGCTCATGTGCAAGATGGGATAGATACACATATTGTTTCTCTTCATTAGGTGCACCAATTTTCCCTACTTCACTATTTTATTTGGAATAGAAAAGTACTTATGCATATGAGGATTTTCAAAAGCATTCATTTGATATCAAGGCATGGTTCAACAAGAAATCCAAATTCAAAAAATTCCAAATTGAATATTCTAACCTCAGGTGGAATGTGGAAAGAGCTAAGCCAAGACACCATCAAAAGTTTGATTCCTTCTGGGATGGTCCTTTCAATATAGAAAATTTTAATGAGACCAATGTTTTCCAGCTTGAATATCTTGAAGGAAACATGCAGCTAATCCCGGTAAATGGTTTCCATATTAAACTCTACTTTGATTAAGGTGTAAATTTATTATAACATATGTACATATTTTGTATCATATCCTTTTTTCCTTTTATTTTAAAGTTTTCATTTTTGATAAAATGTTATTAAAAAAGATAAATTTGTTTCTTTGGAAATCAAAAGGGATAAGTTACAAAATAAGCTAATATGGCAGTGGAATACAATGTGGTTCCATGCCACTCTCAAATAAACTAAGGTGAAAAAAAAATGCCACATGTGTTCCTCTCCACTCTTAAATAGACTAAGGTGGTTATGGATCACAATATGTGTTCCAAATTTTCCAGAGTTTGTGACCATTCTGGAGCAAAATTGGACACTTGCACTATGCCACTCCTTGAAGATGAAATATCCACAAGTTGCTACACGAGTTTCCTGTATGGCTCTAAAGGAAAGAAAGATGACAAAAGACACCATAGGCTCAACAAAGTGCTTCACACATTAACCAATAAGTGAGAAATGTAACATCCCCAAGCCACCAAGGTGCATGAGTTTGATTTGAAAAGCATGCAAATGTAGTTCTTGTAGCTACCGCATTAATGGTGGAAGGTGTACATGCAGTATAATTTAAAATTGCTCAAAGGACAAATCTCATTCATTTGATAGAAAAAATACCTACCTAGTAGAAGAAGTGGGAGAATAGTAAAGCTTTATCTACAAACACTAGTGAAGGAACACTCTAAGAATTTTTATGAAAATGACCTCTGGAGAGACCCAAGAAGCAGAGACCTTGGAAAATGAAGATTTGGGTAATTACATTAACAAAAAAAGTAGTGGCCAATACCATACTAGTTATCACTAAGAGAACTAAGCTCAGAAAGAGCATCAATGATAGATATCAGAAAGGTGAATCCTTGATAGTACAAGGTACTTGTGTTGTTTGTTCTTTCTTGTCTTTTTGCATTTGTGATTCGATTCATCCTTATCCAGAGTTAATAGTAGCCATTGTAAAATTCTATGATCGAAGGGCAAAAGTGGTAAAGATAGCCAAGGGAAATATCTTATTTAACATCACTACTAAGGCTTATAATGACCTCTTCACTCTAGGAGTAGAACCACCTATAAGGCCTAAAGATTTTAGTATATCATAGTAAGCCAAATATTACTCCCTACAATGGTGTTCTCATGAAGGGGAACCTTTTAGGAAATGGGTTTATAGCCAATTAAAAACCATTAACCCTAGTTGAGGATTTCCCAAAATTCTAATTCCCATTGACCAGTTTACCAACCCAGAATTGTATTCCATGCTGGATTGTTTGGAGGGTTTAGATTCTGATAAATATGTGAGGGATTGGAAAATAGCCACTACTTACTACATTTTGAATGAGAAAATGTATGAACCTGAAGCAGATAAGAAAGGTATCAAGGCCTATTAAGTTCCTCTTATTCCTGATCCACTATTGCACCTTCCTTCAGGTTGTTGTTCCAATGCATGAGGATTTTGTAGCCTACAATTTTCCTCTCTATGCTGCTTCATTTTTAGGCTTTCAAGGAGTGGTTTTTCCAGTTTTCTTAATTTTTCACCATCCTTGTGTGATTCCCATCCCTATTTTGGTGGGATTCACAATTTTTTGATCCACTGCTCCACCCATTTGTTCAGGGTGGTTTTTTAGTTTCATGTTGGTTTTCCCTTCTGTGGGAAGTAGTTTGTTCTCAAGGTTTGTTTTCCCAAGGGTGGTTTCTAGTTTTCTTGCCCTTGGGAGGATTCAAATTTTAAATTTCTAGCTCAAAATGGTTGGGGTGGTTTGGCGCTTTCTCCCACCCTTTGTCTGCTTCAAATTCTTGTTTGGCGCCTTTTGATTCAAATCTAGTTTTCTGGCGGGCTTTCCCTTCTGCCTGTTTTTCCTTTGGCACAAAGGAAGACATCTTCCTCTGGTGCAAAGGAAAGCATGTTCCATATTTTGTTCCTTTGGGTTGTCCTTACCTGTCCTTTTTTCCATACTTGGATGAATTTATTTTGTTTTAATCTGATGTATTTTGTTGTAATCTGATCCTTTGTAATTAGGTTTTGGGATCCTTGAAAAAAACCCACTTTTAATATAACCTACCAAAAAAAATAAAGGTATCAAGGCCATTTACTTATACTAAATAGCTTTCCTTGCCAAAAAATATATGAGAAACTAGTGAGAATGAAAAGGGACTCAGAAACACCCTCTTTCATGTACTATTCAAGTTTGGTTTATATGTTCTATATCTTTTTACGATAGATGATGCTCTAGATTCCTATAAAAGAGAAAAATGACAAGAGAGGCCTTATCCTTGTACATTATTGGACTTATCACTTGAGGAGAATAAACTCTTTACAATTTTATCATAGAATTTCTAGGGTTCGCTTTGTAAATCATGTATGGTAAATGCCCTAGATTACCACCTATGGCTAGAGAATTGTTGAGAACATTAGATTATGAGGAAGGAGACTGGTATGTTCTCACAGAAGGCACAATTATTAGACTCTACAACTTTAGTGGTAAGCCTTTTTTTCTACCTCATTTCATAATGAACATATTATTAGATCTAGAATATTTAAGACAAGTAGATTTTATTAACATGAATTATGGTTCTGGTAAGAAAAGAAAATGCTTGTTGACCTATCGTAATGTCGATGATATAACTATTACCAAAAATGGCCAAGGTGAACAAATCACCCAATATTTGGGTAGGTTAGGCCTTTTTTACATCCCATAGAGGTGGAGATATAACCTAGATGATAAATTATGCAAGAGGAACATTACCCTTAATGGATATAATGCCCACAAGTTTGAGAAGACCTTAAGGCCTCATTTTGAATAAGGGAGGAATAACAAGGAAAATGCCCCATTAGATTGGAATGTTGTCAAAATGGAACAACTTCCCCCGTGGCTAGACTTATATGAGAAGATATTTGATTTTGATCCAAACAAGGATGAAATCCACCAGTTGAAGGAGACTAAGATCAAAGAAGTTGGAAATAAAAATAAATGGGATGAAGGAAAAAATATAGACTAGTGGAGAATAAAAGTAGAAATCGGTACAAAGAATCTAAATTTGGGTGAGTAATTGATGATGATTTTTCTAATAGGTATGACAAGAACATCAAAAATTAGAAAGCGAAGGATCCCAAGAATCTAGTATTTATTTACAATAAAGCATAGCCAGGTATATATTCCCCTTCCCCACCTTCACAAGAGGAAACTCAAGAGGAAGGGGTTGATACTCAATTAGCTACTGCTGAAGCCCTTAAAATATTTGAGCCCTCAATAGAACAACTAGAGAATTTCCCTATAGGGGCATATTTAATGAGTAAAATACATTATTTTTATGATAGGTCCATAAACATAGAAGTCATTAAGATAGTAAGTAGGCCTAAGTGCCTAGACCTAGGTGGAGAGCCCCTTGAAACTGAAATAGATTGGAATAAGAAGGATGAAGACTTCATGTTTATGCTAGTTAGTTTCACCACTACAACCACAGTTGATTTGAACTCTATTTCTGAAGATGGATTAGAGGAAGGCCCTTGTAGGGAAGATACAGAGAGTGATAAGCTAGTAGTATTTCAAGTTTTTAAGAGAAAAACCAAAAATGCACCAAAAAGGATTCAGAATGAGGTTTGTAAGAAACAAAAAATGGATAAGAAGAAAATTGTTGAGAAGACCTCTATCTTAGTTACAAAAACATTGGTACAAAAAATATAACAACAAAGGGTAGATGTGGCTCTCAAATGTCCTACATATATAGGTGAAGGTACGCTCACTATCCTTTCTTCTCCTTCTCCTCCTCTTTCCCTAGAAAACTCTCCTTCCCCTTCTCAAGAAAAAATTAAAATAAAGGTGCTCTCTCCCCATCATAATTCATTGCATGTCTTATCGACAAATAGATAGGGCTAAGTCAATCCATCTCCTCCACATTCATCTAGAATTCTAGTTTCATCATCCCCAATAATTCTACCTTTGCCATCACAACCTCCAACATCATCTAAAACACAAGTTGTTTCATCCACACCCACTCACCCTTCTTTGATTTTTGTTTCAGTTTCCATATATTCCCCATTACAAGCAATAGCCAAAGAATCAAATGTAGTCACTACCACTCCATCATCATCATTTTTTGAATCTATCCTTCCATATCTTATAGATTCTCCTCCTCCTACAAGTTATACCATACTCACTTCTTTGCAAAAGTAGAAGGAGGTTTCACAAAAAAATTAGGATTTTTGTGTAGAGAAGCTATCCAAGTCTTCAAAAATGATGGCTACAAAGAGGAGTACAATGTCCATTGACCTAGGTTCAAGGCAAAGAGCATCTAGGTCTATTATTCCTTTGGTGAGTAAGCCTAAAATAGAGATAATTGTGCAAGACTATCATCTATAAGAGCATACAAAAGACATTGAGTAGCTACATATTGAATATGAGCTAGTTATAGCAAAATATCACTTAGAGACTTTCTATTTAAATATTGATATATCCAAGGAGAAGGTTGACAAGTTAGAGTGGATGATAGAAAAACTAGATAATATAGTCAAAAACCAAAAACAAGTAGAGAAATCTATCAAGAGTGAAGTGAAAAGCTGGTAGAGAAAATTCCAAGATGCCATGAAGCCCAAAGATCAAGTTGAGGAGCAGAAGAAGAAAAATCAAGAATAAGACAAATAAATATAGGACTTGAAGCATCATCTTCAAATTGAAAAGGCCAAGTCCTTAGGCTTCTTTAAAGTAGGGGTGAAGAAGGTAAGAAAATAACTGTGGTCCAAATTTTTGGAGAAATGCTCTAAATTGTAGTCCATCATAGATTATATGGATGATGTCAGCCATTTGCTCCAGAATACTAAAGAAGACCTAGATAAATTCACTCAAGAGCTATAGCCCATGGTGATTTTAGTATAACAAATATACAAACTGGTAGATAGCAGGCTCAGTGATACTGCTAAAACGATCCCCAAAAAGGAATGAAATTCTACTAGATTGGCTACTATATTTATAGTAAATGATAATAGATCACTTCAAAATGCTTGGTTGTTATATGATAAAGTGGAGAAAATAATTCGAGATATGGTAGAAATCAATTAGGAAATGACTTAGTATGGATTTAAAGGACTCTGGATTAATAATAACACTCTGTTATTAGAAGAAAAAATAAAAAAGAGTGTATCTTTGAGCCTCCAATATGAATATAATATTGATACCTAGAAGGAGCCAATCAATCAAGAGCATGTCTCTCAGATGATAATTGATTTAACTAGACTGAGAGATTTGATGGAAGACTTGGTGAACAAGGGAATATTCATAAATTATGAAGATACAACCGATTTGGAGTTTATCCATAAGAATCTTAAGAAGACTTCTAACCCTTCTAAAGTAGTTTGGAAATAAACCTTTCCGACTCTTAAGATGATGGTCCAATTGTTTGGTACTAATGTTGAGAAAAATAATAAAGAGCAAGATTAACCTGAAGAAGAGGAGCTTGATCAAGATCAGAAAGACAATGGTGCAAAAGAAGCTCAACAAGGGGGTGAAGAACTATATAGGATTGCTACAGACCCTTAAGAGGTACAAACATGCAGTTTTTTCTGCTTTGAACATTTTTGCAGTCATGTAGAAGTGTTGTATTTTTCTTTTTTTTTTACTCTGACACTGTCAAAAGACAATAATAAAAGCATGAGGCCAAAGAGAAGAGAATGAAAGTTTTGTGAAGGTATTCATATCATTTTGATGAATCTTAAAAGGGAGAGTGTAGCTCTATTTTGCTTGACATTCAAGCAGTTTTGAAGGAATGATGGATATATTTAATTCTAGCATGATCTCCATATGAACTGTTATCCTTTGGGAAGCTTCATAAAGTTTTTAGAGGGTAATGGTCATATATATATTATTATATGAATCATTTCTCGAAGACTTCCATTTTTTTTACTCCTGATACCCAATGGATAAGACTTTGAGTTTAATGGCTTTGCAAGCAAATCCACTTGGGAGGTGCGAGAATGTAGGTCCAAAATGGGCACATCCTTAGAAAAATTTGAAAAATTTATTCTAATGCATGAATATCCTCTAATATATTGAATATATAGTGTATTTCAAAGAGGTATAGCATAAAATGGTCCAATCTACTCAACACTTAGTTCTTTTTTATAGCATAAGAAAGGTATTTCGTGTTGCTCAATACTTAGTGTATTTTATAGTAGCCTAGTGCAAATGTTCCAATCCATAGTCAAATCAAGTCTAAATGATGTCAACATATTTCAAAGTGAAAGTTAGCAATATTACCTCATCCTGTGCACTAAAGTGACTAAGTGTTAGAGATATCCCATTCTATTGAGTTCCATGTCTATTTTAGAGTAGAATGGTGATATACTCTATGTCATTGGGTAAGAAGGTTGAAACATTTGAGAAGAAATACAAGGCAGTGGAATAGCATAAAAGATATTTTACACTACTCCTTAAGAAAATTGGTGACATACTCTATTCCGCAATCAACTCAGGTCAAAGCTGGAGAAGAAGATATCAAGGAGCGAATTGGAACATGCATTCTATGTTGTGGATACGAAAAGAGAATAAATCATTTTGAAGACTTAAGTGAGGAGATTAGCGATGAGCTACATTCCACTCAACATTTAGTGTATTTCTCAAAAATGCTCCAATCCATTGGCTAAAGCCATCCAAGCTGACATCAGTGTTCTTTTTAGAGAAGATTGGTGACATGTTCTAAGCTGCTCATTTATAGAGCATTATTGAAGTTTAATTATAGCCATCCATGAAGTGCATCAATGGAAGATATTATGTTGATATTTTCACAAGTATACAAAGATAGATTCTTTGAAAATGAGAACCATTCAGTATGAGCTAGAATATGAAGCATCCATGGAGCCAAGAACCAACAATTTGTAGAGTCTAACTGCTATGGTGTGCAACATTGATTGGATTTCCCAAACCCTACAAGCAAATGAAAATATGCCATAATAACATTATGTTGATCTATCATAGTCTAAATCCTTGTAATATTCCCTGTATTTTCTTTCATTGTAAAAATATATATAGAGGTCAAACCCTCAATTTTTAGGGTTGACTCTAGAGTGTTTTCTTGCCCTACTATGTAACATATTTTACAAATTAATGGAAGGAGCATTACTTAGAATTTTGACTCAAGATTTGTCATCTTCAATATCTTTTATTAAGAGGTTCAAGTTGTGAATTGCATTTATGTCAATTTTGTTATGGTTATTTCATTCTACTTATATTGGATTACTAGTTGTAAGGTAATTGAAACCTATTCATAGTTAGATCTGTGTTGGTAAGAGGTTTATTTCTATTAAGTCAAAATACTGAGGTATATTTCTAAATTAGATTTTTAGTATCATAGATGTTTAAAATTACTTCTTGAAGCACATCTCTACTTTTTTTTTATAGTGTGAATATTATTCTAGTTTGGGTGTTGCTCTTCCTAAGTGTGGGACATTAGAAATAATTTGCTAAAGGATTTACCTATGGATACCTATGTTGTCAGCCCTATACGACCACTATTTACTTATAATTTCTTAAATATAAACCCTTTTCTAACCTATCTCTCAAAATTTTTATTGAGATTAATTGAGTCAACACTCTGTTAGTTAACAAGGAATCAGCCTACTCTAGAGGTTGGGCTAAAGCAATATTTGGTCCTTCCAATGTTGAGTTTTGAGCTATGACTAGCAGGTGCAAGCTTAGTTAGAAATCTAGAATATAGAAAGTTATAGTATCAAGTTCACATGATGTCATTTCAGATCCCAACAATACTGATGGACAAATTCCACTATAGATTTCATCCCAATACCTCCTTTTGATGTACCATTTGATGAAAAAGAATCTTCCTTTCAGTTAGACAAAGAATCACCAAGGATATTTTAAATAATTAAAAGCAAATATTGTAATTATTCCCTTCATGGTGTTTCTATATTGGGACAAGGAGTTCCATGTCCATATTTATGCTTATAATTTTGTAATAGGATGTGCATTGGCTTAGGAAGGGCAATTTAGGTTAGACCATTTATTTTGCAAGTCATCTATTGTGAAGGATAGAAAGGATAGTACAGTGGAATGAGAGGATTTGGGAATGGTAAATGAGTGTAGAATTTTAGGTATTACCTATTGGTAAACCCAATTGAATTTTATATTGATCATCAGGCCCTATTGTACTTGATAAAAAAACTTGTGATACAAGGGTGAGTCATTAGGTGGCTTATTACCTTACAAGAATTTATATTTTAGGTAGTAGTGAGACCTAGCAAAAAGCATGTGATTGTAGATCAATTATCTTAGATTTAATCAATGGAACTTGTAGGGATGAAAATTCTAGTTGAGTTCCTTGATGCATAGTTGTTTGCAATTAACGTTGAACCATCATGGTACAACTTAAATGGGGAATATCTATCCATAGGTGAATTTCCACAATAGTTGGAAATGGTAGAGAAAAAGAAGGTAATTCTAAAGTCAACACATTTTTATCTAATATTAGGATTATTGTACAAAATGGGTACAAATGGTATTTTACGATGATGCATGATGGAGGAGGAAGTTAAAATAATTTTAAAAGAAGTTCATGAAAGCTTGGTAGAATGACACATGGGGCCATATGCCATGGCTAGAAAAATAATTTTGGTAGGATTATGTTGACCTACATTATATCATAACATAAAAGAATATGTACAGGCATGTGACACTTGTCAAATATTGGAGAAACCACTACAAAGAGAATTTATGCCTTTTCATCCATTACAACCTCAAGAATTTTTCAAGATATGGGGTTTATATTTTTTCAAACCATTAAAAACAACCCATAGAAAAAAAATTCAATACATCATGGTAGCAACATAATACCTAAAAAAATGGGAAGAGGTGAGGGTGCTACTATATAACACAACAAAAATACAATTTGATTCTTGTATGAATAGGTAATTATAAGATTTAATGTTTTTCTACAAATAATAAGTGATAGGAAAAATCACTTTGTTAATGAGGTTATCAAAAGTTGAAAACTTATTTTAGGATTTTGCATTCATTTTCAATTTTGTATTACCTCAAAAAAAATGGGTAGGAGGAGGTAACTAACAAGGTCTTGGTTTCTAAACTATATAATACCTATGGAATAGAAGGATTATATTGGGATGAAAGTTTACCTTCTATTCTATAGTCTTATAGGATAACTTTAAAACCAACAGCAGACCATATGCCATTCTAGTTAATGTATGGTCATGAGGCAATAGTCCTAGTAGAGTTTTTGGTACCTAGTTTACAAATAGTTATGAAGCATCACTTGGGTGACCAAGAAAGTTTGGAAGAAATATTGGTCAAACTTATTAGTTTGGATGAAAGGAAAGTCATGGCATAGTGTAAAATTGAAGTGGCCCAAAAGTGAAAGAAGTTATGGCATGATCAACATATTTGCAAATTAGAACTTAATCAAGGTGATTTAGTTTAAGTTCAATGGTAAATGGTAAATAAAGTCTTGAAAGTTAAAAAAATTATGGCTTGGTCCCTTCAAAGTTATGGAAGTTATGGACAATGGTGTAGTCAAGTTATAGAAGTTGGACTGAATAGTGGTACCCAAAATAGTGAATGGTTTAAATTTGAAACCATATAAAGCACAATGTATATTCATTGCTTTACAATAAATAGAACAAAGATAACAACATGAAGCAAAATATAGCAAACCATGGAAATCAACCCAAAATAATCAAGGATCACCACACGAGGACAATGATATGGTAATTGCACATTTATTTGCATAAGAGAAGGAGGCACGACCAATTATTGAATGACAATAATTGGTACCTCATCTTGGTGAAAGGAGAAGAATGCAAGTACACATGAGGTTTGCAAATGGAATAGAATGGATCAAAGAAGAGGAGGAATGGATCCCTACTAATGAAATAAGGAATATGGAGTTGGTACTTGAAGTGCTGAAAAATACCATACATCCATGCAAATAAAATACTAAAATATAGCAATACTAGTGAAACCATGAAGATAAGAATGAGATAAATGCAAATGAATAATGGTGACCTTTTATTAAAAATGATATATGTCATTTAAAGTAGGTTACAATAAGATCCTTTTAAGGGATTTGCTACTGATATGATACAAATAATTATAGTAAGAATATTTTGGATGTAATATGCAAGGTCTTCTTCACACCCACAAATTTAATGGGTGAAAATTTTTCATGACTACCACAATGATTGATATGCCAAGGTCTATCACTCCTCTTACATATTAGATCTTTATCACCTAAACACAAGGAAAATAAAGTAGTTAGTAGCATATGAAGAGCCCTTCATGATAGGGCTCAATGTAAGGATAATAAAAGTAATAAATGAATTAAAATATGATAGATGCATACCTAAATTAAAGCATATCTATGCTAAAATAGTAAATAAAGGTGCTACTAAAAATTATTAAGAAATGAAATAAAGAATAAAATCTATGCCCTAGAGGTCATCTCTGTGTGGGATGGTCATACCTATGGGTCATCTCTGAGTGATATGGATGATAACCTATAAGTGCTTTTTTTGGGGTCGATGCAAGGACAACTCTAGGTTTGATCTGGGGTTTGGTCGATATATTTGAGAACTTCATAGAAGTATCTTGATGGGTCTAGATTAGTTCTTAAAATTAGGTATATTTTATTTTGCAACAAAGTGTGGATGTTATCTTTGATTGTGCAATGAAGTATGGATGGGTCTAGATCAGTTATATCCCACTATTGTTTTATTTTGCTTCTAGCATGACCATCTCAGTTTGATATAAACCTAACTGGGGGTCATCCCTTGGTGATATGGCCTTTGGAGGCCATCCTTTGGAAGAATGACCATGGCTATAAAATGAAATATCCCCTATTTTGGTGGTGATAACCATTGTTCTAGCCTGTAGGGCTACCCAAGGTAGGTCATATTGTCTTTGAGGATTCCATATAGGTAGTCTTATCAATATGATGCATTTTAGGTGTGTGTAGATTCCTCTTTTTGGGATGCATTGTGTGAAAGCACAACACAGAGCAAAAATAAATGACCTAGATTAAAATTGATGGTTGTTGATATTCATTGATATGATCAATGTTAGATGCCCCAATCATGAAAAGAGCATGTATTTTTGAATCATTATTTTTAACAAGTTGAAGAACTTGAGTTTTGGTAAACTTTTGGGGTGTTAGGAGATGATCTTGAGTCTATACTTTAGCCCTTGGAGCATTGAAAGAAAAACTTGAGTCTACACTCTAGCCTTTGGGGATACCAATTAGGTATTTTTTTCTGACCTATTTATGTGTTTAGTTTAATTTTTTTCTTGTTATATGCCCCAAGAAATAAGGGCATGATTGTCTTTGGCAATGATTCTTGAATGAATGTAATTTGCATGATTAAGTGTTTTATTATTGACTATATTTTAAATTTTTTAATTATATGACTATCCCCTCAAGCAATGAGTGGGTGAGGAAATGGAAAAATTATGAAAATGATAATTCACTTAACTAATATGATTTGATTTAGGTTCTCTAGGAAAATTACTAAAGTTTAGAGGGCATATTTACTCATTACAACCTTGATTTTGACCCATTTATTACTATTTTTGGTGAGTGGCCTTATGGTAATTCCTACCAAATTGTATGGATAACCAATCACTACAATTGTTAGGTGGCTAAAGAAAATCATTGGATATGAGATTCACTCAAGTTTTTTTATTTTTTTTTTAATTTTTGTGACCAAAGGGGTTAGGTACCTTTGGAGCTTTTTGGATTGATTATGACCAAAATAATTTGGTTACCTTTGGAGCCCTTTTTTTATTTTGACCAAAGGAATGTGGGTACCTTTGGAGCCTTTTGAATTGATTTTGACCAAAGGAATGTGGTTACCTTTGGGTCCTTTTGTTTTTATTTTGAACAAATTAATTTGGGTACATTTGGAGCCTTTTGTGTTCATATGTGAATTCAATGATGGATGATGGATGAATGTATGCTTATATTTTGTAAGATGCATGCATAGATGTATACGTGTATGTGATGCACTAATGACATGATGATGCAAAATTTGTTTTTTATATTTATTTGCTTAAAACATAATGAATGAATCTAAGATGCAAAACAACTTAAGTGTAAGAACCACAAAATGTATTGATGTCATGAATCAAAATGTTAACCTTTTCATAAAAGGTATACATTTTAATGTGATACATATGGAATAAAATGGTAAAACATGAATGATGTATGGGAAATAGTGAGATGTCATGAGAGCACAAAAAGGTCTTTCATGAGACTCAAACACCCTAGTTGACCAACAAAACTTTTATACTACCTATACCTAACTCTATAAGATAAAAATCCACTAGAAATACCCAAATATATAATATCCCTATGTGTGCATAGTGCATTCATTAATGTGGCATATAAGATTATCCCATTGCCAGTATGACTCTTATATCCCATTGTTGTAATGAATATCATTCTATGGTTATATTATCCGAAATTTATAGTATTTGGAATAGACTACTAGGAAATACGAGCAACCAAAAGCTAGCTTATCCACAATTTGAAATTGGTATGTAAAAAATAAGGTCTCTAATATGACATACATATCACCATGCATAAGACTACCCCATTGTCAAGAAAGTTTCATTCAACCCATTTCTATAATGGAGATCATATCATGGATTTTGGACACTAAGAATTATAGGGATTCAAGCTCATTATCCCCTTATTTTCTTTTGATTTTTTTGGGATACTTGCTCATTTTGTATGAGGAGTAAGGGGATTTATTTGCTTAGTGGTGAAAACCACTTTTTTTTTTATTTGGGATACTTGCTTATTTTTGTGGAAGAGCAAGGGATTTTATTACTTTGGCTAGGGGGAGATTGTCCTATTGTTAATTCTCAGCATTCTAAACCATGCACATAATAGGATGATCAAGGGAAACCTTTCACTTAAGGTAGCAAGGACTACGTTGTAGTTTTATCCTTTCTTATTCAAACTTAGATTTTAATATGTGAAATTGTGTTGGGATTTTGAGTTATACAGGGCACAATCAAAGCATAATCCCACTTTCCAAAAATCAAGATATATTTCTATAAAATCTAAAAATATAACTAGGAATGACTAAATGATCAAAAACCCTAGTGAGCACCCTATAGAAACTTATTGGTTGTGTTGAAAAACTTAAAGCCTAGGGCCCATATTTCTAGCCTACAGACTCAGGTAGGATATTTACAAATACATCTACTACATTGGGATACCACCATTGCCACTGTATAAGAAAATGTGGGGGATATCCAATCTAGACTAACAGTAGGGCAGGTCCAGTGGTGCAGCTATGAGGAGGAGAAGACTACTCTAGAGACTAGGATCACTATAGCTGACATAGAGATACATAAGCTTACGAGGAAACACATCCTCCAATATCAAGTAAATGCTATGATGGTACAAATTTCTACCTACCAGGGTGGAATATCAGATCCCTCATCATCATATGTTGCTCTAGTGCCTCCAACTATTCCAATAGCTATGGTAGTATAGGTATTAGAAGGGTTAGATCTGGCGGTAAATAATAGGAGACTTATAGCTCTAGTGTAGTAGCACATCAGTGATAGTGTGTTAGATGTTGCATACATCTCTACCCTAAGGGGGATGATCATGATACTTGAGGGTGTGATTCCTAATAGGTCCATGCCTATAGGGTCTCAGAGAACACACACTCAGATGACATGAGAGTCTTCAACCAAATCTAGCCATAGATCATGCCAATTAGAGAGGACCTCAAGTGCTAGTTCTAGGAGGACTCATAGGGAGGGTGGAGGTTATGATAGAGCCTCACAGACTAGGGATATAAGTGATAGCTAGTACAAATCTTACAGATGCTCTTGTATCATTTTTTGAGTGTAAGGTCGAGGACCTACACATATGTAGCTTGTGGGTATTTTTGACCATCTTGATGTACTGGATATCATTATTTTTTTTATACACATATATATATGATCTGATATTTGAGACTCATTAGATGTGTAGATTTTATATATTTTATTGTTTATGTTTTATGAGATGCACATGGATGTAATTCTTTATATGTTATGTTGATTTTTATGCTATATGATGTGATGTATGATATAAATGTGATGATATAAATGTGTAGATGGACTACTTTATGACACATGTATATGAATGCAATATTAAATTTTAAATGCATGTATACTTTTATTCACTTGTATGCATTTAATTTATATTGTTATGACATAATTTATGCCATGTATGTATTGAATAATTTTTCTATGATGAATGCTATGCAAATGAACGTGTATGTCTTAATCACTAAAACATAATGTATGAATATAGTATGATTTGAACAATATAATGGATCACACCACAGAATGTATAACAATCATGGACTATAATTGCTATATATTTTTTAAAAAATTAATAAATTTTACACCCATATGTGAGATGCAATGCTATATGGTTTCTATTTATAAGATTTTGTAAATTAAAATAATCAAGATAACACAGTCAATGGCCATCTAAATTTCATTCCTAACATCCATCCAGTATCTTACATATATTAAAAATAATTCTAATAAACAAACTCTCATAAAAGAAATTGATTTTTGATAATTTGCATTGAAAATTGGTTGTTGGTATTTAGGAATTTTTGAGGTTTTCCATGAGACTTAAACACCCTAGTTGACTTATCAAAAGTTGCATACTAACTATACTAAGCTTTTGAAAAATAAATATTTCGCTCCAACTGACCAAGCTATTCATTACCCCTGTGTGTGCACATGAATATATTTAGATAAGCCATAAGCATACCCCAGTGCTAGGCATGATTCATTCAACCTATTTTTGTATTGAGGATACTCAAATGTATATCCGATGATAGGTTTAGACTCAGTCAAACTAGACCACTAACTGATCCAGGCCACCCCAAGCTAGCCCACTCATACATTTCTTAGAACTACCCCTTCAATGAAAGGTAGGATTATTTCAGCCCATTGCTATTATTGAGGATCACTCTATGGCTTTCAAACATTGATTATTCCAGGGATTCGAGTTCCTCCCTTATTTTCTTAAATTTTTCAGGATACTTGCTCATATATATAGTGATAAAAATCACTATTTATTTTCCTTTATTAGTGGCAATAATCACTATTTATTTTGAATTTTGCTTTTCTCTTTTCTTTTCCTTTTTATCAAGGGATTTGAATTTGATATAGATTTTGAACTTGATTTGATTTGGATTTTGATATTTGGGATTTTAGGATTTTTCTCCTTCATTTGTAAGCAAGGAATTTGTTCGGGTAGGGGGGAATTCTCGTCATTTTGCCAATAACCACTACCCTAGACCATTGATCCTCACAAGATAAGCAAGTAATAAAACCTTTCACTCAAGGTGACCTAGACCACTTCATAGCTTCATACTTCCTTATCCTAAATAGGATTTTTTAAATGTGTTTATTAGTGATAAGATACTGATATGCCAAGTACTATCAAAACTAGACCTCATCTACCAAAAACAAAGCAAGCTTTCTACTAAGATCTTGAGAAGTCCACTAGGTATGGTTGAATGACTGTAAAACCCTAGTATATTACTCTTAGCAACAAAATGGATTGTTTTGAAAAATGCAATTACTCACAAAGGTGATGAATGATGAAGATGGTGCAAAACTCCATGATTGAAACACAAACGTGGTGTCATTTGTAATATTGCAAACACCAACTATCCTAATGCAATGCAATTATATGAATAGATGAAAAATAGAATGCAATATGCAAATGAAATATAATTCTTTCTGAAATGAAATGCAAATGTTTTTGGATTTTATGTTTTTCAAATTTTTTAGATTTTATTGCTTTTTAAATTTTTATGGATTTTTTACATTTTGACCAAAGGATTTTAAGCTACCTTTGGAGCCTTTATGAAATTGACCAGAGGGATTACAAATACCTTTGGGGCCTTTTTGAAATTGACCAAAGGGATCACAAATGCCTCTGGGGCATTTTTTTTTTAAATTGATCAAAAGGCTTACATATGCCTTTGGAGCATTTACTAGTTTTAGGTATAAAATGCTTTAAGATGAAGGATATTGAGAGGTTCAAGATATTTGACTCATTCCAATTATTTTAAGTGATATTTTCTAGGTCTAATATTCTCAGAGATCATATAAGGACCCAACTAATTAGCCACAAATTTATCTCATTTTTTGTGGTAAATTCAAGTTTTGTTGGTTCTCTTTTAGCACAATATCACCAACCTAAAAGTCTCTTAGATGGAATTTATTATTTTAAGATCTTTTTAAGTGATCCTAATAAATATGGATATGCTTAAGGGCATTCACATGAAATTCATCAAGTAGCACCAGTTGATCTAAGTGAGCTTGTCGCGCGGTGTTGTCATCGATGAACTCTTTCAATGCAACGTGCAGTGTTGGAATTTCCAACTCTATGGGCATAATGGCCTCAGTGTCATATACTAGTGAAAATAGAGTTGTCGTAGTGGGTGTATGAATGCTAGTCCTATAGGCCCATAATGTAAGCAGCAACTAGATGTGCCAATATTTTTTGTGCTTTTGTACCATATTTTTCAAGATGGATACCACTATCTTATTTGAAGCCTTAGCTTACCCATTTGCTTATGGATAATATGGAGTCACAAAAATATGTTTGATTATTTACTTAGACATCAAAGCTCTCATAGTCTTGTTTTTAAATGACTTTCCATTATCCAAAACTATCTTATATGGTATCCCAAAATGACTTGTGATATTTGTGAGTGTGAACTCAGTAATACATGCTCCAGTTGTTGTTTTTTAGGAAATGGCTTCCACCCATTTATTAAAGTACTCAATAGCCATAATAATGAATGTATGTTGACCTGATGACATAGGAGAGATCTTGTCTATGAGATCAAATTCCCACTGAGCAAATGACCAAGCTACTTGAAGGGGCTATAAGGCCTATGATGGCTAGTACGTAATATTAGCATGCTACTGGCATTTAATGCAATTCCTAACATACACATTGTAATCCTACTCCATAGTGGACAAATAATATCCCATACAAAGTATACGCTTGATGATAGCCATACCATTGAAATGGCCATCACACGTACCATTATGAGCTTGCAAAATTGCCCAAGATGACTCTTGGGGCTTAAGACAATGAATGATAACTCCATCATATCTTCTATGGTACAAAATATCTACTAACAAGACATACTTTATCACTTTTTGTTTAAATATGTGTTTCATGGAATGCAAAAATCCCTAAGGGATTACACCAATCCTAAGGAATTCATATATCTATGACATCTTGTTTGGATAAGTTTTAGCATCGACTGAAAATATTTCATGTTCCTCCTACGGTTCTACATTTACAAATGTAGACTAGGAAAAAACCCTGTGGTGAATGGTAGTGTCATTCACCGTTGAATCCTACGAGATAAAATACCCTTGGGATGCTCTCTTGAGAAAGTATCTAACTCTGTACAACCATTCATGGTTTTGTTCTATAGGAATAATGTTGATTGACTCTTTGTTATCCAATGCTTTTTATTGCACAATGGAGTGTGACAACATTTTTATGTGGATGGTAGTAAAATAAGTAGATGGATTCTAAGTAATTAAAGATCCCAAAGATTCCATGGTGTCTATGAATATATTAAATGAGTGAGGGATTACCTCGATGTCGTACCACTCTAGTTGAGCTAGATATATGTCAAAAATATCCTTGTAAGTTTTCAATATTGAGCATTGACATTGAAATAGTCCCTTAACTTGGTTGAAAATAAAAAGGGAATCACCAAAGATATTTAGCCTTTTAACCTTTATGGCAATGGTTTTTTTGAGACCCAAAATTAGGGCTTCATATTTAACATTATTGTTGGTGCAAGGAAATTCCAACTTGAATGACAAGGGCATTGGAGTACCTTATGGCATGAACAACACTACCCCCTTGTTCACACTTTGAACCATAAAAGAACAAGGTCATATCAAATTTTTTATCCAGTTCCTTGGGTTTGGGTGCTTTTTATAAGGCAAATTATACATCTTCATAAATATCTATGGTGAGGGGCCTATTATTCTTGAGAGGTGCCTCAGCGAGTTGATCAGCTATGACTTATCCCTTGATGGAATTTTGGCTTATGAATTCCAAATTGAATTATATCAATAGCATGATCCACTTTGCAATATGCATATTATGATATGTCTTGCTCATCATATACTACAAAGGATTTTGTTTTGATATGACATACATCGTATGACTTAACATATAGTGCCACAATTTCTTTGCAGAAAACACTACTGCTAAACACAACTTCTCCACATATGCATATCCTAGCTCGTAACTCACCAAGGTTTGGATAATTTAATATATGGCTTATTAATTATCTTGCACATTCTTTTGGGCTAACATGGTCCCTAATACAAACTCAGTTGCTGATATATATAGAAAAAATGATACATCTAGTCTTGGTGGAGCTAGCACTGGTGGCATCGCTAGGTATTTCTTAATATTAGCAAAGACTGCTTGATAGTCCTCATCCCAATTGAATGGGACTCCCTTGTGTATAAATTGATTCATGGATAGACATTTATCTATTAATTGTGCGATAAATCACTTTATGGATGCTACTTTGCCCTATAGGCTTCTTAATTCCTTGATGATTATGGGAGGACACATTTCTAGAATAGCCTTGACCTTTTCTAGATCAACTTTGATACATCACTTAGAAAATATGAATCCTAAGAGCTTTCCCAAAGTTACACCAAATACGCACTTCTTAGGATTCAACCTAAAATTATGCTCAATTAGGTGATTGAAGACTTTCCTCAGGACCTCTGCATGCTCTTCTCACAATAATGACTGCCAATAAGTCATCGATATAATCCTCTAGGATCTTATGCATGTAGTCATAAAATATATATGTCATAGCCCACTGATATGTAGCATGAGTATTCTTAATTCCGAATGGCATAACATTGTAATATAATTTTCCCCATGGTGTTATGAACGTGGTTTTATGCTGGATATATTAGTATCATCTATTCAAAAATTGTAGTCTGGTCCATCACTTTTAGTGATGGATACTGCATGCACATCTTTAGAAGCAACTTTTGATTCATTATTTCTTGTTGTATCTAGACTCTAGATATGCATACCTATGTCATTGGTAGCTCCAAAACTATGATTATCCAATTTAACTATTTGAATGTGTTCTGGACCAGTCTCCACCAAGATGTCTTCATGGTATCTTTTGGGTGGTTCTATAGTGATGCAAGACACTAGCTGATTATCCCTTCAAAAAGTATAGGGATTAGGGATATAAGTATTAAAATCAACTTCACCCCCTAAACCGAGGTATAGGTAGTCTAAATATGCCACAAGGAGTTCATCCTATCCTCCGCTATAATACCCTAACCTGAATCTATCAGTAGGCAGCTGATATTGCGGTTCATATATCCTCCTGCATCCCTATTCAAATAGTCCAAGACCGTAACCATACCAATGGTAACACTTGAAATATCGCATGGCATATTTCAGGTTGGAAAGATAATGAACATTTATAGCAAAAGGTTCATCATCATCCTCATCCATGGACGTATAAGAAGATAACTAATTGAGCCCTCCATAGATGAAGTTAGTTTTATTAGGTGGTACCACTATCTCTATGGGAAATTTATGAGCTCACGGTTAGCCCATATCTTGTGCAGTCTCAATTATCGGTGTGAACATCACATTCTACATGATGTATTCCCCTAATCCAGGATTAACCAAGTGGATGGTCACCTGTGGTGCAGATGACCCTACTAAAGATGTAGGTGAAGCAGGCTAAGGTGCCTCTTCAACTTCTTTATCCTCCTCTACTTCCATGGGAGTAGGGACCTCAATGAAAACTAGCTTGGGTTCTAGCTTTATCTCTTCTTTTCCCATATTTACTTTTAGCTTCCTATAATCTTGTTGCATTATAGATGCAAAGTCTAGTACAAGCAGTTTTTATGTGCTTCTATCATTGAGATGCGAACATTATGGGTTTAGCACACACTTCTTTGACTTTACCTTTTGGATTTTGAATTGGTGACACTGGTCGTATGTCCAGGTGCATTGAAGGGAGTATGGCGTCCCCTGGAAAATTTTCTATTTTCACATATTTAAATGGTTCTTCATCCGAAGGTACCACTTGAACCTATCTTTCATGCACATATTTGATACATTGATGTAGAATAGAAGGGATGCAATGCACTTATCTTATCCAAGGCCTCCTGAGAAGTATATTATATTGCATAGCACCTTCTATGACATGACACATCACAAGGTTGGTCTTCAGTCCTACCTAAATAGGTAAAACTATAGTACTTATAGTCAAGCATAATGCATCGTTAAATTCTCTCAACGTGAATGTAGAAGGTATGATATGAATATTAGGTAACTTTAGGTAAGTTAGCACCTTAGTTGTGATAATATTGATCGATAATATTATATCGATCAAAACCTGCTTGAATGGTATGTGATTCACACATGAAATAATATGGATTGGTGGGTCTGCTATAATAATGGAAACCATATTGACTTCATGATCATGAATTGTATAACCAATTCTTAATACTATTGCACATGTCCCATGAAGTGTGTGAACACTTTGGGATCCTGTGACTACACTTCTATGGACCTTAAGATGTCCATAAGCATCTCCATATGCTTGGAAGACTACTGAATAAGCTCATAAATTGACAACTTTGCTGGAGTTCTCTGTAGGTTTTGAACTAATCTACTTTTTATGGTCACCACCAGTCTAGTTGGTGGGCTAGCACATTTTGGGCTAGCCTTGGAGGAGGTAGAGCTTGGCCTCTAATAGGGACCAGAGGTTGATTGGGTCTTTCATACCTCACATGCCTTGTGATAATGTTGACCATCCCAACGAACCCATGGGTTGGTGGTTTGATGCGTACTTGGTTGACCTGGAAAAAATTATTCCTTAGCACCTCATGGTTGGGTAGAGAATTTTTGTAAATCCCCATATTCTAATTATTAGGCACTCGTGGTTTGTCTAAAATAAGTGTACCTCTTTCAATCATGTTTTGTACTAAGTGTTTGAAAGATCAACATACTTTGATGTCGTGGTCCTTCGCTTAATGAAATATGCAATACTAATCATCTTTGTACCCCTTAGGCTTAGGTTGATTAGTATCCATTAATTTTACTTTGAGTAAGTTTATGGCCTTAGCCTTGCATAATTTGATGGAAAATCGAATCCAATGACTCTGATAACTAAATTAAAATGTGAGGTGGGTGTTGCTCCTTATTTTTATCCTTTTGATTATTGTTGTGCTACTCATATTGTGCAAGAGGAGGTTGGGCTTGATAGTTTCATTGTTGTTGCCCCTTATCCCATTTTTGAAGGTTTAGTACTACCTGATTAACATGGACCATCTTGGCCTATTATTTCTTAGTGTTTTTCTTATTCCACTCTTTATTTCTAAGCTTCAAGTTACCCTCTTGTAACTTGATATATTCAATTACTTTGGCTTACACCAAAGTCTCCTCAGAGTTTTGGTATTGCTACAACTATAATAGTAATGAAATGTTCTTTGCGTAACTTTTCATAAACATTCTAGTTAATTTAGAAGTAGGGATGGATAATGGTAACTTTGCCATCATATTCCTCCATCATTTTTTATAATCCAGCATTGGATCGTTGTTGTGTTGCATTAAAGCAACCAGGTCAGAAATATTTGTCTTCTTCTTAATGCCAAAGGAGAAGCATTCAAGAAATGCATCATCTAGTTGCTCAAAAATAGTGATATTGTACCTCTTAAGTTGGTTAAACAACTCCTGAGCTAGGCTTAGGAGGATCGTAATGAAGGTGCACAAGAGCAAGGCATCATTGCTTTCAATATGAAAGCACATGTCTAGAAAAATCATCACATGCTCTTGAACATCTTCCTCTCCTTGGAACTTTTCCAACCTAGGCATCTCAAAGTGCTCTGGGTAGGCTTAAATGGGCACTGATAGGCATAAAGGTTCATTATGAATTTTGTTCAAGGTAGGCTTTTGATAAGTCATCCCTTGATTTTCAATAGCTTTCACATTTTTTGCCAAGGCCTTAAATTCCTATGAAGATAGAATCTCCTCTTATTTAGATCACCTTGGAGGTGGCTTCCAAGGTATATTCCTCTTCTATCGAGGTGGAGGACTAGGCTTGTCATCCTCCTTAACTTGGAATACTTTAGGATATTCTTGATCTAATAATTCTCCCACTTCTTCCTCATACTACCTATGATCATAGTATTCGGATGCTAGGTGTTGATTTCTATGTTGTAAAGTATGGCGAGTATGTGGGTTTACACACTCAGGGTGCAATTCTGGCTTTGAAGCCTCTTGTCTCTCAATGTGCTCCTTGGTCTTACTACGAGGAGGCAAACCAGCACTGGTCAATCGGTCCTCTCTCTCAACATGCTCCTTTTGACAAAGGATGTGTTTCTCATGCATATGCTACTCATATAAGTGCTATATCATGAGCATTTACCTTTGAGTGTTCTCATTTTTGAGGTGCTTTCACTCTGCATGAACATCCTGCAATTGATCTTGGAGGATCTGATGTCTTTTCTCCAACACCAGTCTATGTGATCTATTTGTGTGATCGGTCGTATGAGGCCTCTGGTGTATGTGTTTTGTTTTAGTGGCTTTATGGGTATGTCCCCCAATGGACTAATTTACCATACTCTTGCTCTTGTTTGTAAATATGACATTCACGTCAGGCTATCTCCTATACTCAATGTCTACATGGGATGCACTCTCCAGGTTCTCTAATGTTCCTAATGGTTCTTCCACTATAATCACTCATAGGATGAGAGGGTGCTAGTGTAGGCTTGTAACCTAGATGTCCTAGGACTCTTTCTAGACCATCTAAATAATTACTAAACCATGGCTCATGAGGTGGCATACCTCTAGCTCCCACTTTATATATAGCTATGGTTATCTTGTAAGGTTCACCTCTATAGGAAGTCTAGTTGGGTCTACCCTCGGAAGCACCCCCATCTAGTTGCCCCTAAATGGGTGGATATCAAGCCTATCTATACTCAGATTATGGAGGTCATGAGCCTTCCTTAGCTATAGGTCGAAGGGGTACCAATTTAGATCCCTCAATGACATACTTTGTAGAGCCCATGGATGAACATGGAATGCGGTCATGGTAAATACCACCATGTTGGGAACCCCCATTCTAGGAATCCCCAAGATCTAATATATTTCTAGAGGAATTTATATTACTTCCTCTAACTGGGGTGTTCTCAATAGAATCCCCTCATGTAGAATTATCCCCCATAATACTCATCAAACAATGTTCAAGAGGATTCTATGGTTGAGGGCATTCTACATTGTTTTACGCACTAGGTGGAGCTTTGGCTTCAATCTCGGGTCTATGCCTGGATTTACCTCTTCGTGTAACCACCATAATGTGTATCCTATGTCTATATTTAACTTTTATTAGCACACAAAGAATACAATAATGATTATCTATTTTAAAGTTTTAATATGAGCCCTAAAATTTTTGATGTGTTTTTCAAATTTGTTGTATCAGTAAGGAACTCTCATTGTGTTTACAATATGTTTATGATATACTTATTTGTTAAAGGGCTTTCACCTGTATGCTTGTAGTTCGACAACCTAACTATGAACTCCAAATTGCGTAATCCTCCCAAAATATGGAGATAAAACCCACACCCAGTCAGGAAGCACAGGTCCTATCAGATTCTCACCCAATCTCACCCAGTCAATGTTATACCATTAGAAGAGAATTACATGCAAATTTTATGGGTTACGGATGGTTAAAAGGTTTTATATTGGTCTAGTAACACAAGGATTGAGGGAGTTGAGCCAATGAATGGAAATCATTGCCACCATTATTGAAACCCTACTAGTGGTTGGATGTGACTCCCAACTCACTAGCGTTTATAATGTGTCATGGTGTGTGTGGGTTCTTTTTATTTTACATGAAATTAAATGCATAAAACATCATTCATGACTCTTCTATATGCTATGTAAATTAAAAAGAACATTTAATATTCAGAAGTATGTGTGATTAGCTATATGTCATTCATAAAATACACACTAATGACAATGATGAAATGGCCACTAGATGGATCTCATGCAAGAAAAATAGCATACAAGAAGAGCCTAGACTACTGGAGACTAGGGTGGACTACACTCAGAGGTCCATTGTTCCTAGCAACGACTAGTAGAGCCTAAGAAATGACCTAGGGACTCAATGCATTTTGTATTTATTTATTGTATTTCCTAATTATACTAATATTTTACACTCTCTAGAAAAAAATAGATAGAGAACAGGAAAAATCAGAATGACAGTGGGACCTACCTTAGATCTTCATCGATTAAGATTTTTCTCCCTACTATATGGCCTGTAAGATTCTGACCGCAAATCTTTGGTGCGGTGAACACTGTTACCCACGGGTCTGTGTTGTGGTAACAACTTTTAACTATGGTTGTCAACCGTGGTTAGCACCTATCATCAGAAAACCACACAAGTCAATATTCTATGGCATAAAATGTATATTTCCCACTATGATCACCTTTTGTAACCACCAAAAAGGCTCACACCCAGTATAGCTATTGCAATTTATGAAAGATACACAAATAGGCATGCATAAATTGACAATAAGAAATAAAATAAATGTAAGGAATCCTTTATTAATTTCAATGGAGTCAAATTATATATTTTTCCCTCTTAGGGATGCCCATTGATACATCAATTACAATAGTGTCTAATTCCTCTCAAGGATAGATGCAATCAAAATGCCTTTTAGGATGACATGAACTGCTCCAAGGTATCGATGAACCTCTTCTCCACGATTAGAGGTATTTGCTATGTTGAATGGCATGACCCTATTAATCCTACATTCAAGAAACAAAAAGATGCAATTAGTAATAAAGGATGCCTCTCTTAGTGAGGATTTTAGGAGACATGATATCAAAATATGGCATAAAGAGTATGAAATCAAGAAAGTGAATAAAAGCATGCTAATCTAGTTGAAACATGATAATATGCTATTAGAAACATGCAAGGAACATATATCAATCTATCTAAGCTCCTAATTAAGCAAATGACAGCATTATAACATGAAAAAGATCCATTATGCCCTACTTGCAAACATGAAGGAAAGATGCATAAAACTCCTAAATCCTACAATCAAAAATCTCTAAGAAAGTAAATGAACTAGTAAAATGCCTAATCTAACATACTAAAGCAGATTGCTAAACTAAAAATCAAGGAAATGAGGGATTATACCTTGACCATGGCTTTGTGGTGCGGTGAACATTGTTAGCCATGGATGACAATCGTGATAAGTCTTAAAGTGTGTTTACCCTCAAAATCAGAGGTCAAATCCTTAAATCTCCTTGACAAATTGATGGTCAAGGGTCACCTCTGTGTCCTTTGATAGGTTTGGTAGTTGAATTGCTTTTATGATGAATAGATGATGATAATTTGTGTTTCTTGAATATCCTAGCATACTAGGACCTCCATGTCTTGAATTGTGATAACAAAGCTTTCTCTCAAGGAACACAAGTGAGTGTATATCTCGATAGGGCTTCATCGCTCAATTGCTTATGATTCTTTCTTATTTTTTTATTTTTATGGGGCTATTATAGCACTTGCCTAGGGCTAGGGGGTAGCTTTATGAGAAATCCAAGATCAATATTGGGTAATTGAGTTTGTTGGATGGAAGGATCCAAAACCTTCCTCGTTAAAACCGCTCCAATCTACAACCAATTGATCATTGCAACCAGTTTTGGGTCAAATGAATACCAACTAATTTTAAGTCCTGATCATGGCTGACAGGCATGATCAACTCTACTAATTGTGGGTGTTAGTAGTGGCTAGAATTGACTAGGAAAAGGTACCCAAATGAGTGGTGAAAACCACTGCTATACCTTAGAATATGCCCAAGGTCTTCCCTATGGTCACCTAGCATGTCCCATATGAGTAGTCGCCTTGACATGATGCATTTTAGTTGTCTACATAATCAAGAGGGGAATGTGGATGGTATTATGTGTGGAGTGTGGGGGTTTTCCCTATGAAAATTTTCAAACTAAAAGATGTGTGTAAAATAGTCAATGGTCATCTAAACATCATTGTTGATGTTCATCTGATATCTACCCTATATTACGAAGATCCCTTAAGCAAAATCTCATAAGGAAAACCACAAATGATGATGATGGAAAAGGTTGATTAAGAAATATGACAATTATATAGGCATGGTGCTAGACCCTAGAATGTAAGAATTGTTGTGACCATTTCACAATGATCCCAAATTTGGGGACCCACTTAAAATTTTTGCATTTTTTGTTCTTTGTTTATCCAATTTTGCTTGCATCAAGGTCTTTGAAAATTTGGTCACTTTGGAATTGTTGACATATTTGCATTTTGAAGGTTAGAATTTAGTTGCAATGCTTTGAATTGAATATTTTTTATTATTTGCATATTAATTGCATTATCTCAAATCAAATAATTTAATTAAAATTATTTTCAAATATTTTCAAATATTTAAATAATTAAATTTCATTTAAATAATTAATTTTCATTTTAGGGTTAACCCTAAAATTAATACAAAATCAAAATGGAGATATCTTGAGCTAGACAACTCTTATTCAAAACTTGGTAGAAATATATGGATTTCCTCTTTCTAATGGTACCAAACTTACAGGATTTCAGATGTCAATTTCATCCAAAAATAATAGTTTAATTTAAGAACTTGGGAACTTTAAAATATCATATATCATGAACCATGATAAATATTTTGATGATCTCAACAATTTTGAGCACCCTTTTGACCTATTTAGATGAATGGAAATGTTCATTAAACTATGAGAACTTTGAAAAAAATTTGGAAAAAAGAAAAGTTATGGGAGAATGAATAATAAATAAAGTAAAGTTTTGTTTTGTTTAATATTATGATTATTATATAATTATGTAGGTAATACAAGGGTTGAAGAAGATAGTTATAAAATTCATTCCTGAAATTGTGATGAAATAGAATAACTAAAATTTTCAAATTGTAAATAATTCATAAAGATTCATGGAAGGGGTCAAACGGATTGGAAAAGAGGATATTTGAAGAGATGTTCAAAGGCAAAGACTTACAGGTTACAGGGAGCAAAAGACCAAGTTTGACAGAGACTCTAGAATATGGCACTGTAAAGTTTTATTTTGAAAATATATCAATTTTTATAAGGTGTTTTATGATGTTAATAAAATTGATTTATTTTGAATAATTAAATTTTTCCATAGAAGATTGCATTTTATTTATATTGGATTGAGATACTTCTGATCCATATAAATAGGATTAAATTTTAGAAGTTTTAGTTTATTAATTCATAGCCTGCAACATAAACTTTATTTTATTTTATCATTCTTTTACCCTTCCTTTTTATTTTATTTTAATTCTAAATTTTAGATCTTAACCCTAATTCATTTTATAAAGGTTCAATACTTTATAATTAGGGTCTTAATGTTTATTCACTTTCCAAATATTTAATTTAATTGATGTTTGGATGAATAAGCATTACATTGGTTGGAAGGTTACAAAAACCCTAACTACAATATTATAAAGGTTCAAAACCTTATAATTAGGGTTAATTTTATTGATTACATAAACCCTAACGACAATATTATAAAGGTTCAAAACCTTATAATTAGGGTTTATTTTTATGTTTTTTCACCATTCGAATATTCAAGTTTAATTTTATATTTGGATGAATAAGCATTAAAATTAAATAAAAACCCTAATTTTAATATTATAAAGTTCAAACTTTATAATTAGGGTTTTATATTTAGTTGCTTTTTGGAACTTATGTAAATTTTAATTTTTATGTAATTCATCAAAGGGGATTAACTTATAAGGGTTCAAAGTTTATTACATTTTAAGGTTAATCATTTGAATCATTTCTCTTTCATGTTTAAAGCAACATAAAGATCAATTCACTCATCATTTTATTAAGTTTCATGAACAATCACTTGCATAGTATAATAAAATATTACCAACACAGGTCCCTTGTTAATAGTTATTTACAAATCACTAAGGTATTCTAAGAACGATATATTTTATAATACACGAGCACACATTAAATTAATGAAACCTTGGAGAAATGTTTATTTCTTTACAAGAGAGGGTTTTCATTCAAAAACCTTAACTGTGATGGGGATTTTGCAATTGGGAAAATTTTTTGCTCAACAAGAACAAAACTAGTTCTAATGCTAATACAATGAGAGAACATTCCTAATGCCATTGATTAAATGAAGCAACATGAAATACATGATAGAATGCAATGCAAATGGGAATGTAATACTTTTATGTTTTTATGATTTTTTAATGTTTTTGTGGTTTTTTTTTTTCTATTTTTTTTGAATATGTCATGCATAAAATTCCTATAGGTGGAGAGTGTTGATAAGTTTAGGTTCCTCAACACCATATAGATAAGCTAACTTATAATTCCCTAGATTAATCTTCTGAGTGATGATAAATGGGCCTAATTAGTTGGTCATACACTTGTCTCACAAGTGTGGCAGTAAGTTGGAGTTCTACTAATTTTCTTTAAGCACTAGATCATCAAATTTGAAGTCCCTTAGGTGGAATTTCAGATAATAAGTTCACTTAAGGTAATATTGATAAACATAGAGGTGCTCGAGAGTATTAATGCTTCATTCATAAATAAGGGCCAATTGATCAAGGTGATATTATCATGCAGTATCATCATCAATGAACTCTTGGAATGATATGCACAATGAAGAAATTTCCAATTCCAAAGGTATAATGGCATTAGTGTCATATACTAGCAAGAAATTATTTGCTCCAGTGGGCATCCTAATGCTAGTTTTTTAAACCCATAATGCAAGAGGTAATTGAATATACCAATATTTATGATTATCTTTGATAGTTTTCTTAAGAATGGTAATGACTATCTTGTTTGATGCCTTTGCTTGCCCATTAGGTTATAGATAATAGAGCATCGAAAAGTTGTACTAAATGTTATACTTGGTAGTCAAATATTACACATTTTTTCTTAAATAGGGGCCCATTATTCGAGATGATATATGATATTATGAAGTATGAACTTTGTAATGTGGGGTCTAGTCATAGTGGTAAGAGGGATTTATTCCACCCATTTGGTAAAATACTCTATGAACATTAAGATAAATGTGTGATGGTCCAACAATGGGGGTAAAATTTTCCCAATTAAATCAAATGTGAGACAATCAAAGTCTCCCCAAGATCGAAGAATTCTCCACAAGATCAATCACACACAAAAGAGGAAAAACCACAACACCAATATTAAATGGTAAAACCCTACTTCAAATGAAGAAGGGAAACATCCACTATGGAGCTCACTATATTACTCAATGATTCAACAATACAAGAATGTTTCAATGTTATGCAACAATATGCATCAACATGATATGACAAGATGTAGTAGACAAAACCCATATTTAAAGAGAAGTTTTTCTACTACAACCCTAAATTATTGCAACCTAATATTATCACTAATCTTCCATATCTTGAGATGTGTGACAAATCATCTATCACAATCTTATGCTTGAGATGTCTGACAAATCTTATCACAATCTTATCTTGAGATGTGTGACAAGTGGCATCTATCAAATATTAGAAATTGATTGGTTACTTTTTAATATTTGCTAGAAAAGGGGAAATAAATTTTTCCCACAAATTAAATATTCCTAGCACCCTTATTTTATTTATTAATTGGGTGGGAATATTTTTACATAAAATAAAATTATTTTCTAATTCAAATATTATTCTTTAGACTTTATATTTTAGTCTAAGAATAATTTACACAATGTTGCATTACATATTCCAACACTCCCCCTTAATGCAATATTGGGGAAAGGAATTATGAAACAAAGAAACATTCCCCCCCTAAAAATACAAACAGAGATGAGAATCAAATGAGTAATATAGTTACAATGAGCTTCTATGACCAAGAATGGTCTATAATAAGGCACCAATACAAAATGGGCTAAAATGAGACTACAAGCCCCCAAAGGAGTAGCTTCAAATACAAGCAGCTTACAAAGCCATCCATCAACCACAAGTGGTTGCAAATGATAAGAAGAAAACATCACAAGGGTGTCTTTAGTAAGCCTACAAAACCCCAAACGGAAGTACCTACAAGCTACAAGCAGCTCAACATAAGATAATTTAGATACATCATCATAAATATATTCCCCACAACATATATGAATATCCAAAGATGATAAAAAATTTGATCTAACAAATAGTGAACTATAAGTCATCACAAAAATATTCCAAGCCATACTTATAGTCACGTGCTATATAGTTTATTAAAAAATATCATGTACAAAGTTGCATAAAAAAAAGGAGTACCATGATAATGCAAACTCTAAAGTACCATGTACAAAAGTAGCACAAGGCTAACAAAAAAGTACCATGTAAAAGAGTTGCATAAGGTATATGAAAATAATAAAGTGTGCACACCGGTTGCATAAATCCAAACATAAAATATCATGTACAAAAGTAGCTTAAATACTAACAAGAAAGTACCAAGATAAACCAATTTCATAATGCCAACTACATAAAAACATGTACAAAGTTGCACAAGGCAACAAGAAAGTACCATGTAAAAGAGTCACATAAAGCAATTTCATCATATACCATAATTGCACAATGCCATCTACAAAGTAACATGTACAAAAGTTGCACAAGGCAAATAAGAAAGTACCATGTTCAAAAGAGATACAAAAAGAAATTATACCACCAAATATCAACTCATATATATAGCACAAAACACATCATAAGGATGAAGTTTTCATCACACAAGTGTAACTACACTTCATTTCCCCTTGAGGACAACTTCACCAAACCAAGTGAGTCTCTTAGCTTACAAAACTGCTCCTTGGGAAGAGGTTTGGTGAAAAAATCGATAGAATTAGAAGATGATGGGAAATACTCCAACTGAATAGTCCCATACAATAAATTTTCTCTGATAAAGTGGGCTTGGATTTCTACATGCTTTGTAATTTTATGCATTACAATATTTTTAGCCAAGGCAATAGCTGATTGATTATCGGAGATCAAACATGAAGGACCAAATTGCTCAAAGCCAATTTCCTTCATGAGGTTACGAAGCCAAATCGCTTCTTGTGCAACTGTTGTCATAGCCTTATACTCCAATTCTATTGTAGAAATAGCAATTGTATCTTGCTTCTTGGAAGACCAAGAGATAGTTGCAAACCCAATACTAAAAACATATGTTGTGGTAGACTTTATGTCTATTCTATCCCCTCCAAAATTAGAATCAGCATAGCCAAAAAGAGCAAAGGAAGTAAGCCTAGAATACTTGAGTTCCAAATCTCTAGTACCTGAAAGGTACTTCAAAATCTTCTTGGTAGCTTTTAAGTGCTAAATATAAGGTTTCTGCATGAACCTAGCCATCATACCAACTGCAAAAGCAATATTTGGCCTTGTGATGGTAACATAAAGAAGACTACCAATGAGCTACCTATACAATGTAGCATCAACCAACTAAGATTCTATACTTACTTCCAACTTAACCCTTGTAGAAATAGGAATGTAAGTAGGATTTTCATCCTCCGAATCAAACCTCTTAAGAAGATCTTCAATATACTTGGATTGAATCAAAAAGGTACAATCCTCATGCTGATAAACTTGCATGCCAAGATAGTAGTGTAGAAGACCAAGGTCAGTCATTTCATACTCTGAATTTAATTTGGAGATGAAATAAAAAATGGCCTCATTCTCATTTCTAGTCACAACAAGGTCATCAACAAATAGAGCAATTAAAATGACCAAGTTATCCTTCCTAAGAACATAGATATTTGTATCTGAATAGCATTTATCAAAACCAAGAGACAAGAAGTAACCTAAAATCTTCATGTACCATGCTCTAGGTGCTTGCTTCAGATCATACAAGGTTTTATTTAGTTTAAACACAAGTGTTTCCTTACCTTGTACAACAAATCCTTTTGGTTGACTCATGTATATATCCACATCCAAATCACCATTTAGAAAGGCACTTTTCACATCAAGCTAAAAAATCTACCAACCTTGAGTAGCATCAATAGCAATGAGAAGCCAAATGGTGGGCATTTTGGAAATTGGTGCAAAGGTTTCATCATAGTCAATTCCATGTTTTTGAGCATAACCCTTAGCAACCAATATAGCCTTATACTTTTCTATCTCTCCATTAGAATTGTACTTGATTCTATAGATCCACTTGTTCCCAATAAAATTTCTCTTATTAGGATAAGGCACTAGATCCCAAGTTTTATTCTTTAGAAGAGAATCCATCTCAACCTTCATGGAATCAACCCAACAAGAGTGTTGTGAAGCTTCTTGGTAAGAAGTAGGCTCATGATCATTCTATATCTTAGCTAGAAGAGACATGTTAAGGGTCATACTTCTAGTTATCCTTTGGCTAACTGAATTCTACTCTTTAGGACCCCTAGAATGATCCAACCACTTGGTCCTTTTGACACAAGGCCCACCCTTTTCTAACTCAAGAAGATCTTCATTTAATTTGACATCTCTTGAAACAAATACGATGCGTGAAGAAGTTGAGTATAACTTGTAGCCCCTATTTTATGCATCATAGCCAACAAAGATGTATTTTTGAGACTTTTTGTCCAATTTCTTCCTCTTTTCTAAAGGAATATATGAAAATGCATCACATCCAAACACTCTTAAGTGTGACAAATTCAACTTCTTACCATTCCAAACCTCATAAGGAGTCTTTCCCTCAACTTATTTTTAAGGACACTTGTTAAGAATGTAGATTGTTGTACTTGCTGCTTCACCCCAAATAAATTGAGGTAAGTGGTCACCAAGCATGCATCTTACCATCTCCATGATTGTCCTATTTTTCCTCTCTGCAACACCATTTTATTGAGGAGTGTATGGACAAGTAAACTACCTTTTCATCCCATGAGAAGAAAAAAACTCATTGAAATCATTGCTATTGTACTCCCCTCAATTGTCACTTCTAATAATTTTTATCTTTGCTCCCTTTTGATTTTCTACCAAATCTTTGAAATCCTTGAGTGTCTCAAAATAATATGATTTATTCTTAAGTAGATACCCAAAGATCATTCTTGAATAATCATCTATAAAGGTGAGAATATAGGATGCACCACCAAGTGATCTAACATGTAATGGACCCATAATATCTGTATGAATGAGTTGAAGATTTTGTGTGGCCCTTGTTGACTTATCCTTTGAAAACTTTTTTTTGCTCATCTTACCTAAGATGCATATTTCACACAAACCATGAATGGATGAAATTTTAGGCAAGCCTTCAATCAAATTTTTTGGACTTCATCATTTGAATATTTTGATAGTTTGTATGGCCTAACCTTAAGTGCCAAAGCTTGCTACTAGGAGAAACATTAGTTGCTAAACACACTTTAGGAGGAGCATCACCTAACACATAAATATTATTCTTCACATAATATAATGTTGGTATGTTTCCTAATGTCATAAAGTATTAACTCATAGAGTCTAGCTAGAATCAAAATATAAACTAAGGTAGGCTAAAAAAGAACAATTACAACTGTATCGCTCCAAATTTTTCACACCCTTACCTTCAGGCTATAGGATCCGTGCCCGGAAGGGGGATGTGGAAAGGATGGCATGGTACCTCGGACTGAGAGGCCTTGCGAAGGTCCCGCCTCTCGGGGGAGGTGTATATTGGTGATTTTTCGACGGATGGTGGGTTCACCAGGAAACATTTAATGGCAGTTCCACGCCTAGGTTGGGAATGTGTTTGATGTGTTCATTTTTAGCCTTAAGCATCCATGTCCTAGGTTTGGCCAAAATGCGTCTAAGCTATTCTATATGAAGATGCAGATTAAATGAATACAAAAAATAGAATTAAGACAGAAAATAAAGAAATTAAGCAATGTTAAAAGAAAATACCTGATCCGGATGTCTGATGAAGATTCTGATTCTTGAAGCAGTCAGGATCATCTGGAATTTGATAGAATCATCTGAGATCTGACAAGATCGTCTGAGATCTGACGAATTCGTCAGACGAATTCATCAGAGACCTGCAAACAGAGAAATAGGTGCAAAACACAGAAAATGCAACTATTCTAACAGAGGGAAACAATGTAAAATGACAGCAATAATATCAACATGATGATAATGAACAAAATATGAATGTACTACGATGGTTTAATGGCAATTGATGACTTAATTATGCATTTAAATCTAGATGGGTGAACTCCAAAATGCAAGATAGCATAAAATATCAAATAAACTAGCTAATTACAGCATAAAACAGCAGATTGAAAGATGAAGAAATGCAAACTTTAGGCACTGATTGCCTCAATGTTGACTGCAGTCGAAATCATCTCGCATTGGTACGAAATCATCTTTGATTCGACAGGATCGCCTCCGATCTGAACAGGATCGTCTACGACGATGTAAGCTTGCTTCGGCTAAAAAACACTAAGGTACCTACAACAAAATTGGTATAGAACTAATGCAAATAGAAATTTGGGATGTTTTAACGTGTATGAAGTCAAGTTACAGAGAATTTCAGCCAGGGGGGTGCTAAGGGGAGGGCTTAGGATTAAATAGGCTTAGGAGGGAGGTTAGGAGGTTGGAGATCATCCCTATTTGGGAGATCTCCAATGGGGGAGGGTCTCTAACGACGCAGACACGCTTCTGCCCGGATTAGAGACCCGTTGGAATAGAGGCTAATTGTGAAAAATCAGTTTTGGGACAAGATCGTCTGGACGTCCTAGCCCAGACGAAATCGTCCGATCTGAGGCGATATCGTCTGATCGGCGACGATATCGTCAAACGGTCAAAACAACCTCTAAAAATGGCACGGGAAAGGAGGAAACGGATTACACGGCGGTTAACGAGCGGTTTGGGAGGTTAAAATTTGAATTTGAATTATTTACTAGAGTAATTGTAATTATTAAGATTTCACTGCGCCAATTTTAGGGTGCTACATTTTGCCCCCTCTTTAGCAAATTTTTCGAAGAAAATGCGTTAAAGATGAGTTCTTCTCGATCTACGAGAAAGCAAAAATTATTCCCATTTTTAGGCGATGATTCTTGGTCGAATCGTACGACAACTTACTATGGTGCCCCCTCCGTGTTTTTACCCAAATCGAACGTTTGAGGTAAAAACGCGGAAAAGCAAAATTGTTTTTAATTATGTTTGAATAAAATTAAGAAAAATAGGGTAAAACCCTAATTCATCAAATTAGGGACGATTTCGGCTTGCAAAATCGGAGACGATTGTGCTCAAATTTGGGACGATATCGTCCAATAGTGGACGATATCATCATTTGTATAAAATTGAACTTATTTTAACTTGCATTTTTAATTAATGAGTGTTATTAATGATTGTTATTGTTTTGTTGTTTATGTTGCAGAGAGGATTGCTAAAGAGCAGGGAATGGAAATACGGGGGGTTGAGAGATGACTTGGCCGCTCTAACACAGGCAGAGCGGGATCAGCTGGCACAGGCCGGCTTACAGCATGTGGCAGAAATGCCACAAGTGTCTACAGACATGGGGCTACTGACAGCCCTGGCAGAGAGGTGGTATCCGGGTTCTTCTTGTTTTTGGCTACCTACAGGGGAGATGACTCCCACTTTGGAGGATGTATGGAGGATTCTGAGAATCCCCATACAAGGACGGTTGATCACTCCTACGGCCAATCAGGGCCATGCTATGATGCGGTTGTGTGGTGACCCGAGCTTCCCCCGGAGAAGGGCGGAGTGAACATCGAGGCACTGCGTCAGATGCCTGGGGCATCTAGACTCACACAGGTTTTGGCCGGAGTGGTGGGTGGACTTCTGCTGTGCCACCAGAGTGGGTGTAGGGTACCATGGATGCTAGCAGATGTGATCTACGACATGTGGGACCATGGTTATAGATTTTCTTGGGGTAGCTTTGTTCTATGTCGGTTGTACAGGATCCTGCATGGGGTCGTGTACAAGGGCGGTCGATGTCTAGTTATGACATCGCTCCTACAGGTTTGGTGCTGGGAGCACATTGTAGTGCGGAGGCCGGTAGGGCTTCCTTTGATAGGGATTGACGGGGAGAGGCCCCGAGTTTTCTACTGGTGGCTCCGAAGAGGGTCACAGCGACGGATTGACCTACCGATGTCCCGAAGACTGCTGGATGACCTTGTCCCAGACCAGATCACCTGGAGGCCATGGCGAGAGCACCCAGGGTGGGCCGAGGATGGACAAGAGTTGGCTCACGTCAGGCGAGTTTGTTGGCTACGGATGGAGAGGGGAGAGGTGGAGCTCCACCGCTATGATCGAGTTTTGCGATAGTTCGATCTATAGCAGGGGATCCCATCTCTCAGGGATTACGAGTTTTCCTGGACTGTCCGGGATAACACCACGGTGAGCGGGGCTCCAGACATGCAGCGCTTCTGGAGTCAGGACTCGGATGATGCCCCCATTCAGCCAGTGGATGGGGATGACGTAGGGGTAGCCGATGGCTACGATGCCTGGTACGTAGGCATCCACCCTCCTCGGATGACGAGGGCTCAGGGTCCGATTCACGTAGTTGTGCGTCGGATAGGGAGGCGACGCCAGGCGGCTATGGAGGCGGCCCAGGGTCACAGTGGGAGAGAGCAGAGGAGGCCACAAGCGCAGGAGAGGCCGCGACAGCGGGAGAGGAGGGCGGAGAGACCCCCTTCTCCATAGAGAGAGAGGCCACCATCGCCCGATAAGGGCAAGGGTGTTGACACAGGGGAGAGTAGCGAGACAGCGACTCTCCGAGCGGAGACAATCCGTCTCCAAGCACAGGTGCAGACCCTACAGGAGGAGGCTGCACGACACCGAGCTGAGGTGACACAGCTCAGAGATGAGATTGCACGCCTCAGAGCACGGGGCGGAGGGGCGAGCACTCGGGAGCTGGCACGGGCTATTGCCCAAATCACTTTCTACCAAGGGCATTCTACTATCGGATGGTGCCGGAGGAGGATAGACTACCACTGTCGGCTAACATCGCAGACCCGATCGAGATCGGGTCATCGAGGACTTCGTCCCGATCGACGACTAGGACTCGTAGTACCACACATACTACGATGGGGCCACCTCGTCCACCTCAGGGTGGGGGAGGAGATGAGGCTGAGAGCTCGAGGGGTTCTCGAGGCTAGACTACTGCACTACATTGTACAGATTGATATGATAGCATTTATTATTTTTTGATAGAGGATTGAGTATGCCGAGGTACAGATTGTGGCATACCAATCCAGTTTTGATATGATGTATATATTGTTGATATATATGAGATGAGATATTTTTTGATCATATGACTTGTGTCTTATGTATTTTTATGATGCTTTTATGTTTGATTGATTGATTTGATGATTGATTGAGGATTCATGTAATTATGTCATTGGAAATATTATGATTTTGATGTCATGCTGTAAGATTTTAAATGAAATAATCTGATGTAACAAATTGGTTGTTTGTGATGTAATGTGATAAAAAATAAAAAGAGACTTCTAACAATAATTTCAAAGGACATTGTCGCTATTATAGACCATTTCATGGAGTCGCCGCTCACTCGGTCGTCAAGCTAATCCCAGTATAGAAATATTGTTAAAAGTAAAAGAGTGCTTAAGAGACTGTCTTAAGACTTTGGTGCAATGGTGCAAATGATGATGATGATGGTTTGTTTTCAGATTTTCATAAAAATAGTATGCATGAAATAATGTTAAAATGATTTTTGCTAGGCATAAATTCCTAAGTGTGATAAATTTTTTGGATAATTCCCTAGGAATTATACCATCATTGCAAAATTGAAGGTTGACATAATGACATGAAATAGTGATAATGTGCATGCTTTTTAAAAGCATAATTTGTGTAACATAATGATTTAAGTCATATGTTTTTCATGATTTTTAAATAAATGGGGAATAAAAATTGTTACAATGGTTTGCGCTAGGCATAGAATATGTAGGTATAGACTTATACCATCATCGCAAAATCCAAAAAGAGATAGTTTTATTGCATGGTTGATTTTTAATAAATAGAAAATATGAAGATGAGGACTTGCGCTAGGCATAAAATTCCAATTTTGGTTTTGGAACTATACCATCGTCACGAAAGTCGATAATATATATATATATATATATATATATATATATATATATATATATGTTTTGAAAGAAATTTTGATTTTTCTATTATGCATGTAGTTGTCTTTAGACTAAACAACTGTACTTTAAAGAAGAAAATGAATTATTCCAAACAATTTGCAAAATATTTCAAAGTATTTTAAAGACAAAAGTTAGATTTATAAGGAATCCCATGTGCATATGTGAATTCATTTCCAATCTTGATTTATCATAATGATACACAAAATCTCTCAAATATAAAATGTGTGTGCAATTGCTATGTTCATTTACCAGTTTTGAGCAAGATAATATGATACAAGTGATTTGAATAAACCAAATAAGTGTTCATTAACCATGATGTAGATGCATATAACCATACTAGACTACTATGTAAGTCGGATTATCAAGAGCTAGCTAATCCATAAGCAGACATAGGTCTATACAAAAGAAGGTCGCTAATGTGACAGACATATCGCCACGCTAGGAGTTACCCAAGGCCAAGCAGATTGGGCACAAACCACCTGTTATGGGGCTTACCTCACAGCTTTTGAATAATTGAGAATTCCAGTGGATTCAAGCTCATCAACCCTTCTTTTCTTTTCAAAGGGTAGGGAAAGGGATTTTATTGCTTTTGCTTTTTGCTTTCTTTTGTCTTTTGCTTTTCTTTTTTTCTTTTTGTATTTTTGCTTGATAATTGAGATAATGCTTGAAATATTGTTGTAATGATATAAAATAACATTTTTTTCTTTTTCTCTTTTTCTTGAACTTTGCCTTTTTTTCTATACTAGGGATACTTGCTCGGATTAGCTGTAGAGCAAGGGATTTTTATTCTGGGTAGGGGTGAGCTTGTCCTTTTGCCAATTCTCAAAGATTCTAGACCATGTGCATGATAGGATAGCAGGGGAAACTTTTCGCTCAAGAAACCACTTCTACTATGTAGCAAAGCATGGAAATTACAAATATAATCATTTTATTGTGAAAAGATGTGCTTGGTTTAAGTAAATAACAAGATCAATTCTCTATGCTCAAACTTTATTTAATTGAATTTTGTGGACTTTGATATAAGAGAGATTAGTAATCATGCCGTATAAAATCAAGATATTTATTTTTGTGAGTGTGAAAGTGAGGGATTCCAAATAAATGCTAATTTATCCAAAATAATTTGAAACATATAACTGCAACATTTGTAAGAAGATATATATAAATACTTTTTTGAGAAGTTTTGAGAATGTTGACTCTCTCTTTCTTCTTTATATTGTTTTGGTTTCGAAAGAGTCAAGAATATTGCTGTTTTTATTTTTATTATTTTTGTTTTTTTGAAAGAATTAACAAGTGCCATAAATAAATACAACAAATAGTTTTGAAGATTTTGATGATTATGAATGTTTTTGGTGTTTTTGAATTTATAAATTGAAAGAAATACAAGATAGTGATTTTGAAATATTTTAAACAAATATATACAAGGATGAAATGACCAAATTTATACATAGTAACGTTTAAGATGCAAAATATTCATGGGTTCTTTAAGTTCTTTACCATCTAAGGTAGATAATTTGTATGCTCCCGATTCAAATTTAGCAATGATAATGTATGGTCCAAGCCAGTTGGGCTCAAATTTACCTTTAAGGTCCTTAGTTGCATTAGTATTTTTTTTATTTTCTTTTAAAACAAGGTCGCCGATCTCAAAGGATCGATGACGAAATTTTTTAGCATATGATCTTTTAAGCTTGTTTTGGTAGGCACGGAGATGCTCCAAAGCATTGATGCATTTTTCATCTAGGAGTTCCAGCTGATCGAGTCTGCCAACTCGATATTCATCTCCTACTTCGGTATCTTGAAGTAGTAGAGCCAAAGAAGGAACTTCTAATTCAAAGGGAAAAACGGCTTCAGCACCATAAACCAAAACAAAAGGTGAAGTTCCAGTGGGGGTTCGAACACTAGTTCGATAGGCCCACAAGGTTGGATATAACTGAATGTGCCGATCACGGCCAGTTTTATTGACCAATATTTTGAGAATTTTGATTAAGGTTTTGTTAGATGCTTCTCGCTTGGCCATTACCCCGAGGATAATAGGGAGTGGACCAGCGATGTTGAATCTTATATTTTTGGCATAATTTTTTAACATCTTTATTTTTGAAACAAGTTCCATTGTCGGAGATGAGATTTGCAAGAATTTCGAACCTACAAATGATTTGATTAAAAATAAATTTAGAGACTTGTGTGCCAAGGCAGGAAGCTAAAGGCATAGCTTCAACCCACTTCGTGAAATACTCAGTGGCGGTTATGATGAATTTGTGTCCATCAGATGACACAGGATTGATTTTGCCAATAATATCTAAACCCCATTTTGAAAAGGGCCAAGGAGATGAAATAGCCTGCAGCTCTTGTGCAGGCGCATGGACAAGGTCAGCATGTTTCTGGCACTTGTCGCAATGGCGCACATAATCATGTGCATCATTCTCCATGGTAGGCCAAAAGTATCCTATCCTAAGGAGCTTTTTAGCAATGACACTACCACCGAAGTGTCCTCCACAAGATCCATCGTGGGCTTCACTCAAGGCTGATTTGGATTCTTCTAAATTCAAACATCTTAATAGGATACCTTCAAAAGATCTCCTATATAAAGTATTGCCAATTATTACAAATCGACTTGCTCGTCTACGTAATAACCGACGCTGGTTTCTATTAGAATTGGCAGGGAAAGTCCCATTTTGGAGAAAATCAAATATATCCGTATACCAAGGTTCAGGAGTAGTTTCATTGATTAGAAACACATCCAAAGGTTCTAAGCATGACTTATTTGAAGCGGGTTCCTGGAGTCGACGAATAATGATAGTGGCATATTCGTCATCTAACTCCAAGGGCAGGAGAGATGCAGCTGCGGCCATAGCATCACCTGCACGGTTGCAAGTTCGAGGAATAGCTTCCAAGGTAACTTGATCAAATAGAGACATTAGTTGTAAAACATAGGCCTTATATGGGCACAGTTTATCATCTCTGGTCTGATAAACTTCATTAATTTGGTTTATAACTAGTTGAGAATCACCAAAAACTAACAGATGTTTAATTTTTAGCGCCAAGGCAGCTCGTAATCCAAGGATTAGAGCTTCATATTCAGAAGTATTGTTGGTGCAAGCAAATGTTAATTTGAAGGACAGAGGAATAAGATGTTTTTGCGGGGATATTAAAATAATACCCGCACCAGCCCCACTCATGCATCGGGCTCCATCAAAGTATAAGGACCATTGTTCAATATGGTCTGCCTCTAATTGAAGGCATTCATCAGGAAACTCAATGATGAGGGGATGGGTAGACTCTAAGGGTGCAGCAGCTAATTGATCTAGCTATGATTTGACCCTTAACGGACTTTTGTCCTATGAATGTGAGATCAAACTCGCTTAGAGCAAGAACCCACTTGGCCGTGCGACCCAATAAATAAGGTCGACTCATGAGATACCTCAAGGGATCATATTTAGCAATGACATAAGTTTTCTGACTAAGCATATAATGTCATAATTTTTGCGTAGCAAACACGACTGCTAGACATAGTTTTTCTAATGCTGTATAGCGGGTTTCATAACTGATGAAGGTTCGGCTAATATAATAATTAGCACGTTCTCTCTTTTCATCATCAAGCTGAGCTAACATAGCTCCTAAGGCAGAATCTGAAGCTAAAATATATAGGAGAAATGGGCGATCAGGTTTAGGCGGTGAAAGCATAGGTGGATTAAGGAGGTATTGTTTGAGAAGTTCAAAAGCTTCTCTACATTCGTCGTCCCAATTAAAAGGGACATCCTTCTTAAGGAGTTTAAGAAAGGGACCAGTTTTGTCCGCCAGCTTATCGATGAAGCGACGGATGGCTTGAAGCTTACCTTGTAAACTTCGTAACTCGGATATATTAGTAGGTGCGGGCATATCAGTGATAGCCGCAATCTTGAGAGGGTCGATTTTGATACCACGTAAAGAAACTAAAACCCCTAATAGTTTACCGGACTTAACTCCGAATATGCATTTTGCTGGATTTAATCGAATAAGATATTCTCGTAATCGATTAAAAACTTTTCTCAAATCATCTAAATGATTATCTTCATTAATAGAGCGAGCTATAATATCATCTACATAATCATGTAGGATATCATGCATCATATCATGAAAAATATAAGTCATAGCTCGTTGATAGGTTGCACTTGCGTTCTTTAAGCCAAATGGCATCACTTTCCAACAAAAGGTACCCCAGGGGGTAATAAAGGCTGTTTTAGCCTGATCTTCAGGAGCTATCCTGATCTGATTATAACCGGAGAATCCATCCATTAAGGACATCATCCCACTCCCGACAAGTAAAGTCAATGATTTGATCCATGTTTGGAAGAGGAAAATCATCTTTAGGGCATGCAACATTAATATCTCTAAAATCTGTGCAAACCCTAACTTTGGTAGCTTCTTTCTTGGTGACTGGAACTACATTTGAGATCCATTCAGCATAATCAATAGCTTGTATAAAGACAACATTCAGGAGTTTTTCTAACTCCCCTTTGACTAGCAAGAGCCACTTTGGGATGCATTTTTCTAAGTTTTTGTTTAACAGGTTTAGCATCCGGATGGACCACTAGATGATGCATGACTACAGAAGGGTCTAGACTTGGCATATCTTCATATGTCCAAGCGAAGACATCTTCATACTCTTTAAGGAATGCAATGTATTGCTCTTGTTTTTCTTGACTTAATTCTGATCCAATATTGATTATGTGAGGATTATCCTCAGTTCCAATGTTAATTTTAATGACGTTTTCTACCTCCATGTGTAGATCTCTTTCAAAATTAGGTGGGGCGGGTGAAACGCCCAATTCTTGTAATTCTTGTAAGGTTAATTTGGATAATTCATCTTGAGGATTAGTGGCCTCAAGTTGGGCTATAGTTGGTATAGAACCATCAAAATAAAATCCATTGTGTAACATCTCTTCAACGGAGACATCATGGAAGATATCTCCTTCCAACTCTTCATCGGGGTCAGCAATCATTTCAGGGTAAGCTATGGATAGCATGTTACATGTAAATGGCTGATTTTTTAGAGGCAAATCAACATGCCTATCCAAATAATCTTGATAACATATGAGTTGATCATCATCTTCAAAAGGAAAGGGTTGACCCTTACTAGGAAATAGGCCCACACCACAACGGGCAGGCCACGGTTCTACCTCGAAAGGTTCTTTCATGCCATTTTGGAAAGGTCCCAAGCCTTTCCCTTTATATCCCATTTTAAGCATTATGGGTTTAGCTTTAATATATTCATTGGTAAAATAACACCGAGCATATCCCTCATGATGAGTTTTGATATTCCGAGGGATTCTTCCCCAATCATATCCTTTATAAATGAAGGCACAACTCCCGACTTGGTAAGTACTTCCCATAGGTTGTGGGAGGCCCAAAGTACGAGGAGATGGCGGCAAGTTATTTAAAAGAATTGAATCTTGCATGAAAGCATTTGTTTTTTCTGATATTAAGATTGTGGATAAATCTGGTAAAAGTTCATCAGAAAGAGCATAAGATGTAGAAGGATCATTCCCTATATCTTTAGATGTGGAAGGGATGATAGATGTTGATAATGTGGAAGTGTTAATAGATGGGTCTATAGGTTTTGAAATTATAGGGATAGAACATGAAGGATTGGTTGTAGATTGAAGATATTTTTGAGGTTCTAGAGTGATTTGTTTAGAAGATTGTTGATCTATATAGGAGGATGAAATTAATGGAGGGGAAATAGGTGAAGCTATGGGTGTGTGTTTCATAGTTTTAGATGAAAAATAAGAATTAGGATGTGTGGATGACAGAGCAGGGCAAAATTGCACTCCAACAAGTTCTGCCAAAGCACACATATCAAAGGGTCTAGGGTCACCATGGATAGTGACCAACTGATTTTTAAATTCGAATTTAACACATTGGTGTAAAGTTGATGGGACAGCCCGCATTGCATTGATCCAAGGATCACCCAAGAGTATATTGTACGATGTGGGGCAATGTACAATAAACACGGTGGTATCTAGAGTTCTAGGACCAACTTGCAATGGGATGGTAATAACTCCACACGTTTCTTGTGTTTCGTCATTAAAAGCTTTGATAATCATATCAGTTTTCTTCATTTCATCACTTCTAAAGCCAAATATTTGGTAGAAGTCAAAAGTGCAAATGTTTAGAGATGAGCCATTATCAATCAGGACTCGTTTGACAGCTACATCTCCAATTAGAGCAAGAATATATAAGGGATTATCCTTATGTAAACTGTGTTGTGGGATATCTTTATCCCGAAAGTCAATACAATCAACCTCTCGAGTGATGATAGTATTGGCCATGGCTTCAGGTTGAATGTTTTGAGGTACCATCATTTGGCTTAATGTAAGCATCAACTCATCCCTATGGGTGGGAGAAGATCTTAATAAATCCAAAAGGGAAATTCTGGCTGTAGTATTGGATAATTGCTCATTAATATTGTAAGGGGGTTTAGGTTGAACATGGGAAGCATGATTCCCTTTATTGGGATTTTTCAAAACAAATGGAGCTGATCCATCATTCTCGTTTGGTTCTTGTTGAGAATTTTGAGCCTCGTTGTCGGGTAACGACTCCAATGGTACCTACAATGTTATATTGAGGACGCTGAACTGGTCTCGGTCGAGCATTTATGGCTTGTTCATTAGGGAGGAATTGATTAGAAGAAGGTCGAGTAGTAACTCTTCTAGGAAATGGTTCTTCTGGAACCATAGCATCTGTGATGGGTTGAATAGGATCTGATTCATTTTCAGAACTATTCGATTGGTTTGAAGTAATGTCTAGTTCACTTTCAGTATCTGATTCTACATCACTAGAATCAGGAGTTGGAATATTATGTAGGGGCCTGGTCGTAACCAGGGATAAGGTTGTGTCAAATATTTGAGGATCCGGATTAAGTAAATGTCCACTAATGGTTCCTACATATCGGGTAGGAGGAGGAACATTATGATGTTCGATTTGATTGGCCACCTCTTTACCATGTCTTGGTAAAGGGTGTTGAAATATGTCTAATGATTGATTAGCATTTTGATTTTGATTTTGGGGAATGGTCTTTTGAGTATTATTAGGAGCATTTTGTTTAGGTTGGAAGGCTTGCACCTCCATTTCATTATTATCAATCAAATCCTGTATTTTATGTTTCAACCTTTTACAAGCGTTGGTAGAGTGTCCAGGTCCTCTATGGAAATCACAGTGTAAGTCAGCTCTGTATCCAGGTATAGTTGGATCAGGTTCCCGGATAGTCGGTAATTGGATCAAACCTCTTTCGAGTAATTGAGGTAAAATAGTTGATAATGGTTGATTCAATCTAGTAAATTCTCGAGGAGGCTTATCAAGAGGTTTCAATATAAATTTTTCTGTTGTCTTCGTTGCATTGATATTAGCAACATTTCTATTGTCAGTGACTCCGTCACCAACAACTTGTTTGTTTTTATATTGATTTCTGGATGTTTTCTCATCATCCTTCTTCCTAAGTTGGCCTCTCCTAATGAGGGCATCTTCTACTCTTCGAGCTAAATCTATAGCTTGATCGAAGGTAGTTAAAGTAGCAATTGATAGCTCATAAGATATTTGTTCTTGTAAATTATTGATAAAAATGTCCAACATTTCCCTATAAGGTAGCACAAAGTGCAGTTTTCCTGTCAACTGCCTCCATCTAGCTAAGAAATCGGCAAAACATTCATCCTTGTCTTGTTTTAAGTTGTATAAATCTTTAATGGTTACATGCCTCTCGATGTAGGCACTAAATTGATGGACAAAAGATTCAGTTGTTTCTTCAAAGTTTCTCAAAGAATGAGTGGGCAATTGATAGTACCACTCTAATGCCATTCCACCTAAACTTTTTGGGAACATTTTTAGTAATAGCAAGTCATCATGTGATATATCATGACATGCTATCCTAAACATGCGAAGATGCTCTATGGGATCTTTGGTTCCTTTATATATAGGCAAGATGGGCATGGGAAAATGCTTAGGGTATGGTTGAGCTACAACTATGGGATCCAAAGGTTGACTACAAATCTCTCGATAATTGTACGAGGGACGATAAGGATCTATCCGGTCCATACGCGAAGCTAACTGTTTCACCATGGCTTCCAGATTACTAGTTTGCCCACCATATTGGTTCGGTAGGGCATTGATATGGGATTTGTGAGCATATGATGGAGGGACATGAAGATTAGATGCTATGTTGCTATTGTGTAAATTGTTGGTAGGAAAAGTGTTATGAAGGAATTTTGAAGTTGTATTATGATGTATTCCAGATTGTTGAAAATTGGTGTTTGGCTTCGTTTTAGGTTTTTGTTTACTTGAAGCATATTGATCAATAGTTTGGCGAAGTAAAGTAGTGAAGGAAGTTTTCTTTTGTGTGGGAATGATTTTAGGTTGAATAACAGGTTCCTTAGGAGGTTGGGTAACCTCTTGTTTTGACATGTTTTGAATCATAGTGACCATATCTGTATTGGATGGTCCAGCCTTATCACTTTCTTGATCAATGAAAGACAAGGGATTAGTGCGCACATCAAACATATGTTCCATGGCTGCTTGAGTGTCACTAATTTGCCCTTTATCAATACGAACTGCCACATTAAGAGCGTCAATGTTATCATTGAGAAATTTCCGAAAATGATCTACGTTGTCAAAAGCAATAGTTCCATCTAGAGCTACTCTAGGGGATGAGGGTCCATCCTCTTTAACACTTTCTTCTTGTTCATTGTCTTCACCTAGGTCATCTTTCGGGTGATCTAGAGTTTCTCCTTCCGGAATTGGATCTTCAGGAAGGACATTTGGGTCTCTAGTTTTATCTCCTAACCAATCTTCTTCTTCTCCTTCAGTTTGTTTACCATTCCTAAGTTTAGGCATTGTGCCTTAATTTTAGATTTCAGCAAAATATATATATATATATATATATATATATATATATATATATATATATATATATATATGCAACAAGCTTAAGAGGTATATATTAATTATATACCTACTACAATATTTAAAATGAAATGGTTTTGGTTTTTGTTATGTTTTTTTTTTTAGTTTTTCTTTGTTTTTGAAATAATATTGTAAAGACAAACAACACAATAAATGCAAGAAATAATATTGAAAGTAATAATCTAGTTTTCTATAAACAATTTATAAATATCATTAATGGGTTCGAGTTCTTCAGAGTCATGAAGTGTTCTTCTTCAAATTGAAAGTTTTCCTTCAAAAATTTAATGAAAAGAGCTATAGTGATACTATGTATCTCAGATGTCGGTTGATAGTAGTAAAGCTCATGGCAATATTCACGATATAACATAGCTCTAGGAACTCTATTCCATCTTCTCCCTATCCATAAGAACAACCTCTTGGTCTTCTATATGACCTAGAAACTGGTGTACCAATGGCTGTGTTCTCGAGGTATTCCTCGAAGGTGAACAATTTTGAAGATACAAGAGCTCTCCTATAAGCTAACCATCTATGGCAGGCTCTCTGAAGTTCATGATAAAAGACAAGTTGATGAGGATCCAGGATTCTATCTAGGACAAGCCTCTTGATTTGTTTAAGTTTTGTTGACCTAGATGAAATGACACTAAGTCTTCTATCAAGTTCGTCCCACAAGAGTTGATTTCTATCTGTTTCGGGCACACTAAGCACAGAATTGATTTCTATGGCTGCCAATTGGTTTTCAACATTTATAGTAACTGCTAATATTTTCTTAGGAGCTACCATCTAATATGCAACTTATTAATTTGAAATGATTTGAAATGCATCTATGTTTTAGTTGTTTTATTTTTTTTTTGTTTTTGTTTTCAAAAGGTTTACAATGCATTCACGTCGGGTTCACCAAAATGTATCGCTCCAAATTTTTCACACCCTTACCTTCAAGCTATAGGATCCATGCCCGAAAGGGGGATGTGAAAAGGATGGCGTGGTACCTCGGACTGAGAGGCCTTGCGAAGGTCCCGCCTCTCGAGGGAGGTGTATAATGGTGATTTTTCGATGGATGGTGGGTTCACCAGGAAACATTTAATGGCAGTTTCCACGCCTAGGTTGGGAATGTGTTTGATGTGTTCATTTTTAGCCTTAAGCATCCATGTCCTAGGTTTGGCCAAAATGCGTCTAAGCTATTCTATATGAAGATGCAGATTAAATGAATACAGAAAATAGAATTAAGACAAAAAACAGAGAAATTAAGCAATGTTAAAAGAAAATACCTGATCCGGATGTCTGATGAAGATTCTGATTCTTGAAGCAGTCAGGATCGTCTGGAATTCGACAGAATCGTCTGAGATCTGACAAGATCATCTGAGATCTGACGAATTCTTCAGAGACCTGCAAACAGAGAAATAGGTGCAAAACATAGAAAATACAACTATGCTAATAGAGGGAAACAAGTGTAAAATGATAGCAATAACATTAACATGATAATAATGAACAAAATACGAGTGTACTACGATGATTTAATGGCAATTTATGACTTAATTATGCATTTAAAGCTAGATGGGTGAACTCCAAAATGCAAGATAGCATAAAATATCAAATAAACTAGCTAATTACAACATAAAACAACAGATTGAAAGATGAAGAAATGCAAACTTTAGGCACTGATTGCCTCAATGTTGACTGCAGTCGAAATCATCTCGCATTGGTACGAAATCGTCTCTGATTCGACAGGATCGCCTCCGATCTGAACAGGATCGTCTACGATGATGTAAGCTTGCTCCGGCTGAAAAACACTAAGGTACCTGCAACAAAATTGGTATAGAACTAATGCAAATAGAAATTTGGGATGTTTTAACGTGTGTGAAGTCAAGTTACAGGAATTTCAGCCAGGGGGGTGCTAAGGGGAGGGCTTAGGATTAAATAGGCTTAGGAGGGAGGTTAGGAGGTTGGAGATCATCCCTATTTGGGAGATCTCCAACGGGGGAGGGTCTCTAACGACGCAGACACGCTTTTGCCCGGATTAGAGACCCGTTGGAACAGAAGCTAATTGTGAAAAATCAGTTTAGGGACAAGATCGTCTGGACGTCCTAGCCCAGACGAAATCGTCGGATCTGGGGCGATATCGTCTGATCGGCGACGATATCGTCAAACGGTCAAAACAACCTCTAAAAATGGCACGGGAAAGGGGGAAACGGATTACACGATGGTTAACGGGCGGTTTGGGAGGTTAAAATTTGAATTTGAATTATTTACTAGAGTAAATGTAATTATTAAGATTTCACTGCGCCAATTTTAGGGTGCTACAACAACATGTTAATTGGTAGCATGCCTTTCATCCCCCTAGTTCCTTTAACCCATGTTCCCCCCTTAAAACTCAAAAAAAAAAAAAATTTCCCCGGCACAAAATAAATAAATTTTTTAAATTGCCAACACATTCTACTTGAAGTCTAGTATTATCAACAATGACAACTGAATATAAAGAGTGCTTATGAAAGTCCACAAAATTATCCTTTTTAAAACACATATGGTTAGTGCATCCATAATCTAACACCCATTCATTAGAAGTAGATGAATCAATGGAGTAGAGGGCACAAACAAAGGCATTTTTATTAGAATTTTTCTTTAAATTGTTGTTCTTTTTCTTTCCCTTGCCAAACCATTTCTTAGGTCCTTGTCCCTTAGCCTTTTCTTGCTCTTCCTTTTCTACAACCTTCTTCTTCTTGAAACAATTTTGTTCCTCGTGGCCTTTCTTGCCACAAAAGTTGCAAGTGAAATCAACTCTAGGCTTGTTGGGTTGGAAATTTTGATTTTTACTTCCCTTTTATTTCTTCTTGAAGGAAGCCTTAGTGGCACTCAAGGCAACATTATTCTCCTTGAAAACTTGACCATTCACTTTGTCTCTATTAAGAGACTCTTCATGTTGAATAAATAATTGTGAAAGAGTGTTGAGAGGAATGCCATCCTCTTCTTGCTCTAGCCTAGTCTCAATAATGGTGACAAAATTCTTGAACTTGCTTGATAAGTTCCTCAAAATGATAAATCTTAAGAGCTTCTCACTTATCCAATCACAATTACAAGCCAATAGTTGAGTTCTCATGTCTTTCATCTTTGAGAGGAAGATCAAGGCACTTTCTTCTTCACCTTGCATAGTGCTAAGAATTTTGGACAATAAAGTGAATTTCCTTGATGTGTTGGACCCTATATGGACTTGTTTTAGCAAATACCATGCATATTTAGCATGCTCACAATGGCTTATAGTGAGCAATATCTCATCACTCACACTATTGATAATCATGGAAAGTGCAAGGTGAATCTTGTTGTTGTATATCTCAAGTACCCTTGCCTGGGTTGGGATTGCTTCATCTCCATTCACAATGGGCCATAAATTTCTTTCTTGAAATTCAGCCCTCATCCTTGGTTCCCATATTCCAAAATTTGATCCATCAAGGATGTGCTTAGGTGTGAAGGATATTCCATGATCAGCCATTCTAGAAAGTGAACATAATCAAAACATAAGATGCATTGACAAAGGAAATAAATGATGCAATAAGAAAGTAGATAAACATACTTGCATATATAAAAAAACATAACTTTCAAGTAATCTACTTTTCAATCATCAAATATAATCATCATGAAAGATAAACATCATGAAAGATAATCAAATTAAGCATCATCAAGAGAGATAAGCATCATCATGAAATATAATCAACATCATCATGAACTACTATAACCATCTTGCAATAAACAACTATAACCATATTGCAATTGAATAAAGGAAATAAACCAAGATCAACTTGCAATAAGAAGGTAACTAACCATAACAATCATCTTGCAACAAAATAAACTAACTTGAATTGAACCATAAAATATTTGTTAAATTTAGATAGTCAATAAGTTAGTAAGTTAGTGTTCATTTTAAGGTTTTGCTATAGCCTAATGAATTGCCAATTCATCTCACCCAAGGTCAACCAAGCTACCCAAAAGGGTACGGGTACGAGGACCCGAAAAGGACTTGCTATCGATAGAGCGGATTCTTTTGGATTCAATAGGTGTTTAGCAAATATAAACTATGTTGCAATATTAAGTAAATTTTAATCAAATACTAAAGTTGTGGTTAGTAAGTTGATTCATTTTTAACCTTCTTGATTAATATGAAAATTAGTAAATTGCAAGTTAGTTGGTTAGTAGATTATTTAGTAGCAAGTTAGTAAGTTAGTAGTTAGATTAGTTGAGATGCAAAATGCAAAAGATGCAAAAAAAATGTAAAAAAAAAAAAAAAAAAAAAGGGGGAAAAAGGCAAAACACAAATACACACACTCTCTCTCTTTCTCTATCTCTCGCTCACTTTCATTCTCTTTTACTTTCATTATGAGAGATACAAGTTACATTAATTTACATTATGCTTCAAGCAAATGCTTGAGAGAGATTAGAAGAAATTAATAAAAATAGGGGGAAGAGAGTGAAAAAGTTGATCCGAAATTGCCTTGTATACTCCAAAACATACTTGGATAATTCTTGCAAAACAAGCAAACTCACAAACAACCATTGTTAATGTGAGAAAAAAAAGACTATAAGGTCTAAATTATTTGACAATTTCTAAAAATTTGCCAAAAATTGCATAAAAGGATTTAGTTGCATTATACAATAATAAAAAAATGCATTTCAATTTATGCAAAAAAAAATGACTATTAGGTCTTAAAATAAAATAAATGACTATTTTTTTATTAAAAAACAAAATAATAAATGATTGTTTTTTTAATTAAATGAATGTTTTTTTAATTAAAAAATAGAATAATAAAAAATGACTATTTTTTTATTATTAAAAAATAGAATAATAAAAAAAATGATTGTTTTTTTATTAAAAAATAGAATAATAAAAAAATTCAAACTGTTCAGCAAAATGGGTGGGGGGCATTTGGCCCCAAAATAAATAAAAAAATTGCCTCAGATTTATTTTTCACCAAAATAGGGAAAATAATATATGGAAATAGGGTTTTTGGGCCTTTCGGACGCAACCATGGGGTCCGTTTGGCTCCAAAACCCTTCCATCAAAAGCTCAATGCAAAAAAAATTTATAGATTTAAAATGAAAACACTATTTGCAAAAGATCTAACAACTAGATAAAAAAAAACACAATAAATCTATAAACCCTAATGGTAGATTTGCAAAATAAGTTTACCCAAATATCAAATGCATGCATTAAAACAAAAAAATATATACCTTAATGGGTTTTTCACCTCAAAGGATTGAAGACACTTGATGGAGATCCCAACCACTCTGATACCAAATGTGAGACAAGCAAAGTCTCCCCAAGATCGAAGAATGCTCCACAAGATCAATCACACACAAAAGAGGAAAACCCACAACACCAATATTAAGTAGTAAAACCCTACTTCAAATGAAGAAGGGAAACATCCACTATGAAGCTCACTATATTACTCATTTGATTCAACAATACAAGAATGCTTCAATGTTATGCAACAATATGCATCAACATGATATGACAACACAAGTCAATATGACAAGATATGTTAAGATGTAGTAGACAACACCCCTATTTAAAGAGAAGTTTTTCTACTACAACCCTAAAATTACCCTAATCTTATCACAATCTTATCTTGAGATGTGTGACAAGTGGCATCTATCAAATATTAAAAAGTGCTTAATTCCTTTTAATATTATCACAATCTTATCTTTGAGATGTGTGACAAGTGGCATCTATCAAATATTAGAAAAGTTATTGGTTACTTTTTAATATTTTGCTAGAAAAGGGGAAATAACTTTTTCCCACAAATTAAATATTCCTAGCACCCTTATTTTATTTATTAATTGGGTGGGAATATTTTTACATAAAATAGAATTATTTTCTAATTAAAATATTATTCTTTAGACTTTATATTTTAGTCTAAGAATAATTTACACAATGTTGCATTACATATTCCAACATCAAAGCCCCACTATGAAAAAGGTCATACTGAATGAATTGGTTGTAAGGCTTGAGAAGGTACATGCAAAATATTAGGATGATGCTGATATTTCATGCACTTCTTAACATAAGCACAATAATATTTCTCCATGGTAGTCCAACAATAGCCCATTTGTAGGATGCGCTTAGTGATAGCCATACCATTGAAATGGCCACCACAAGTACCATTGTGAGCTTGAAAAATTTCCCAAGCAGATTCATGGGCTCTAAACAATGAAGGAGAAGACCATAATAGCTTTGATGATATAGTATGTCTTCTAATAAGATATATTTTATCACTTTTTTTGAATATTCATTTATGGCATGCAACAATCCCAAAGGGATATTACCAAGTTTGAGGAAATATTTTAATTGAGTGAACCAATATTGAAACTATTGAGTCTCAACTAAATGAACTGCTTGTTCCTTTTGAGATTCATCCTGAACGAACGTATATTGGGAGATAACCTTAATATAGATCATTGTGCTATTATCAAAAGGACTTTTCAGGATCAAATACCCCCAAGAAGTATGTTTCAAAAATTTGTGTATGTGAGAGAACCATTTTTTATACCGTTCAATCTAGACCATGTGAACAATATCTTCATCTTTTGAAACCTCACTTGAAATCACTAATTGCAAAAGTATTTTGATATGAATGGTTATGATATCATCTAAATGGTTTTACAAAATTAAGGATCCCAAAGAATCCATCATATGCATAAAATTATTAGATGATCAAGGGACTATCTATATGTTGTACCGTTCTAGTTTAGCTAGTAGCTTGTCCACAAGGGCTTTGTATTATTATAATATTGGACACTTGCACTAATATATTTCCTTAACTTGGTTAACAATGAGTAAGGAATAATTGAATATATTAAGCTTTTTGATTTTTAGGGTGATAGCTACTTGAAGACCCAAAAGGAGGGCCTCATATTCAGAATTATTATTGGTGCATGAGAAATAAAATTTTAATGAAAGGGGTATAGGAGTCCCTTATGGTGTGAAAAATATGATTCCTCTACAAGCCATTGCTTACACTTGAAACCATATAAGAACATCATATCAAATTTATTTTTAGGTTCTTCTGGTTCTATCGAGTTTGATAATGTAAAAACTGCATCATTAGGCAAATCGATAGTAAGAGGCTGATTTTTCTAAAGAGGAGCCTCTACTAGTTGATCAACAATTACTTGATGCTTAATAGATTTCTAACTTATGAATTCAAGGTCAAATTCTATCAACAACATGATCCACTTTGTAGTACGACTATTATGATATGTTTGACTCATCATATATCGCAAAGGATTTTATTTAGACATGATATATTTTGTTTGATTTAGCATATAATGGTGTAGCTTCTTGGTGGTGAATACCATGGCTAGGAAAATCTTCTCAACATATGCATACTTAAGCTCGTACCTAAATAGGGTATGATTTATGTAATATATAGCTTGTTCCTTATTTACCTCATTATTTTGGGCCAAAATGGTCCCTAAGATAAAATTGATGGCTAATATGTATAGTAAACAACACACATGGTTGAGGTAGAGCCAAAACTGGTGATGACACTAGGTATTGTTTTATCTTATTAAAGGCCCTTCGACACTCATCATCCCAATTGAATTGACCCCTTTTTGTAATAGATGATTCATTGGTCAATATTTATCTAAAAATTGTGTTATGAAGCATTATATAGATGCTACCTTCCCTTGTAAGTTGTGAAGATACTTAAGGTTGGTAGGGAGAAGTGTAGACACTTAAAACACATAATGTTGAGGATGCTACTCATGTGGACACATTTTTCAGGTCATATGACTCATCTTGGGTCTTTCCAAGACCTAACAATAGTTCTAAGCACTCAAATAGGGTAATTTGAACCTTTACAAACTAGGTCGATATCCCCCTAGCATCTTTCTGGTGGTCATTGGAACAAATGATGGTCCCCAAATCAGGATATGCCTATCAAGGATGGCCTCACCTATAACAAACTTAGGCTTCTCAAGCCAAGCCAAATCTATTATAGAGTGGTTGTGTGTAACAATTAACTATGTGTAAGCTTCTAGATGTGATGCTTGGGATGCCCATTCCTAACCGAATCTTGATCTTGTCTTCCCTAGAAAGATAAGATGCTAATTGGTACAATCTATAAGAGGCACCCAAAAACTTAACAAAAAAAGAGAGAATTAAGATCAATTGGACATAACAAAGTGTTGTTGATTTGTGGAACAAAGAGGATATTCTCTCATATGTACTAAGGTGTTGCCCAAATCACATCATGCCATTTGTATATCCATCAATGGAGTTTTTAAGATCTTGAAGGTCAAATACCTCCATTGTGCATCATAATTCACCACTATCATGAGTTAAATTCTTGCAATTCCATTGTGTTTCCAAGAGATATACCCTTGAACATCAATTTGGTAGTCAAATTGATCATCTACCAATATTGAGAGTCTTTTTTCGGTGGCCACTATGCTTGATACTAGCCTACAGGTATAGCTATTAGAACCGATGATAGCCAGCAGAGCTAGCCATCATGATCAAGGATGGCCTTATAGTGAATTTTTATTTACAGTATCTTATAGATTAGATTAGTCATTAACTATGTTCTGTTTGATTTCTAACCTAGTTTAGCACATTTCTTTTTAGTATTCTCATGCATTTCTACACTTCTTTATGTATTCCCTTTGCATTTTGCATTATCAAGAAATAAACCTCATATTGAGAGGCTTTCATTTACTATTGATGCTTTGTAGGTGCTTTTGTGTGTAGGTTATAGGTCTTATCAGGAGCTAAGCCATAATCAAGATCATCCTTATTGGCATCATCAAGGGGATGTTGTAAGATAAACCCTCCATAATCAGTTTAGGGGAATTTCAAAAGATATTTTGGAAGACATCTACTCTTGATATTTGATATAATATTGTATCAATTTGGTGAATCCCTAAGAGGGATCTATTGTAACCCGTTGTAACACATTTCTTGAATATTAATGAGAAGGGCAATTTTATTTTTCTATTTCTTGTCATGATGGTTACATGAATGTCATATTATCAAATTGTAGATGTTTAGAATATTTTTATAATTCTACAGTGGTAATCATAGTGGGACTATTCCCACAATTTCCTAATTTATTGCTAACTTGTTATTTTCTTTATTTTTAGATTTGCAAGCATCACCATTTTGAGTAGGTGTGGTTCATAGTGGCCATTGTCAAACCCTTAGACAACTAGTAGGGCCATGAATTTGATATCTGATAGCCTTGACATAGAGTGTATAAAATAAGCTTCATGACATATTCATCAAATGATTAGCTACACCTATAAGTATTTCAGTCCCTGATTCTGCTATGTTTTCTAGAAAAATACAGAGTAGTAGTTTTAATTAGAAAATTTAGAGAAATTTACAAGAAATTTTTAAGTTTTAAATTCTCTGTTGGCAACCACTGCTAGGAATAGCGGCCTCTACTGCTATTCACCCCAGAAAATAGCAGCACATTTTTTATCAACTCTATATCTGGAAACCTTTGCTGTAGACCATTTTTTATAAAGAAAACCCTTGATAAATTGATTGTTAGGGTTTATCTGCATGTGGATTGCTTAAATATTGAATTCATATAGGTTTGCATTTCAAATTTTTAAAATTACAATATTTTTATCTTCATATTTAGAAATTTGAAACACCTTTTCATGCATTTAGTGAAAATCATGGATTATTGTATTTTGCATTTTCCTTTTGCATGAATTAAAAGGAACCACACACACTTCACATTGCAAATTTAACATCAAGTGAGTTGGAAGTGACATCCAACCGCTTGATCAAGACCAACAATGACCTTCATCACCACATTTTTGTCTTGTATTATGGATTTTTGAACCCGATATTGGCTAAGTCTAGCTCTGAAATCCATCGTAGTCATGAAAAATTGCATGTACTCTTATTTAGAAGGTGTATCACTGATCACAATGAACTAGGTGAGGAGTAGTAGGACATGTACTCCCTCATCAGATATGGGCTTCATCTCCATATCCTAGTGGGTTTCACAACCTAGACTTCATCATCAGGTTAGTCTGTGAGAGCATACAGGTGAAATCCTTTAATATTGAGCATTACATCAATATTTTCAAATTCAAACAAGAGAAAGGAAATAAATTCAATGAATCATAACACACAAGCCAATTTTAAGAAACACAAAGAATTTTTAAAATATATAATAATTTGTATTCTTTTTTTTATTTCTTTACTATTTATGTAATAAACATAAGATATTACCATTTGATATGGGACTAAACCCTAAAACAAATTGTTACTTTTTGATTATGCATCCAAAAAATAAAAAATCATGCAAATTGGAGCTATAACAAAGAATTTATGTTGGTTTTATTATTACTCTATTTTGAGTAATTTTTAAGCCAAAAATAGGGGGAAATAGTACTAAAAAGGTCATAAAAATCTCTAGAGAACCCCAAAAATTATCAAATTTGTTTGTAATATCCTAGGTTGGAATAGAGCCCAAATTTTTCCCAACTTCCTATTACCTCTAAATGTATTGATAACTTGTTTATATTTGTCTAGGTTATGATGTGTAGAGTTTTTGCTCGAATATTGTTTTCCAGCAAAGTGAATTCTCATATATTCATACAAGTTCATACATGCATAAAGGATAACCAACAATGATCATATATTTTTGACATATTTGAAAATAGGAAGCATTCATAATAGCTTTATCAAGCATTCATATTTATCTCTCCAAAATGATAGTAGATTCAATTCATCATGTATACACATCATAAGAAGTAATAATAGCTTGATTTTAACCTCTTTGTGTAGAACGTGGTATTTATTTCTATCATTCACCGATATACATAGGGCTTTGGGAAGGCACGATATCACATTGGTATTGAATGGCACCAACTCCAAGCATTTTGTGACTATTGTATGGTCGATACCCTTATTTCCCTCTTATGCTACCTTCTTCCTTTATTTTTCTATAAATTCATAGCTATACCAAAACCTTTGATTTGTCATGGTAATGTACTAGAAATGTGTAAGAAAATAGATATGGTTAACTCTAATGAAAACCTAATATACTTAGTTTGGTGATGGCACTAGGATTTATAGCCTTCAACACACTTTCATAAGGTGCAATGATACTTGTGGTGTGTGATTCCAGGAAAATGGAGCCCATAATATCTCCTCACATTAGCTTCTAGACTCCTGTAACTTTGCCTAAGTATCCACCATTAACTCATGCATTAGTGGTAATATGATACGTGAATAATAAACTGAACTCTCTTTTTTGTAGTTAAGATCAAACAAACTAAAAACACTTATAATACCTCCAATTACAATGCTCCTTTAATTCTAGAACTTCCTTAAATTAAAAATTAACAATGTGATTTGTAAATAAAAAACCATAAATTTGGTCTTGCAATTTCATCTCCAAAAGAGACTTGACGAATTTGTTCTCCTGCAAACCTTGCCTAGATCCCCTCTAAGATTTCATGAATGAGGGTTTTCATCCTCACTCAAACCTTCAGCACTCTATCATTCCCTGAGTGGAATTGATTTACCCTTAGGGCTTTTGTCCATTAGGAAAATCCTTTAGGGTTTTCATCCCATTGGTGAAAATTTGGCCACAAGCATAAATATCATGAAGAGAAAAATACAATATCTATAATGAATTCAAATGTCTCACTCAAAATATTTTTTATAATAACCTCAGGAACTTTCCAAAAGGAGAGAGAAAATATTAAATATCTATTTTAATGAATAAATACTCATTAATTCAATAATTCACTTCTAGTTGCACTTTATTAATAAAAATAAAGTCAAATTCATATCGAATAACTATAAAATAAATTATTAAATTATCCTTATTGCTCCAAAAAAGGGATATTATAGTCCTCCCTTCTCAGAAATTGCTTACCCACAAGCAATCTAAAAATGTATTCTAGGATCCCAAATGGATATGAAGAATGCCCCATGATGGAGATGCTACCACAAATAGCCATTACTAAAACTAACAAAACTATCAAGCTCTATCATCAATATGATACCGTTGAACCTATCAACTCTAAAAAACATTGACATACTAAGAAGTAATCAAATACTATAATCAAGTAAGATTCTATGGTCCCATTCCAATATTAGAAAATAACCAACATGTTGAAGCTATGGCACTCTAATATTTAAATGTAAATACCATGTGCCATAGCTGGACTCTCCTCACCAATATCTCAAAAATGAATCCATCATAACAATCCAAACTATAATACCTATGAGAGCTATAATATAAATCATGAAATGCCCCTTATCATAGCACCTCTACAAGGTCCACATATATAAACACTATATCTAACACAATCTTGAGCAACAGAAAGATTAATTTGCTCAACCAATCATAATTAGTTAGAACTGAATGATGGTTGTCATACAAAATGATAACAACACCAACACCAAACTGATGTCTCCTAATCCTCCAAGGTTCACTGCTATACCTACATATGCCTAGCTAGTGATCCCTATCATTAATGTTTGATATTATGTTAACTATATTTATATCATTGTATATATCACCTGGATACCAAATCCATATTCTATCACCAACACCACTCCCTGAACCAATGAGTGTCCCCATATTCAGCATTGATGCTCCTAAGTTCCAAGGCCAAATGGTAAATCTAGCATTTCTACAACCTAAAGAATTTTGCAAGACTATTCTTATTACAGGTGGAATACTATTTGGCCATAACGTTTTTCCAGTATAATTTCCACCCTGAAGAGGCATACAATTAGCCTTAAAAAATTCTGACTTTCCTTTTGATGAAGGAGGTAGCTTACATCAAAATGAACTCATCATAAAAACCTTTCATCCCACTACTATGTGTCATCAAAAATACAGTCCATTCATTTGTATGTGGGCTAAAACAAAAATTATTAGCATATCTCACAATGTTTTCAATAAGAATTTCACCAACATGTTCCATGGAAATTTCTTAACAACCACCTGGATTACAACCCTCATCATTCTCCTCACATGATTTAGGATATGATTCACCTACCTCAACATGGAGAAATAAGTATGCATATGCAAAGGAAGATACATCATCATAAGAATCATACTCCTACTATTCCTCTCGAGTGGTAGAAGAACCACTATCACAACTATGCAATGCTTCATCACTAAATTGTCTGACCACCATGGTTCTTGTATCACATTTTGTATTCTTTAATGTGGCTACAATAGGTTACTGAATTCTTGCTTTGAAAAGAGAAAAATGATCTAAACTTAACTTAATGTTAAGTTCATAAATAACTTTCTCTTTTCCTGTGAGTGCTTGATAAGTTGTCTTAGCAAACTGAATGGCTTGGTATCTATCCAAAAGCAACTACAAGTAATCAAATTTGATTACCTCCAAGGCATGTTTGATATTTTTCAAGCTTGAAATAAATGAGCCACGTGTCAATCCTTTTTGTCTTTCTTCGAGTTGAGCTATCCAGAGGAGGTATTCAAAAAAAATTTATGTGTCGTCCAAATGAGTTAAGGTTTATACAACATTTTCTTCCATAACTTGTAACTGGTCCTTCCAACCCTATAATAAATCAGGTTCTAAATCATAATTAGTAGTACACAATAGATTTTTTTATTTTCCATCAGCACAATGATCAAAATTAGCAACCCTCTTAACACTACACTCTCCAATTTTATGCACTAAAGTTAGGATAGATATGTGCTCAACCCAATAATCATCCAATGGATGCATATCCTCATTAGCTACTAATTTAGCAACATCTAAATCAGCGTAATTCATGATCTCACCACCATTGTACACTTCTCCAGTAGTAGATGTACAAGATGAATTAATATCATCTTAATAAATTTTATCTTCCTATATACCCATGCACGTTTCTTGAAGATAAGGTATGATTATACTCAAAATTTCAGCATGATTATCATCTAGGACAACACCCTGCTCAAGAGGAAATTCATCAACAATTGCAACTTCATATTCTAGGTTTACAATAATCTCAATCTCGTTGGAAAAATATCCTTCCAAAAACCTATTTATTCTTTTCAATTTAGGAGGTACCTTTAACAACATCGTTATCCTCATCAAATTTGGGGTCTCCAAATTCCAATACTTTATCCCCAAGAACTTCATCAAGAATACCATAATTATGCATGAAAGAACTGCTGCTAGGAAATAAACATGATTCTTCATACATGCTATCAAAGGTCTAAAAATCCTCACTGGATTGCTCTAAATGCATATTCAAAGTTGTTGTTCTGTCATCATTGTTACACAAATCCTCAATGGATGAAGATACAAGCACTATGGTGGATTCATTTTGGAGTTCTTTTATGCACACCTCTTGAGGTAAGGTATCTTTTTCGAGCTCCAAAGTCTCAACCTTCTTGCTATCCTCAAATTTACTTAACTATAATAAGTCACTTCTTTTGTTGATTCCACATGTGTGACCAAGTGCTCACTCACCTTGGAAAATGAAACAATGATGTTCTCTTGTCAAATGATTCTTGCTCCTATGAGGTAGTCTTGAAACTTGTAAACTACTTGATATATTTTCTTCCACATGTTCCTCATTTACAAAGATATGTTTCAGCTTGTTCTGTCATCATTGTTACACAAATCCTCAATGGATGAAGATACAAGCACTATGGTGGATTCATTTTGGAGTTCTTGTATGCACACCTCTTGAGGTAAGGTATATTTTTCTAGCTCTAAAGTCTCAACCTTCCTGCTATCCTCAAATTTACTTAGCTATAATAAGTCACTTATTTTGTTGATTCCACATGTGTGACCAAGTGCTCACTCACCTTGGAAAATGAAACAATGATTTTCTCTTGTCAAATGATTCTTGCTCCTATGAGGTAGTCTTGAAACTTGTAAACTACTTGATATATTTTCTTCCTCATGTTCCTCATTTACAAAGATATGTTTCAACTTCTTCTCACACTATTTGGAAATATTATTAACCAATTTATGTATGGCTGAAGAAGTAATTTTCCATTTCCTGAAAACATCCATTAATCTAGATAAGATGGGTTGGGTGATAGCATCACTTTCCTTAATGATTTAGGTCATAATATTTAGCATGCAAGAATATATAGTTTTTTCATGATCCTCATTGATAGAAGCTATGAAATGATGAAATATTTAAATAATAATATCATTAAAATCTAAATAAATCAAAAGGACACATTATTTGACTTTTTCCATCAATTCTAAAATCCTAACCCTCTTCCCAAAAGAATGGCTCTTGATGTCATCTAAACCATGAAATCTATCAATCATCATTTGTAATATCTCCCTCATTTGGGTGTTTCCAAAGTTGTAATCCTTATGATTTAACTGAGATAAGAGGTGAATGCCAGTCTCACATCCTTATATGTGTGTTTCAACCACCTATAATAACCCAAGGAATTTATTGTAGGATTTAATGCTATCTGCCACATCATAAAATATGATTGTTCCACCATAGTCAAACATTTTTCTATCTCTTCTAGAGTTTTGAGAGAAAAATCACTTGACTAAGATAGATGCCCTAGTTTATTACTGTGCAACCCTAGGAAGTGCACACCACACTTATGATGATGTTCTACTTGCAATATTATATCAAAATGGAAGAACTGAAAGCAATGGATAACATAACATGAAAATGGTAAAATAAATCAATATCTTTTATTAATATTAATCTCTTTGACAAATATTGATTACATATCAAACCCTCTAAGGGATACCCAATTTTGATACAATATGAGATACACAAGCGAAAAAATAGTGCAGAAGAATGATGTCCCCTTGCAGGAAAGTGGTGCACTTCCACAAGCCTCTCTATCTTGTACACAAATTTGTATGAGGACTTACAACTACCTCCATATCCTTCTCTAGACTTGGAGGGATCTTACAAACTGGATACCTTGAATCAGTCCTATAAACCTATAACTTGCATTCATAAAAATAATAGAGCACTATCAATAGTACGGGCCACCTATCTGAAAGATGCTCTTGTCATCAGATCTAATAAACATGATAAATGAGCATGATAATATTAAAATATAAGCATAAACTAAGTTGTAAATGCATAGAAAATTAAAAAATATAGTGTAAATGCATTAACTAAAATCAGATCTATGCTAGAACTAATTAATAAATAAAGAAGTAATGGATCTAAGCTAGAAAAAGGAAAATAATGTCTAATGCCCTAAGATATGCCTGTAGGCCACTATCCAAGATAACAGCCATGAAATGAAGCTCTTCTCCTCACGAATTTAGGGTTTGTAGCACTATCTTTCTTGTTCCAATTGATGTTCAAGGGTTGCTTGTTGTGTATGGTATACTTATGGGTAGTGGATAATAATGGATCTGAAAGCAAGTGCATAGATGTAGCTCAGCCAGACAGTGCTTTGCTACTCCTCAAAGGGATGTGGATTCACTCTCTGATCAGCCAGGGCTTCGTTGCACAAGATTTGAATATTCGTGGATCCTTTGCTTTGCTTGGAAAGGACCATATGTATACCATACCTATTTTACATATGGATATTGGCTTCTTAGAGAAGCAAAAATCTAAATTGCATGCAACTGACCATCCCAAGGAGAAAACATTAGTCACAAATTGGCATTTGAGGGGCAGTTAGGAGGAACTCTAGGAGTTCCTCACCAAAATCTGCTTATAAGTAATGCAATATGTAGTCATATTGTGTGATATAGGCTTGTATTCATGACTAGAATGTGCATGGTGCTAGCCACTATTTAGAGCAATGGCTAGGAGTGGTTGTTGTCAGCTTCAACGACCAAATGTGGTGACTGCTCTACTTGAGAGTGACTAATATTGGATGGGCTAGAACTACCCTTTTTGAGTGGTTAGGACCACTACTAGCTCCTGGAGAGATCCAAGATGATTCATATGGTCTCTTGATGTGTCCATATGGGTAGTCTTCTAAACATGATGTATTTTAGGTTTCTATGGATACCCATTTTAGGGATGCATTGTGGGAAAACATAGCGTAAAGACAAAAATAGACCACCTAGGGCCACATTGTAGGTTGTGTGATGATCATTTATTTGATCAAAATTATATACCCCTATCATGAGAAAGTATGCACATCCTAAAATAATTGCTTCCAACAGGGTAGAAGGATTTAAATTTGTAAAATATTGCACACGTCCATCAGGCAATAGGGTATCTTGCAATAGGTTTGAAAGGATGAGAGATACAAACTTAGTTGTCATGTTTGCTTTTTGCCCTAGAAAAGGGTAATATTATGATAGATTTCGGCAATGATTCATAAGATGAACATGTTTTGACATGATTGAGTGATCTTTTTTTGACTTTGATTATGATTGTTTAAAAAAATTTAACTACTCCCTCAAGCGACGAGTTGCTGAGGGAAGGATAATGAATGAAGTGACAAGTTGCTTGACCAATATGAATTATTTGGACCCCTTTAGAGGTTTACTTTGATGTTATAGGGTAGCTCCCATATCAGGTATGATTTCAACCATTTTTAGTAATTGTACATCTCTATCCCTTGGAGCGGTCTGATCGTAATGGCCTTCAAAGGTAATCAAGTTGATAGCAATTCTATTTGAGCCTTTGTTGAATCACTTAATTTGATGATTTATTAAAATAAGAAATGAGATGAATTTTCATTCCTATGGGACATTCCGACTGCCATGGCCTTCTTTAGGTTTAAAGTGAAGCTTCTCAATTCTGCCATAACCAATTTGCTTTAAGTGGCCTTATGGTAATTTAATCATATTGCTATATTGCATGGAGCGCTAGTCACTGCAACTGCCAAGTGTATAGAGTAAATAATTGAATACGAGGGTCAATTGATATTTTTGATGTTATTTGATTTTTGTTTTAACTTTGAATTTTGCAGTGTTTTTAATTTTTGATTTATGTAATTTTTTGGTATTTGTGCAATTCTTGATAGTTTTGGACTAATAGGTATGTTTAATGACCCATTTTTAGGTGTTTCATGGTGAGAAATTGGGCGAATTCCTCTTTATTTCCTAGTCGTTGTCAAGACTAATGATCCCTAATTTCCACTTTGTGGTCGCTTTCAGGTCCAGCGACCAACAAGTTCTGGCTGCTGACGCCAGTAGCGACCGAGGCAAAAATACAAAATATAAAAAATATCCTTAGGGTTTGACTTTTCATTATTCCATATATCAATTTAAAATTTTGAGCTTTGAGTTGAGAGTGACTGATTATGACCCAGGATGCTACTAATACTAGATACCATGGCTGAGCAAGGTAATGCTTCGACAAGTGGAGAAGCGGCTGACTCACGGGTATCTCTCAATTCCTTGCTCTTATTTATTTTATTTGTAAAAATAGACCTCACTAAGTAATTGGTAAATGAACCACACTAAACTCATTGGCAATGAATTGAACCCATCAATAGGTCTAGGTTAGGGTTAATTTTAGTGGGTCTAGGCTAGTTTTTAGGTTTTTCATTTTTTTTCTTTTTGGCTGAGGGGAGACGTTGGTATGCCATCACATGGCTTCTAATGCTCAGAGCGGCCCCTAAATGACAAATATGGACCATTGTCACTATCTGTGGCCATCTTGAATCCAAAAAATTATTTTCTTGATTGTTTGTGGCTAACAACTGTCAGCTTCAGCAACCGCCATGTGGCCGCTCCTAACACAAGTGGCTATGAGACTCAGGATTATTTTTTGATTTTTTTTTAAGTTTTAAGGGTATTAATTTATTTTTCTACCACTTTGGAGTGTAGAATTTTATCTTTTTGGATTTTTAGGTGTATTTAACTATTATGCTTGTAGTCGTAGGCTATCTTAGCTTTATTTCACACCATTTTTGTTATATTTTTGCTTTTAGATTTTAAGTGAATTTATTTTAAGCATTTATTTTACACTTTTTAGATTTATCTGCATAGGATCGAGATCCAAAATTGCTTGTGGATCTTCTACCCTAGAAGGATCCCATAGATTCAGCCTAGATGGATGTCCATGAATTGAAATATGTTGCAAGACTACTAAATATTATGTCGGATCAAGCCTACCTCACTATCTTAGCCCACAGGTGGTATTCCAAGACTAATAACTTTCATCTCCCCACAAACGAGATGACTATTACTCCAAAGGACATCTATAGGATCTTTCAAATCCCTTTTGATGGGGTTCCTATTGCGTCCTCTCCCACTGATGCTCGAGATGCAGTATTTACAAGAGTCTTTGGAGTGTGTGTAGATGTTGCATTTGATGAGTGTTGGTATGGTAGGATCTCTATGGAGCAATGATTTTGGGCTAATATCTTCTCTCGATGATAGGTAGTTTTGATTATGGTTATATGTAATATACTTTTACCTAACTGTTCTGAATTGAGATTCCCATGGAACCCCTTAGCTATGGTTCAGGACCTACTAGACAATCCACAACCCATCATCATGGCTTGGATGAGGGCTCTTATAGCCCAGTTCTATGATGAGCTATATCGGATTCAGTGCTGAGGTTGAGCTAGTATCTCTTACAGCCTGCTCCTTGAAATCTAGGGATGGGATCATATCAGGGTGGACCATCTAGGAGGATTGCCTATCAATATTACTATCGTAGTTGATGTTGCTTGGTGCTATAGATCTAGGTGGCCTTGAGAGCACAAGGAGAATAATATTTGGTGCTTCATAGGGGATCTATCTTAGTATACAGTGACTCTAATTGGACTTTAGAAAAATGATATTATGTAGAGATCTTATCATGATTACCCCACTTGGGAGGAGGTAGATAGATTGACAACTTAGACTCAGCATGATCGATGGATTTTTGGTTGTAAGGATGGCATTATAGGGAGTTCTTCCATTATTCTTGGATGCTTCGGTAGTATGGATTGTAATAGGAAGTACCCTTGGAGCCTATATTTTATAGGTGGATCACTACCAAGAGGGATATTGCACCATAATAGACGATATTAGTTATGCATGATGATGATCCTCTAGTAGTGGATGCAGGCATTGCAGATGGTAAGGTCATAGAGGCCTATACTCAATGGTGGGTCATGCAAATTTGGCATGGTTGTGGTAGCTTGGGTAAGGATAGAGATGAGGAAGATACAGGGGAGGATCCTGATGGGTGTCGAGTGCAAGATCGAATAGAGGATTGGGGGCAAGTTGTAGAGTAGTAGGTGGTTGAAGAGCAGGTTGCTCCTAAGGAGGAGAAGGAGGAGTTAGCTCTAGAGGAGTAGGATTTCTCTCTTTGAGCTTAGCTGCACCAAGTGGAGGTCAAGCTATAGGTAGCTTGGATTCATATTTTATAAAGGGACTCTACCATTGCTTGGCTTTAGGCATAGGTTCAGAGCTTTTATGAGAAGAGGACCACCTTACAAACTCAAATTGATTTAGCACATATTAGGATAGATCAGCTTACGATCTAGAGGGATGCTACCCAGGGATAGATTATGCTAGCTATATCAGCACCTCAGGTACCTAGTGGGATAGATGTAGATGTGGAGATCATATGTATGCATGGACTCCTATTAGAGGACTTAGAGCAACACACCCTAGACAATGCCTACATCCTTGCATTGGATCATGAGGTTAGGCTTCGGGAAGGTTGTCTACCAAATATGCCTATGGTAGGAGGGTTGCACTAGAGTGGGTAAAGCACATAAAGGTAGTTGTATGTGTGGTTGGGCCATAGTACTAGGACCTAGATAGATCAGACCGCATATACTAGCTCCCACTGTACTCACAAGGATGGAGGCAAGGGTGGAGGTGAGGCAAGAGGTGCAGACCCAACTTGATGGCTTTGATTATACTAGATTTATTTTTAAGTGTAAGGTCAGATGACCTACATAGTTGTACTCTATGGGCAATTTTGTACCCTTATGTATTTATTGGACACACTGTATCGCTCCAAATTTTTCGCATCCCTACCTTCAGGCTATAGGATCCGCGCCCGGAAGGAGGATGGGAAAAGGATGATGCGGTACCTCGGACGAGAGGACTTTGCGAAGGTCCCGCCTCTCAAGGGAGGTGTATTTTGGTGATTTTTCGACGGATGGTGGGTTCACCAGGAAACATTTAATGGCAGTTTCCACGCCTAGGTTTTTGGAATGTGTTTAATGAGTTCGTTTTAACCTTAAACATTCATCCTAGGTTTGGCCGAATGAAACTAAATTAAACTATATGAAAATGCAAGTTCCATGAATACAAGCAGATGATTTGAAAGCAGAAAACAGAGAATTTTACAGAATGCCAATGAAAAATACCTGATCCGGATGTCTGAAGAAGATTCTGACGTTTGAAGCAGTCTGGATCGTCGAGGATTCTACAGAATCGCCTGCAATCTGACAGGATCGTCTGCAATTTGACAGAATCGTCTGAGACTGACAGATTCATCCGAGATCTGACGAATTCGTCAGACGAATTCGTAGAGACCTGCAAGACAGAAAACAGATGCAAAATACAAGAAATTCTATTGTGCTAACAGAGGCAAATTACACCAAATAGCAATATGAATACTGAACAATATTTAAGAACAAAAATTAATGCAAATTACTGTACTTTAATGGCAAATCATGAACTTAACATGCATTCTAAGCTAAATGGGTGAACACCAAATGCAAAATAGCATAAACACTAAATAAATAGTCTAATTTGCAGAATAAAAAGACGGAGAAAGAGTTAAGAAGAGCAAACTTCAGGCACTGATTGCCTCGATGTAGACTGCAGTCGAGATCGTCTCGCATCAGTACGAAATCGCCTCGAATTCGACAGGATCGCCTCCGATTTGAACAGGTTCATCGACGACGATGGGTGCTGGCTCCGGCTGAAAACCAGTGATGTACCTGCAACAAAATGGCTATGGGACTAGTGCAAAAGCAAAATTAGGATGTGTTGACGCAGAGGGAATCAGTTTGTAGATAAATTCAGCCAGGGGTTGGGGAGGGAAAATCCTAGAAGTTAAATAGGCTTAGGGGGAGTTGTTGGGAGGTTGGAGATCATCCCAATTTGGGAGATCTCCAACGGGGGAGGGTCCCAATGGCGCAGACACGCTTCTGCCCAGATTGGAGACCCGTTGGAACAGATTCCAACTATGCAAATTCAGTTTTGCGACAAGATCGTCTGGACGTCCTAGTCCAGACGAAATCGTCAAATCTGGGGCGATATCGTCTGATCGGCGACGATATCGTCAAACGGTCAAAACAACCTCTAAAATTGGCGCGAAAAAGGGGGAAACGGAATACCCGACGGTTAACGGGCGGTTTGGGAGGTTAAATTTGATTTTTAAATTATTTACTAAGGTGAATGTAATTATTGTAATTTTAACTGCGCCAATTTTAGGGTGCTACATTTTGCCCCCTCTTTAGCGAATTTTCCGAAGAAAATGCGTTAAAGATGAGTTCTTCTCGATCTACGAGAAAGCAAAAAATTATACCCATTTTTAGGCGACGATTCTTGGTCGAATCGTACGACAACTTACTATGGTGCCCCCTCCGTGTTTTTACCCAAATCGAACGTTTGAGGTAAAAACGCGAAAAAGCAAAAAATTATTGTTGAATAAAATTAAGAAAAATAGGGTAAAACCCTAATTCATTGTTACTGTTCATTTTTACTATTTTGAGAGCTCTGAAGCAAAAAATGGTGGAGACGACGCACAGATCAGCAGAGGTCCGACGCGGTCTACGGGTAAGGGTCTAGACTGATCTAGAACTGATTTAATTTGAATTTACATGCTTTTTAAGTGATTTTTAGATGAATTTTGAGCATCGCGGCCGTTTTTGGGCCGTCGACGTCGTCGGGACGAAATCGTCCCGATTTCGACGAAATCGTCTCAATTTCGTCAATTTCGCCCGAGGGCGAAATCGTCGAAAGGGGGACGATTTCGTCAAATTAGAGACGATTTCGAACTACGAAATCGGAGACGATTATGCTCAAATTTGGGACGATATCGTCCAATAGTGGGCGATATCATCAATTACATGAAATTGATCTTTAAGTTGCATTATTAATTACTGGAATTGTTATTAATGATTGTTTGTTGTTTATTGTTTATGTTGCAGAGAGGATTGCTAAAGAGCAGAGAATGGAAATATGGAGGATTGAGAGATGACTTGGCCGCGCTCACACAGGCAGAGCGGGATCTGCTGGCACAGGCCGGCTTGCAGCATGTGGCGGAGATGCCACAAATATCCACAGATATGGGGCTACTGACAGCCCTAGCAGAGAGATGGTATCCGGGGTCTTCCTGTTTTCGGCTACCGACAGGGGAGATGACTCCCACACTGGAGGATGTATGGAGGATTCTGAGAATCCCCATACAAGGACGGATGATCACTCCTACGGCCAACCAGGGCCACGCTATGGGACGGCTGTGTGGTGACCCGAGCTTCGCCCCGGAGAAGGGCGGAGTGAACATCGAGGCACTGCGCCAGATGCCTGGGGCATCCAGACTCACACGAGTTCTAGCAGGAGTGGTTGGTGGACTTCTGCTGTGCCACCAGAGCGGGTGCAGGGTACCATGGATGCTCGTAGATGTGATCTACGATATGCGGGACCATGGGTATAGGTTTTGCTGGGGCAGCTTTGTTCTATGCCGGTTGTACAAGATCCTGTATGGGGTCGTGTACAAGGGCGGCCGATGTCTGGTGATGACATCGCTACTACAAGTTTGGTGCTGGGAGCACATTGCGGTGCGGAGGCCGATAGGGCTTCCACTGATAGGGGTAGACGGGGAGAGGCCCCGAGTCTTCTACTGGTGGCTCCGGAGAGGGGCACAGCGACGGATCGACCTGCCTATGTCCCGAAGACTGCTAGATGAGTTGATCCCGGATCAGATCACCTGGAGGCCGTGGCGAGGGCACCCAGGGTGGGCCGAGGATGGACAGGAGCTGGCTCGCATCAGGCAAGTTTGTTGGTTGAGGATGGAGAGGGGAGAGGTGGAGCTCCACCGCTACGACCGAGTTTTGAGGCAGTTCGGTCTACAGCAGGGGATCCCATCTCTCAGGGATTATGAGTTTTCTCGGACTGTCCGGGATAACACCACGGTTAGCGGGGCTCCAGACATGCAGCGATTCTGGAGTCAGGATGCGGATGATGCCCCCATCCAGCCAGTGGATGGAGACGACGCAGGGGTGGCTGACGGCTACGATGCCTGGTACGTAGGCATCCGCCCTCCTCGGATGACGAGGGCTCAGGGTCCGATCCACGCGGTCGTGCGTCGGATAGGGAGGCGGTGCCAGGCAACGATAGAGGCGGCCCAGGGTCACGGTGGGAGAGAGCAGAGGAGGCCACAGGCACAGGAGAGGCCGCGACAGTGGGAGAGGAGGGAGGAGAGACCCCCATCTCCATAGAGGCCACCATCGCCCGATAAGGGCAAGGGTGTGGACACAGGAGAGAGTAGCGAGATGGCTACTCTCCGGGTGGAGAGAGATCATCTACAGGCTCAGGTGTAGACGCTACAGGCTACGGCTGCACGACACCATGCTGAGGTGTCACAGCTCAAAGACGAGATTGCATGCCTCAGGGCACGGGGCGGAGGGGCGAGCTCTGGAGAGTTGACACGGGCTATCGCCCAGTTGACATTCTATCAGACACTGTACTTCCAGCTGGTGCCAGAGGTAGATAGACTACCCCTGCCAGCTAACATCGCAGATCCGATCAGGATCGGGTCATCGAGGACCACGTCCCGGTCGAGGACTAGGACTACACAGACTGCGATGGGGCCACCTCGTCCACCTCAGGGCGGGGGAGGAGATGAGGCAGAGAGCTCGAGGGGCTCTCGAGGCTAGAGGGCTGGACATTGATGTTGTATTATATATATATTTTTTGTTTGATAGAGGATTGAGTATGCCGAGGTACAGATTGTGGCATACCGATCCAGTTTTGATGATGTACATATATTTGTGACATATATAGATGAGCTATTTTTGATCATATGACTTGTCTTATGTGATGCTTATGATGTTTTTATGTTTGATTGATTGATTTCATGTGATTATGTCGGTGGATATATTATAATTGGAATGTCATGCTTGTAATATTTGAAATGAAATAATCTGATGTAACAAATTGGTTGTTTGTAATGAAATGTGATAAAAATAAAAATAAAAAGAGACTTCTAACAATAATTTCAAAGGACATTGTCGCTATTATAGACCATTTCATGGAGTCGCCGCTCACTCGGTCGTCAAGCTAGTCCCAGAGATAGAAATATTGCAAAAAGTAAAAGAGTGCTTAAGAGACCTGCCTTAAGACTTTGGTGCAATGATGAAAAATGATGGTGATGATAATGATTTGTTTTCAGATTTTCATGAAAAATATTTGTACATGAAATAATGTTAAAAATGATTTTTGCTAGGCATAAATTCCTAAGTGTGATAAAATTTTTGGATAATTCCCTAGGAATTATACCATCATTGCAAAATTTAAAGGTTGACATAATGATATGAAAATGTGTTTGTTGTTGAAAAGCATAATTTGTGTAACATAATTAATTTAAGTCATATGGTTTTCATGATTTTTAAGAAATGGGGAATAAAAATTGTTACAATGGTTTGCGCTAGGCATAGAATATGTAGGTATAGACTTATACCGTCATCGCGAAAATCCAAAAAAGGTTATTTTTATTGCATGATTGATGTTTGATGAACAGGAAATATGAAAATGAGGACTTGCGCTAGGCATACAATTCCAATTTTGGTTGTGGAACTATACCATCGTCGCGAAAGTCGACACGATATACATGATATGTTTTTGAAAGAAATTTTTGATTTTTCTATGATATAGTTGTCTTTGTGTAAACAACTGTACTTGATTTATTCCCAAACAAGTTGCAAAAATAATATTTCAAAGTACTTTGAAGACAAAAGTTAGATTTATAAGGAATCCCTATGTGCATATGTGAATTCATTTCCGATCTTGATTTATAATAATGATAGACAAAATCTCTCAAATACAAATGTGTGTGCAATTGCATTGTTCATTTACCAGATTTGAGCAAGATACTATGATACAAGTGATTTGAAGAAACCAAATAAGTGTTCATTAACCATGATGTAGATGCATATAACCATATTAGACCACTATGTAGATCGGATTATCAAGAGCTAGCTAATCCATAAGCTGACATAGGTCTATACAAAAGAAGGTCGCTAATGTGACAGACATATCGCCACGCTAGGAGTTACCCAAGGCCAAGCAGATTGGGCACAAACCACCTGTTATGGGGCTTACCTCACAGCTTTTCGAATAATTGAGAATTCCAGGGATTCAAGCTCATCAACCCTTCTTTTCTTTTCAAAGGGTAGGGAAAGGGATTTTATTGCTTTCTTGCTTTCTTTTGAACTTTGCATATTTTTCTTTTGTATTTCTTTTGCTTGATAATGCTTGGAACATTGCTATAATGATATAAAAGAACATTTTTCTTTTCTCTTTTTTCTTGAATTTTTTTTTTTCTTTTTCTTTTTGTTCTAGGGATACTTGCTCGGATTGGCTGTAGAGCAAGGGATTTTTATTCTGGGTAGGGGTGAGCTTGTCCTTTTGCCAATTCTCAAAGATTCTAGACCATGTGCATGATAGGATAGCAGGGGAAACTTTTCGCTCAAGAAATCAGTTCTACTATGTAGCAAAACATGGAAATTACAAATATAATCATTTTATTGTGAAAAGATGTGCTTGGTTTAAGTAAATAACAAGATCAATTCTCTATGCTCAAACTTTATTTAATTGAATTTTGTGAACTTTGATATAAGAGAGATTAGTAATCATGCCAGATAAAATCAAGATATTTATTGTTGTGAGTGTGCTAGTGAGGGATGCCAAATAAATGCTAATTTTATCCAAAATAAGTTGAAAACATATAACTGCAATAATTGTAAGAAAATATATATAAACACTTTTGAGAAGTTTTGAGAATGTTGACTCTCTCTTTCTTCTGTATATTGTTTTGGTTTCGAAAGAGTCAAGCATATAGCTGTTTTTAGATTTTTATTTTGATTTTAGTTTTTGAGCAAAAGAACTTAACAAGTGCTTTAAATAAATGCAATAGATAGTTTTTGAAGATTTTTGGAGATTTATGAATGTTTTTGGGTGTTTTTGAATAAATTGAAAGAAATACAAGATAGTAATTTTGAACAAATATATACATGGATGAAATGACCAGATTTATGCATAGTAACGTTTAAGATGCAAAATATTCATGGGTTCTTTAAGTTCTTTACCATCTAAGGTAGATAATTTATATGCTCCCGATTCAAATTTAGCAGTAATGATGTATGGTCCAAGCCAATTGGGCTCAAATTTACCTTTAAGGTCCTTAGTTGCATTTGTATTTTTTTGAAGATTTTGAGGATTTTGATTTTTTTTTGTATTTTGATTTTAATTTATGAATTGAAATTGGTGGTATATACAAGATGATCTATATACACTATACAAGGTTATTTGAGTATAGCATGTCTAAGGTTGCTTCAAAATCAAAGGAGGTTTTGAAGGATAATCTGGTTGAGGTGAAGGTAAGAACAAAAGGTGATGAATAAAAGGTAGTGATAACAAAAGCTTTGTTATAATGTAGAATAATGTAGCAAAAGATTTGACTTTTATATGTGTAAAATTGATCATGTTACAAAATAAAATGTCAGAAGGATAAGAAAGTTCTTCATTCTTATTATTATATTCCAAGTCTTGATAAGATGGAGAAAGTATATGTGAAAGATATGCATGGGTGTTATTTGGTAAACAAGGATGATCATATATGGATGAAGAAAAGTGATGGATAGAAGATAATTGTGATAATAGAGAATGTATAGAACTTGATGTTTCAATCGTTAAATATTCTTCAAATGGTTTTGGGTCACCATGTATGGTAACAATTTTATTTGCAATTTCAAACTTCAAACATTGGTGAAGAGTGGAAGGGAAAACCCTCATCGTATGAATCCAAGGACTCTGGAGAAGTAGGTTGTAAGGTGAAGGACAATATCCTACATAGAATAAAATATCCAGGATCTTGGATCCAATATTAAGGGGAAGAATTATAGTACCTTGAGCTTCTTGAATTTCATTGTTAAAAGATTTTATAATAACATTTGATTCATTAAGATCTTCTTCCTTTGTTTTGAGCTTTTGGAATAATTGATAAGTGCATAAATTAAGAGAGGAGTCATTATCTACCATGATAGTTTTAACAGTGTTTCTTTACTAGATCCTGTAATGTAAAGATAGGAGTCTTCTTGTGGAGTAGAGGAAGGAATATCCTCATCATAGAATGAAATATGGTTAACCTCAAGAGGGTTTACACCATTAATTATGTTCTTAGAGAAAATATGATGAGGAACAAATTGTTGGCTAGGTATCTTGAACAAAGTTTCCTTGTGATAAATTTGTAATACTTCTAAAAGGGATATCTTTGCTTGAGGATTAATCACTTGTTGTTGGCTATCAAAGTGGATTTCAGATTGAGATTTTGATTCTAAAGATGAGCTTTCTATGCTTACATTCCATTTTGGATCATTCTCTAGAGCCAAAGATAGTTTTGAAGGTTGGTCAAATGAGGAATCCATATCTTGAATATCGGATTGAGTTGATTGAACTTGAGGTTGCTCATTTGTAGTTTTTGTTACAATATTAATAATATCATCATGATGGGACACATTAACATGCAATATTTGATTGGTTTCTTGTTGTTGATAATTGAATAGGGGTTCTTGGGAGATCCCCATGTCTTGATTGATTATTGGTATTTGTTGTGTAGGAGTTTGATTGTTTAAATGGAGATTTATAATCAGTTGTAGATTGTAATTCCTTTATATTAAAAAGACCCTTATCAATCAAATCTTGAATTGCACATCTTAAATCTTTACAATTTTGTGTCATATGTCCATCTACTCTATGATATTCACAATGTAGCTCAGGTTTAAACCAATCTGATGTGGTATCAAAGTTGTCTTATGGAAGGGAGTTCAATCCTATTTGTGTCAAGTAAATACTTGAGAATTATATCCATTGGTTGATTGAGCTTAGTAAATTTACGTGATGAAGGTTTTTGAGAGGTTTTTGATAAATGCCTTAGGAATTTCGTCATAAAAGGACCTAATGGTTTCTCACCTCTACTTTCTTTATTATGGGTAGAATGATGATAGGAAGATTGCGATGTAGGAGGTGAGTGCATGGTAGAATTGGAAGAATAAGTATTTTCTTGTTGAAATGGATGTGTTGTATTGAAAGAAGAGTATTGAAAAGGTGGAGGAGGATTATATGTGGATTGATAGACATAATATGGATATATGGGAGAATAGATAATATCGTTATGAAGAGGATTGGCAAAGGGATTGTTTTGTTGGGTTATGGATGAAAAATAAGAAGAGTGTGATGGAGGTGGTGTTGAATAGGGATAAGGTTGATCATAATCAACAAATGTATTTGGCTGAATTCTTCCAACATTACTGATGGGCTCATATTGATTTGAGTAAAAACTCATGGTTTCTTTAGTACTTCTAAAAGTAATATTTAGCATCTACTATTTAGAATTGAATCTAAAACATACAAACTTGAAATGATGATTTTGTTTTTTTTTTTCTTGTATACATATATATATTTTTTGTTTTTGTTTTCAAAAGGTTTATGATGCATTCACGTCGGGTTCACCAAAATGTATCGCTCCAAATTTTTCGCATCCCTACCTTCAAGGCTATAGGATCCGCGCCCGGAAGGAGGATGGGAAAAGGATGATGCGGTACCTCGGACGAGAGGACTTTGCGAAGGTCCCGCCTCTCAAGGGAGGTGTATTTTGGTGATTTTTCGACGGATGGTGGGTTCACCAGGAAACATTTAACGGCAGTTTCCACGCCTAGGTTTTTGGAATGTGTTTAATGAGTTCGTTTTAACCTTAAACATTCATCCTAGGTTTGGCCGAATGAAACTAAATTAAACTATATGAAAATGCAAGTTCCATGAATACAACAGACAGATTTGAAAGCAAAAAACAGAGAATTTTACAGAATGCCAATGAAAAATACCTGATCCGGATGTCTGAAGAAGATTCTGACGTTTGAAGCAGTCTGGATCGTCGAGGATTCTACAGAATCGCCTGCAATCTGACAGGATCGTCTGCAATTTGACAGAATCATCTGAGACTGATAGATTCGTCCGAGATCTGACGAATTCGTCAGACGAATTCGTCAGAGACCTGCAAGACAGAAAATAGATGCAAAATACAAGAAATTCTATTGTGCTAACAGAGGCAAATTACACCAAATAGCAATATGAATACTGAACAATATTTAAGAACAGAAATTAATGCAAATTACTGTACTTTAATGGCAAATCATGAACTTAACATGCATTCTAAGCTAAATGGGTGAACACCAAATGCAAAATAGCATAAACACTAAATAAATAGTCTAATTTGCAGAATAAAAAGACGGAGAAAGAGTTAAGAAGAGCAAACTTCAGGCACTGATTGCCTCGATGTAGACTGCAGTCGAGATCGTCTCGCATCAGTACGAAATCGCCTCGAATTCGACAGGATCGCCTCCGATTTGAACAGGTTCGTCGACGACGATGGGTGCTGGCTCCGACTGAAAACCAGTGATGTACCTGCAACAAAATGGCTATGGGACTAGTGCAAAAGCAAAATTAGGATGTGTTGACGCAGAGGGAATCAGTTTGCAGATAAATTCAGCCAGGGGTTGGGGAGGGAAAATCCTAGAAGTTAAATAGGCTTAGGGGGAGTTGTTGGGAGGTTGGAGATCATCCCAATTTGGGAGATCTCCAACGGGGGAGGGTCCCAACGGCGCAGACACGCTTCTGCCCGGATTGGAGACCCGTTGGAACAGATTCCAACTATGCAAATTCAGTTTTGCGACAAGATCGTCCGGACGTCCTAGTCCGGACGAAATCGTCAAATCCGGGGCGATATCGTCCGATCGGCGATGACATCGTCAAACGGTCAAAACAACCTCTAAAATTGGCACGAAAAAGGGGGAAACGGAATACCCGACGGTTAACGAGGCGGTTTGGGAGGTTAAATTTGATTTTTAAATTATTTACTAAGGTGAATGTAATTATTGTAATTTTAATGCACCAATTTTAGGGTGCTACACACACACGTATATATATATATATATATATATATATATATATATATATATATATATATATATACACTTTAAGACTCATTATGTGTACTTATAGTTTTTTGGTTTTTATGTTTATGTGATGCGGTACTATAATTTTATGTTATACGATGTAATGTATTATCTATATGATGGATGTATGTTTTAGACGTTGTGATCTAGATGCGTAGATGGACTATGGTGATGTATGCATCTATGGATGCAATGCTTATTGTTTAGATGCATGTTTTGATTCTGATTTTACTTGTATGCATATAACTCATGTTGTTATGATATGATGAATGCAATGTGTGTAATACACTTTTATGATTATCTAATGTAAATGAACCTGTATGCTTTAATCACTTAAAACATAAGGAACACATATTGTATAAGTTCAACAATCTAATGGGTGACACCACATAATGTATAAAAGTCATGAATAACTCATAACTCTTATAATAAGAATTAATTTATTTACACATCTAAGTGCAAGATGATATGATGTGATATGGATGTACTTTATTTATAAGATTTTATAAGTTAAAATATATATTAAAAATAGTTAGTGGTCATCTAAATGTCATTGTTGATATTCATTCAGTATCTATCTTATTTCATACACACCATTTAATGAAAAAACCTTGTAAATAAAGTTGATGATTTGATTGATGACATTATTTGTTTCTATTAAGGTATTTTTGAGGTTTTCTACAAGACTCAAACACCCTAGTTACTTCATAAAAATTTGTGTACTAACCATAAAGAACTCCTAAAAGATAAAGTTATTGTTATGAAGACCTAGATACTCACTATCCCTGTGTGTGAAAATGAATATATTAGATCAAATATAAGCATACCCTAGTGCCAGGTGGCAACCCATTGTTGTATTGGGGATCCTCAAATGTTTATCATAATCCTAAGTTGGACTCAGTTGGATTAGACCACTAGGCGATATAGGACACCTAAAGCTAGCCCTTCCACATGCAAACATTAGTCTATACAAAAGCAGGATTCTAATGTGACAGACATATCATCATGTGTAAGGATACTTCCATTGCCAGGTAGGCTTGATGCCACCAAACCTGTAATGAGGATCACTTTATGGTTCATCAAATGTTGAGAACTCTAGGGATTCAAGTTCCATACTCATTTTTTTCATATTTATTTGGGATACTTGTTCATACTTAGTGATGAAAATTACTATTTATTTTGAAAAATATTTTCTTTTGAGCAAGGGATTTATGTAGTGATGATAATCATTGTTTACTTTGTTTTGGAATATGTTTTGTTTGGGATTTTTTCTTATTTTCATTAAAGCAATGGATTTATTTGGGTAGGGGAGAAATTTTCCTTTTGTCAATTCTTAGCATTTTTAAACTGGTTGCATAGGGGTATGAGCAAGATAAAATTTTTACTTAAGGATGCCTAGTACCACTTCGCAGCGTTCATATTTTCCTTGTTTCAACTAGTATTTTAGTGTTTTTATTAGTGATAGGATTCTGAAATATACCAAGAACTATAAAAACTAGACCTCATATTCTACTACTAAAGATAGCTTTCTATGAAGTTTGATAAAAACACTAGGTATGACTGAGTGATTGAAAAACCCTAGTATATTATTTAAAGGAACATGAGGGGTTGTGTTGAAAAATACAATTACACACATGGGTTGTGGATGATGATGAATTTTGGTGATGCATGATTGCAGTACAAACATGGTGTCATTTGTAATATTGTGAACACAACTTACCTAATGTAAATGCAATGGATGCAATGTGCCTAATGCAATGCAACTATATGGTGCAAGTGCAAATGTATAATGCAAATATTTTTGTATTTTTGATGCTTTCAATTTTTTTTGAGTTTTTATGTTTTGATTTTGACCAAAGGGCTTATGGTGTCTTTGGGGATTTTTGTGATGCGACCAAAGGTATTTATGGTGCTTTTAGGGCTTTCTGTGATATGACCAAATGGATTTAAGATGCCTTTGGAGCTCTTTTTGAGTTGACCAAAGGGCTTTAAGATGCCTTTGGGGCTTTTGTGAGTTGAACAAAGGGCTTTAATATGCCTTTGGAGACTTTTGTGAGTTGACTAAAGGGATTTAAGATGCCTTTGGAGCCTTTTGTGAGTTGACTAAAGGGATTTAAGATACCTTTGGGGCTTTTGTGAGTTGACCAAAGGTCTTTAAGATGCCTTTGGGCCTTTTTGTGATTTACCCAAAGGGCTTATGATACCTTTGGTTTTTTATTTTACCAAAGGGCTTATGATGCCTTTGGGACTTTTTGTTTTTACATTTTTCTATTATTTTTGTGATTTTAAAATTTTTGAATGTTTTTGATACTTTGTTATGCTTATGTGTGAAACACCCTTATATGAATAATTTTGAGAGGCTCTATCTCCTTAAAACCCTCTAGATATGTTAGGTGATATGCCCCAGGTCCAATATTCTTAGAGATGATGTAATGACCTATCTAGTTGGCTGTAAATTTATCTCATAGGTACAGGGGTAGATTTGAGTTCAGTTGGTTCTCTTTAAGCATAATATCCCCAACCTTAAATTCTCTTAGATGGAATTTATTGTTATAAGCTCATGTAATATGATCCTAATAGACATGAAGATGCTCAAGAGCATTGATGCGATGCTCATCCAGAAGGGTCAGCTGATCCAAGCGAGCTTGTTGCGAGTATCATCATTGATGAACTCTTTTAGTGCAACATGTAATGTTGGAATTTCCAACTCTAAGGGAATGATGGCCTCAAAACCATATACAAGCAAGAATATTGTTGCCCCAGTGGATGTTCACACGCTAGTCTTGTAAGCCCATAATGCAAGGGGTAATTGTAGATGTCAATCCTTATGATTTTATTTCACCATATTCTTTAGGATGGCTACTATTATCTTGTTTGAGGCCTCTACTTGCCCATTTGCCTACGGATAGTATGGTGTCACAAAATTGTGTTGAATGTTGTATTTGGTCATTAAAGCTTACACATTTTTGTTTTTGAATTATGAACCATTATCTAATATTATATTAAAGGATACCCCAAAATGATAGATGATATTGTGAAGTATGAAATTCACAATTCGTGGTTTAATTGTCAAGGTTAAGGGGATTTCTTCCATCCATTTGGTAAAGTATTCAAATGCCATTAAGATAAATGTGTGTCAGCCTAAAGATAGAGGAGAAATATTTTTGATTAGATTAAAACCCCACTAAGAAAATGGCCAAGACGCTTGAATGGGCTATAAGGCTTGAGATGGCAGATGCATTATATTTACATGATGTTGACATTTAATGTATTTCCTGACATATTCAGAGTAATACTTATCCACGGTGGGCCAGTAATAATCCATTAAAAGGATGCGCTTGACAATGGCCATACCACTAAAGTGGCCATTGCATGTACCATATTGAGCTTGCAAAATCACCCAAGTTGATTCTTGGGGCTCTAAGCAATGAAAGAGAACTCCATCATAGCTTCAATGATACAATATTCCTCCTAGTAAGACATATCTGTAGCGACCCAAGGAATGTGCACACCGGTACCTTTTTTTAGAAAACCCTACTTGCAATGATTATTTAAAATACCAAAGATGAAATGGAAAGACAAGAGGAAAAGAAAGCATATAACACAAAATGATAAAATATGGATCTCTTTATTGATATCGAAGCTTGGTTACATGTTGGTCCCTCTTAGGGATACCCATTTTGATACTATAAATTACAAGTGGGCAAGGAGTGCCTCTTCTACAAAGAGGTGGTGCGCTTATAAAAGCTTCACGGTTCCGCACACGAAAATGTATGAAGGCTTATAGATGCCTCCTTCTCTAGGTATATTTCCTAGAGGGATCCCTTTTACTATCGTATGTTGTAATCTTCATTCGATGTACCTGTGGCCCTACAAGCAATAAAACAACAATGCACTTTTAGGTTTCGAGATTGCCTCCCTAGATAAGGTTGTTAGTAATCAAATATTGTAACAAAAATATGATAAAGCAATACCATGAAATCAAGTAAATCTACGCTAATGATATAAGAAAGCAAGATAAAATATGCTATGTCTATCTAAGCTAAGCCTACGGGCCACTGTCCAAGACAGTGGCCACTAAAGTAAACCTTACCCTCTTTGCCCCAAAGCTATGGGTCAAAGACTATGATTTGATGTTGAAGAAAGTTATGCTCTTTGATTTGTCCAAGCTCCGCCACACACATGATCTGAAAGAGAACTATCTCTCTCTAAAATGATCTCTTGTATGTGTTTCGGGTCTCTATTATCTATCTCATGCTCTATATCTCTTGGTGCTCTTAGGCTTGTACCTTTTATAGTGTGAAACCCTAGGTCTATGTCCAAGCCCTAGAAATAAATTTCTCATGTGTAGTGCAAGTTAGCATGAGAAGCTCTTGTCCATTGTCTATATTTGAAGGCTAGTTAACTGAAATCTAACTGCCCACTTGAGTTTTCTATGTGAACTAGTCATTAGCATGAGAAGCCTTTGTCCTTTGTTTATGCTTGGAGGTCAGTTAAGTCTAAATGCAAACTCAAGTCTCCTATGTGAACTGGTCATGAAAAAGAATGCAAAGTCACTCCCACTCACCTTTATTTCATGCAGACTTCCACTTCTACCTGATATTGGGTATGTTTGTCAGCAAAACACTTCTTATGGCTTAGTCATCATTTGCAATGGCTAAGATCTAGCCGCTATCATCTGCAGCAGCTAGGTCTTGCCACTCTAGGCTTTAGCAGCTAGGATATGGTCACTCTTGGCTTGAGCGACCAAGCTTGGATGGCTTGAAAAGGCCCCAAATGAGTGGTGAAAACCACTTTTGATGCTTGGAAAATCCAAGATTATTTCTTATGATCTTATGAGTGTGTCTATGTAAGTAGTTCCCCTAAGCATGACATGATTTAGGTGTCTACAGATTCCCCTTTTTATGATGTGTTGTGTGGAAAACACAACTTTGAGTAAAAACATAGACTGATTTGTTTGTAGGGTGTATAGTGATCAATGGTCTGATCAACGTCAGATGGCCCAATCATGTAAGATGGCGTGCATCCCTTGAATCATTGCCTCAATGTTCGGAGGACTTAGCTCATTGGCTTTTGCATGTTAAATTGCACTCATTCCTCAAACTCAATCAGGTAGCTTCAGCTGCTACAACAATTCTGATCGGTAGGAGAGCTATAATTGAATATGTCATGTCTGCTTACGTTCCTAGCAAACAAGGGAAATTTGTGATTGTTGTATGCAATGATTCAAAGGAAGAATGCAATTTTGCTATGATCGAGTGATCCTTTGTTGATTTTGATTATGATTAAGTTGAATTTTTGAACTACCTCTTCACACAATGAATTGGTGAAGAAATGACAATGAATGAAGCAACAAGTTGCTTGACCAATATGACTAATCTGGTTCCTTTCTAGCATTTGCTACTTTTAATGGGCAATCCCACATCCAAGTGTGACTCCAATTGCTTATGATAATCATCCATACCTATCTCGATTAGTGATCCAACTATCAATAGCCTTCTTAGGTAGTTAGGATGAGTGATTATGTACATGCCTAGATTGTATCACTTTTACTTAATATTATTGATGTCATGGGGGAATTAGAATGACCCCTCCGCACCCATGGAGTAGTTTGACCATATTGATCTTCTTCAGGTTTGAAGGGTGACATATCATAATTCCAAAATGAGTTTCTTTTGCCCCAAGTGGCCTTATGGTTGCCTACTCATCTCATCGAAATACATGGAGTGCAAAATCCCTGCAATTTCCGAGTGGATAGAGTATGTAATTGGATACGAGGCCTGCTTGAGAATGTGATTTTATATGATTTTTTTTGTTATTTTGAACAAAATGATGATCCTAACCATCAAAGTGTGATTATTTGTTGTTTTTGTTATTCCCTCATTGAAGGAACTGCTTTACTTTGATTTGTGGGCTTGGTCGTTGTCAGGTCTAGCAGTTTCTGATTTCCTTCATGTGGTCGTTGTTGCCTTGAGTGGCCAAGAAGCTCGAGCCATTGATGTCAGCAGTGGCCAAGGCATAATTAAGGAAATATAAAATTTATAATTCAAGGGTTTTGACCTGTCATTTTCACTATTGAAGATTCCATTTTCATAGCTCTGGTGCAGCAGCGATGGTTGTGACTTTGAAACTTGGTACTAAGTACATGGTTGTGCGAGGTAAGACATCAGCTATTGGAGGAGCTGAAGCTTCTTGGGTATCTCTCTTCAAAACCCTAGCTCTCTTTTCTTTGCCTAAGTAAAATTGAACTACACTAAGAAATGAGCAAAACAAACCTTACTAAACCTGCTGGCAATGAACAAACTCCGTAATTAGGCTTAGGTTACCTTTTGCTACGGTGGGTTGATCCCCAATTTTGCAATCTATCAATGGCTTTAGCCTAGGGTTTTTTGAAAATTTTCCATTATTCACCTACTACCGCCATTTTGGGCATTCTTAAACTTAGTTTAGTTTTGATGCTTGGGTAGGGGATTTGTTTTCCAATTTGTTTGCTTTCCCTCTCTTTATTGTTTTTTTGAAGCTATTTTGTCAAAATTGTCATTTTTTTAATTTTTTGTCCAAGGGTTCATGGGTTTTCTATGCCGCCCTTGGGCCACTGTTGCTCAGAGCGGCCAGCTCTAAGCCACTGTCACTCAGAATGGCCAAGCTTAAATCCCAACGGTCAAAAATTTTATCGTTGGGCCTTGGTCGTCGCTGCATCCAACAACCAGGTTTCTATCATTATAGGCGATAGTGGCTAAAGCTTAAGCCTTGTTTTTGCATTTTATGTATTGACTTTATGATTTTTTTTACTTTTGAATTTTTGCTTTGCTTTATTAGGTGCAATTTATTATTCTCTTGCTTATATTTAGAGTAACTCATACTCTTTTTGCATAGTTTTCATGTTTATTGTGAATTATGCATTAGATGCATTGTAGTTATGTTTTGTTTTTCTTCTACTTTGTTTTAGATCCTCACTACTCGAGCTCAAGACTTGAAGCTCCTACTTGACTTGCTTCCTGGGTTTGATGACACTGATTGGGAGTGTTTTAAGGCCCGCACACTACAGTATGTTATCAGGTTGCCCCACATTATGGCCGATCATGCATATCTTACGGCCTTAGCCCATCGTTGGGACCCACGGACCAACACCTTCCACCTTCCACTCGATGAGATGACTATCACATCGAAGGATGTTTACAAGATTTTTTGGATCCCATTCGATGGGGTGCCCATTTTTTCATTAGCCACTACTGATCAGGTGGTCTTCTATGCTCGGGTGTTTGGAGCATGCTCTGCACAGGCCCTCCAGGATACTAGGTCTAGGGGAGTATCTATCAAGACTTGGTATGATGCTCAGGTTTTCATAGCGAGACATGTCATGTTGCTTATGGTGATCAGCAACATTATTGTCCTAGATTGCTTGGGTTTGAGGTTCCCTTGGACCCTCCTAGCAATGGTGCAAGACCTTCTGTATAGTAAGGAGCCTATCATCTATGCATGGGGTAGATCGCTATTAGCTCAGTACTATAATGAGTTGTACCACATCCATCGGTGGGGACACATCAACATTATTTGTAGTTTGATCTTATAGGTTTGGGGATGGGAGCACATTAAGATAGATCACCCTAAGGGGCTCCCAGTTTATATTACATCTATTAAGACTCGTACACAATGCTATGCTGCCATATGGGCTCGGGAACATGAGCGTAAGAGCCACACTTTTGTAGGGGAGCTATTCCACTATATTGATGCTTTTACCAGACTATTGGTCAGAGATGTCATGTGGTAGCCGTACTATGAGTGTCCAGTTTTGGATGATCCAACTAGTTTTACTGCTAGGACATGACATGAGCGATGTCTCATTGGCCATAATATTGTCATCTGGGAGTATTTCTTCTACTCTCGGGTTCTTTGTCAGTACGGATTGCAGTAGGATGTACTCTTGGTACCATTATTGTATAGGCACCTCATAGTAGAGAGGGACATACCTCCACGATAGGTCATAGAGCTTGCAGATGAGGAGGATGCCCCAGCCGTAGATCCTACAATGGCTGGGGAAGTTACATAGACCTACTCTCAATGGTGGGGTGATTGGATGTGGCATGGCATCGACAGTATAGGACATGAGGATGATGGCAAGGGTGATGGCACAAATTTGGTAGGATGTAGGGTTCGAGCTAGGACCAAGGTATGGGGCCAACCGGTAGAGCAGGTGGTAGTAGAGGATCCTAATGTTCCTGAGGAGGAGGAGTTAGAGCCCGAGGAGAGAGACTCTCCTCTGAGAGCATAGTTTCACGAGGTCAAGGCTGAGCTCCAAGATATTAAGATCCAAGTATAGTGATGAGATGCTACAATTGAGCAGCTCACAACATAAATATAGGCTCTATAGGCTACTATTGGGGATGGCGATGTCAGGATGTAGTTTGTTGTTCCTACTTCTACATCACAGGAGGTTCCTATAGTAGGCTTAGGGACAGAGGTGGGACAACTCCAGTTCTTGTTGGATGAGCATGAGGAACGAATCTGGGGACTCACAGACTATGTCACCATCCTTTAGATGTAGCTTAGGAGGCATGGGCTTGTCCCTAAGGATTTAGCAAGTGTAGGTGGTTTGCAAGCCAGTGGATGCTCTACCTCAAGGTAGTATTTCACCCATCCTAGCCAGCAGACCTGATATCAGAAAGAGAGACCTACAGGCTCACGTTACTCGACTTGTGACACTAGCATAAGGGGAAGTGGCACTGGAGGAGGTGGCACAGGGGGCTCAGGCCCGACACTTTATTGATGCTCTACTTGGTTCTTGATCCATTTTTGAGGTTGACTGACCTACATGACTATAGCCCATGGGAATTTTTGTATATCCATTGGACTTGACACACATATTTTTATGATAGATTTTCCTTTTATGACTCATTATGTGTATCATTTATTGCTTATGTTTTTGTTATTATTTTATTTTATGATATGATGTGATGATGATATTATGATGATTCGATGGATATGTTAGATGATAGAGGATATTTGAAGATGCTTATATGGATGTGTATATGTTTTTATGATTTGATGATATGATGCGATGTATTTTGATGATGAATGATGAATTTATGATTTTGTACAAATGGATGTTGCTTATATGTTTTATGATGTAGTTTATGGATGATTAATGACTTGTTTTCGTGGATGCAAATGTTATTGTTAAATGCATGTTTAATTTTTGCTTTAATTATATGCATCTAACTTATGTGATGGAATGGTATAAATGAACCTGTATGCTCTAATCACTTAAAATGTACGGAATGCATATGAAATTGACAATATTAATGGGTGATACCATAGAAAGTTTAAAAATAATCTTGAATTTAAATAATCACTTCTATCATAAGAATTGATTAAGTATTCATATATGAGGTGTAATGGTGTGTAATCTATTTTCTTAATAAGTTTTTGTAAATTAAAAGATATAAAGTAGTCAGTGATCGTCTATATACTATTTCTAATATATATGCGGTATCTGTCATACTATGTTGATACCCCCTAATTTATAAAATCTTATAAAGAATATGATGGTGTGAATGATTTTATTATGGTATTGCTATGTAAAATATTTTGGGCCTTTTTGAAGATTCAAACACTCTTGTTCCCCTATCAACAGTTGTCTACTTACCACTTAGACTTTTGAAAGGTAAGGCTTTTACCATGGACCTAGTTTTTCATGATATCTATGTATGCATGTGATTGTATATTCTTGAGATAGAACTTAAGCATTTCCTCCAATGTCAGGTGGGATTATCAAGGATCCTCAAGTGTTCATATCATCCTTATGTTGGACTTAGTTGGACTATACCACTAGGCAAATTTGGCTACCTAATCTAGCTTATCCACATTCAAACATTGGTCTACACAAATGCATGAAGCAATTGTAATAGACATATCATCATGCGTAAGGATTTCTCCTTCCAATTTTTTACAATGCTAAGAATTCCAAGGATTCAAGCTTTAGTTCCTTCTTTTTGGCTTTGGATTTTTGCTCATATGTAGTGATGAAGATCACTATTTATTTTTGATTGATTTTTTTCTTTGAGTGGGGATTTTTTTTGTAGTGATGATAATCACTATTTATTTTGCTCATATGTAGTGATGAAAATCACTTTTTATTTTTTATTTTTTCTTGAGCTTGATTTTTTTGTAGTGATGATAATCACTGTTTATTTTGCTCATACGTAGTGATGAAAATCACTGTTTATTTTTTATTTTTTCTTGAGCTTGATTTTTTTTTGAACTTATGATTTGTGCTTTGAAATCTAGACTGTATGCTTGGCCTTTTGAATATGTACTTTGCTTTGGGATTTTGCTTATTTTGATTTAAGCAAGGGATTTTGATAGGGTAAAGCTTGTCCTTTTGCCAATTGTCAGCACCTTTAAACTGGTTGCACGGGGGGATAAGCAAGGATAACTCTTTTCACTTAAGGTAACCTAGACCGCTTTGCATCTTTCATATTTTCCTTGTACCGGCTAGGATTTTAGTGTTTCAATTAGTGATGGGATCTTGAATATCCAAGGCTTTATCACAGCTAGGCCCTACCTTCTACTAATAAAAGTTGTTTTCCTCAAAATTTGATAAGATTACTAGGTGTGGTTGAGTAACCAAAAAGCCTTAGTATATTATGTATAGCAAAAAATAATGGTTGTGTTGAAAAACATAATTACACACATGTGGATGGAGGCATGGATATGAATGACTTGTGTGACAATCTATGGTATCACTTTTAAGACTCTCATGACATATCTTGTAATGTATGTGAAAATGCAATGCAATGATGTGGATGCAAAATGTGAAGTGCAATTGTTTTTGTATTTTTGATTTTATGTTGTTTTTGTAATTTTGATTTTATGTTGTTTTTGTATTTTTGATATTTGACCAAAGGGCTTATGATGCCTTTGGGCCTTTTGTTATTGATTTTGACCAAGTGGTATGAATTAACCATGGAGCATTTTTTATTTGATTTTTGACCAAGCGATATGAATTACCCTTGGAGACTTTTTGATTTGATTTTTGACCTAGCGGTATAAATTACCCTTGAAGCATTTTGAATTGATTTTTGACCAAGCGGTGTGAATTACCCTTGGAGCTTTTTTTACTGATTTTTGACCAAGCGGTATGAATTACCCTTGGAGAATTTTTATTGATTTTTGACCAAGCGATATGAATTACCCTTGGAGCATTTTTATTGATTTTTGACCAAGCGGTATGAATTACCCTTGGAGCCTTTTGATTGATGTTTGACCAAGCGGTATGAATTACCCTTGGAGCCTTTTGATTGATTTTTGACCAAGCGGTATGAATTACCCTTGGAGCCTTTTGAATTGAATTTTTGAATTTTATGTTTTTATGATTTGTTTGTATTTTTGACATTTTTGAATGTTTTTTATTTTTGACATATTCGAATGTTTTTGATTTTATGAAATATTTGAATGTTTTTGTGTTTTAACATTTTTGAATGTTTTTGTGTTTTTATGTGTAAAATGCCTTTAAATGAATGATATTGAGAGGTTCAGGCTCTTCAACACCATCTAATGATATAAGGCGATATGCTCTAGGCCTAACTCTTTGTGAAATCATATATGGACCTATCCAATTTTCCATGAACTTATCTCATAGATGCGATGATAGATTTGAATTCTGTTGGTTTTCTTTGAGCACTAGATCTCCAACCTTGAATTCCCTTAGGTGGAATTTACTATTGTAAGCTCGCGCAAGGCGATATTGGTAAACATAGAGATGCTATAAAGCATTGACTTGGAATTCATCAAGAAGCATCAATTGATCAAGGTGGCCTTGTCGCACAACTTCATCATCTATGAAGTCCTTTAATGCTATGCGTAGAGTCAGGATTTCCAACTCTAGAGGCATGATGGCTTCAATGCCATATACTAGTGAAAATGGTGTTGCCCCAGTGGGCATCCGTATACTAGTCTTGTATTCCCATAGTGCAAGAGGCAACTACATGTGCCAATCCTTGTGATTTTATTGCACTATCTTCCTCAAAATGGAGACTATTATTTTGTTTGAGGCTTATACTTGCCCGTTTGCTTGCGGATAATAAGGCATTGAAAAATATGTTGAATATGGTATTTGTTCATTAAAGCATGCACATTTTTGTTCTTGAAATATGGCCCATTATGTGATATTACCTTATAAGGGACACCAAAATGACTTATGATATTGTGGAGTATAAAATCCGCAATCCTCGGTCCAGTTGTTGATGTTAAGGGGATCACTTCTACCCACTTAGTGAAGTATTTTGTGGCTGTTATGATGAATGTATGTCGACCTGATGATGGATGTGAGATATTCCCAATCAAGTCTAGTCCCCACTATGATAATGGCCATTCTACTTGGATGGACTACAAAGCTTGCAATGGTAAGTGTGTTACATTTGCATGATGTTGGAACTTACTGCATTTCTTGACATACTCATAGCAGTCATTTTCCATTGTGGGCCAATAGTAACCCATTCTCAAGATGTGCTTAATGATGGCCATGCCACTGAAATGGCCTCCACATGTTCCATCATGAGCTTATGAAATTGCCCAAGATGCTTCCTGGGGCTCAAGACAAGGGAGCAATACTCCATCATATCCTCATTTGTAGAGGATTTCTCCTAGCAAAATGCATCTTGTTACCCTTTGTTTAAATGTTCACCTTTTAATATGTGACAAACCTTGAGGTATTATTCTGAGCTTCAGGAAGTCCCGCAGTTGGGAAAGCCAATCTTGATAGGCCACAACTTCTATAGAATAGACAACTTGCTCTTCCTGTATTTTTGAGGTAGTGAACATGGATTGAGGAACAACTCTATGGTATATGGTCACACCACACTCTATGGGTCCTTGGGAGATCAATGACCCCCAAGGTGCTATTTGCAAGAAATATCTAACTGCAAAGGACCAATCGTGATTTGGTTCAATGTTGATCATGTTGACAGATTCTTGATTGTCAAAAGCTTCATGGCGTATTTTTGAGTGCAAAAGCACTTTCACATGAATGGTTGTAAAATTAGCAGATGGATTCTAAGGGATTAAGGATCCCAAAGAGGCCATAGTTTCTACAAATATATTTTACATACAAGGGATTGTCTCTATGTCGTACCATTCCAGCTAGGCTAGGTAATTGTCAACAAGTTCCTTGTAAGTCTTCTGGAGTGGGCACCTACATTGGAAGAGTCCTTTGACCTAGTTTACTATGATCAAGGAGTCACCAAAGATATTCAATATTTTAATACCCATTGCTATGGCTTTTTGGAGTCCCAATATCAATGCTTCATATTATGTATTGTTTTTTGTGCACAAGAAGTCTAGTTTGAATGATAAGGGCAACGAAGTGCCATGTGGTGTGATAAAGACAATCCTTGCTCTGCCTCCTTATTCACACTTCAAATCATTGAAGAACAATGACATTTCTCTCTCTTTCTTAGGTTCTTTGAGTTTTGGTAGATCTGATAATGCAAATACTATATCATCAGGAAATTCTATTGTGAGAGGCTTGTTATTCTGAAGAGGCACCTCTGCTAATTGATCTACTATGACTTGTCCCTTGATGGACTTTTGGCTTATGAACTCTAGATCAAATTTTTTCAATAGCATGATCCACTTTGCGGTACATGTATTGTGATATGTCTTGCTCATAATGTACTACAAAGGATTTTGTTTTGATATGACGTAGGTTGTATGGCTCAACATGTAGTGTCACAACTTTTGAGTTGCAAAGACCATTGCTAAACATAATTTTTTGACATACGCATATCCTAGCTCATAGCTCACCAATGTGTGACTAATGTAATATATGGATTGCTCTTTGTCTTGTGCATTTTTTGGGGCTAACATGGTGCCCAATGCAAAATCAATAGTTGATATATATAGTAACAATGGTATGTTTGGCCTTGGTGGAGCCAATACTTGTGGTGTTGCCAAATAAGTTTTGATTTCTACAAATACTTGATGGCATTCTTTATCCCAATTAAAGGGGACTTCCTTGTGTAGCAAACTATTCATAGGTCTACATTTGTCGGATAATTGTGTGATGAATATTTTGATGGATGATATCTTACCTTGTAGGCTCCTCAGCTCCCTAATTTTGGTAGGGGTAGCCATTTCCAGTATAGCCTTTACCTTTGTAGGATCTACTTTGATGCCTCTCTTGGATATGATGAATCCCAAAAGATTACTAGAAGTTACGCCAAATATGCACTTCTTAGGATTCAATCAAAAATTTTGTTCGATGAGGTGATCGAATACTTGTCTAAGGACTTCGACATGCTCTTGCCACAATAGGGACTTGGTTAGTAAGTCATCCATGTAATCTTCCAAGATCTTATGCATATAGTCATGGAATACGTATGTCATGGCCCGTTGATATGTGGCACCAGTATTTTTGATACTGAATGGCATCACTTTGTAATAGAATGTTCCCCATGGAGTAATGAAAGCAATTTTATGTTGATATTCGGGCTTAATCTAGATTTGGTTGTATTAAAAAAAACCATCCATTAAGGAGAGCATTTCATGACATGCGATTACATCTACAAGAGCATCTATGTTTAGAAACAAGAATGAATCCTTTGGTTTTGCCCTATTTAAATCTCTAAAATTCGTGCAGATATGGACTCTTCCATCAGGTTTCCCTACGGGTACTATGTTTGACACCCACTCAGGGTAGTCGATAGGAACTATGAATACTACATCCAATAGTTTTTGCAATTCATTCTTCACCATCAAAGTGATGGTTGGATGCATTTTCCTTAGTTTTTGCTTGATTGGATTCTTCATGGGATCCAATGAAAGGTTGTGAATGACTAACTTTGGATCTATCCCTGGCATGTCTTTGTAAGTCCAAGCAAAAATATTTGGCCTCTCCTTGAGGAGAGGAATCAAGATGGCTTGTTCCTCTGGAGATATAATTTCTCTGAACTTGACTTTCCTTTGTTGAGTAGGATCATCACTGATGTCCACCTTGAAAGTTGCTTCTATAGCCATATGTGATCCATCCTCTAGCTTATGAGGAGTGGGTATCAAATGAATGTCATCAACAGGATTGATAGGACCTACTGACTCAGGTTCTAAATCAACATGGAAGATTTCATACGCACAACCTGATACAAAATGGAACAGTTGTAGCATCTCTTTGTTGGAGAAGATGTCATTTGGTTCTATGGGTGAACTAGCATGATCCTAATAAATAACATCTACATCAAGATGCAATTATTTGGTAGGATCTGCTGAATTATGAAGTGGAGTGGTCAAATAAATGGAGATCATGTTGATGGATGGGATGAAATCTCCAGGACCACATGGGTGCAATCTTGTCTTAGGGGTTTCCCTTCCATACTCGTGATGAGGTTTTGGAGGAATGGGAATTTCTAGATCTAGCCCATGAGTAGGGTAGACAATAGGATCATTGGGCTCTAACTACTCTCTAAATGTAGGCAGAGGGGGGTTGACCATTCGATGAATGGTATCTAGGTCAATAGGTCTCCCCAAAAATTGGATTTGAGGGTCTATGGCATAAAGTACCACCTCTCTCTCTACTAGCCTGTTGACTTACCACAAGTGGTGAGGTCCAAGGTAAGCCATATCAGTGTCACCATCAAAGTCATCATAACTTATCCAGAAACCATTAGCATTGGTATATGGACCTAATAAAATGGTCTCATGTCTTGGACCCAAGTAGGCCATCTCTATTTCATCTTCATATTCTTTATCACTTATAATAATCCATTTGTGTTTTTCTCTTTCCCCAAAGTCAAGGGTTGATGGATTAGGCCTAAGTAAGATCTTTCTGTTGAGTCTTCTGATTCAAAGCCACTTTCATCTGATGTATATTCAATCTCATTGTGGATGGACCATGTGAACCTTTGTAAATAATGAGGCCCTTGATAGGTTGATCCAAGTTGTACCTCATCATCACTTGCTTCATATCCATTATTCTCATCCCACAATTTTTACTCTATTGGGATGGAAACAATTGAGGTGTTTGTATGATAAGTTTTTGGAGGCGGTATTTTTATCGTGGCCACTTGTCTATTGCTAAAATTTTCTATTCTCAGATGGTGATAAGTAATGAAATCAATATCTTATCCCGATCCTATACTTAATATTTCCAATGCCATCACAAGTGAGTCATCTCGACCTCTGCTATAGTAGCCTAAGCCAAATATGTCGAAAGGAAGCTGATATAGTGGCTCGTAATGCCTCCTACACCCCTGCTCATATACACCCAGGCCATAGCTATGCCAATGGAAATGCTCAAAGTAGCTTAGAGTAAACTTAGGATTAGAGAGGTAATGAAAATTGACTGTGAACATTTTTTCACCATCCCCTTCTATATCTGAATACTTATGAGTGCAGTCTAGGCTGGCATAGACAAAATTAGTTTGATTGGGAGGGATTCCAATTGGAACCACTATTCCTATTGGTGGCCTCAAGGTTTTAGGCCTACCTATATCTTGTGTAGACTCAATGATAGGCATAAAGGTAATGTTCTGCACAAGATACTACCCTATTACTATACTTGCCAACTGTATTGATGCATACGATGTGGATGACCCCACGGATGATACTGGTGAAGCAGGGTGATAATCACTATCTTCATCTTGACCTTGAGGATATTCTTCTTCCATAGGACTTGGCATTTTATTAATGGCTATAGTCGGCACTTCTTTTGGTCTCTCTTACTTAAAAAATGGGTCCTTTAGCTTTTGATTGTATTTTGGTTTTGACGTTGATGGTACTTTAGAAGCATTTACTGTATTGAGTGTATCAGGAGGTGTTTAAGTGCATGGGTCTTTTCTTACCCCTTTATCTTTGTTATCTACTTGTGTGGTTGGGGATGAAGGTTCCACGTATAGGTGAGTAGAAGGGATCATGAATTCTCCCAGAATATCCACCTGATTAACATATTTAAGAGGCTCTTCATCAGCCAGACCCACATAGACTTTGTTTTCGTTTACATACTTGACACACTGGTGCAAGATCAAAGGCATACACTTCATGGCCCTCATCCAAGGTCACCCTAAGAGGATTTTATACTGCATAGCACCTTCCAAGACATGACACATCATGGGGATGGTTGTATGCCCCGCCTTGATGGGTAGGACTATCGTTCCCACAATATTGCATAAAGCATCATTAAAATCTCTCAATGTGTAAGTTCCTAGAATGATATTGGTCTTGGGTATCTTGAGGTGCTCTATTGTAGTTGTTGTGATGATGTTTATCAACAAACCTGTATCGACCAAAACCCTATTGAACATTAAGTTATTGATGGCTGCTACAATGTTTAGCAGAGGGTTTGGTAAGGCAGTAGAAACTGTCTTAATCTCATGATCATAGAATCAGATTACAGGTTCTTTGAATTCTTGTACTTGTCCCACAAAGTGAGTGAATGCATTTGCACCTTGTGGTTGAAGCTCAATTGTTCTTAAAATCTCCATTAGAGTCTCCCTATGCTTTGGGGGCTATTTTATGAGCTCATATATGGATAAATTAGCTAGCATTGTTTGTAGGTTTTACTCTAGTCTACTCTGAATAGTTACCATAGGTCTCGTTGGTGGACCTGGAAGGTTGTTTTTCCTTTGCCTAGGAGTGGTTGGGATGTTCATGGGAGCTATAGGTAGTTGCAGTTGACCATACTACCTAGTCCTTGTTGCTATGTTAATGATATCAACCATCCCAATGCATCTATGGGTAGGTATGTCAGCTTGAACATAATTGACTTGGGTCCATTACTCTCAAGGGACCTCATGTTTGGGCAATGGGTTTTTGTATATGCACATGTCTCTATTTTTAGGAGCTAGTGGGTTGTCAACTTTGAGCTCTCCTACCTCAATCATGTTTTGCACTTGATGCTTAAACCTGATGCAAGCCTCAATGTCATGCCCGAATATCCTGTGATAAGGAAAAAATTGATCTTCCCTATATCCCTTTGGCTTAGGATGATTGGGATATACAAGAGGTATATCAAGAAACCTGATCCTCCTGGCCTCGCTCAACTGATTAAATATTGATTGCATTGATTTTGTCAGAGGCATGAAATAATGAGGCGGCTTGCATTATCAATTTATTCCTTGATTGTTCTTTTGGTCATAGTTGGCTGGCGAGGGATGTGCTTGATAGTTCTATGGTTGTTGTGCACCTCCATCCTTGGGTGTAGCCAATACGACTTGATTGACTGGATTAGGGTTGCCCTACTTCTATTTGTACTTATCATTCTTACCATTCTTGTTCCACTCCTTTTTGTTTTAGAGCTTAATGGTTCCCACATCTAATTTTATCTCTTTGATGAGCTTGGACTGTGCCAAATCTTCCTCAAACGAAGGATAATTTTGGAGTTGTAGCAAGAGGGAGATATGTTCAGAACAACTTTTGGTAAACATATGAATGATCTCTTCAGTGGGAACAGAGAATGATAATTTTACCATTATTTTTCTCCATCTATTCCCATAATCCATCACTGGCTCATCATCATACTATTTCAAGTTAGCCAAATCTGAAAGGTTCACCTTATTCTTAGCACCAAAGGAGAAACACTTCAAGAATGCATTTACTCGTTGTTCAAAATTTTTTATGCTATGCTTAGGTAGTTGGTTGAACCATTGAATGGTAGCACCTAAAAATGTCATTATGAATGTTCTTAGCATGAGAGCATCATTGTCTTCAAGATTAAAATAAGTGTTGATAAAATTAGTGACATGATCTTGTGCATCCTCTTCACCTTTAAACTTCTCTAACCTAAGCATATCAAAGTGCTTAGGATATGGAGGGCTAGGGATTGATGGGAACAATGGTTGATTGTGTATCTTGTTCAATGTTGGTGTGTTTCCAACTGCCTCTTGTTTCTCAAAGGTTTTCATTTTCTCAGCAAGCTCTTGAAATACCTTTGATGCATAGATTTCCTCCTTGTACAAGCCTATTCACATTGGCAATGGAGGTAACTCTCTATCCATTTGATTTATTCTATTTTTCTCCCTCCTATGAGAGGACTCAGTATTATGATCTTGATTTGTTATTTTTTCCATCCTTCATTAGTTGGATTTTATTCATGATTTGGTAGGGGGTTTTGTTGTGGGCTATCTTTTCTAGTGCACCTTTCCTTAGGTGAGTCAGTATGTCTTGTTGTTTGGTGGTCACCACTATTTATCTATAAATTGTTAAGAGCTAGCTGCTCAGCTTGCTCTCTTAAACGTTACTCATGTTGGTTCAAGAGTATTTCTCTTTGTTTCTCTTGTTCAAGATCTTCCACTAACTCTCACTCTTTGTGTAATGCATTTTCTAACCATATCATTCAGTCAGTTTGTGTTGTTGTAGAAGACTCATGTTTATCTAACTATGTTCTTGTGGTCTTGACTCGTAGATTCCTTGAGTGGATTTATGTTGTATCTGTGCTCTTGCTAGTTAATATGACTTGTTTAGTGTACTGTTGAATATCCCTATGATCAAACTCCATGCATCTTCTGTGAGGTCACTCTAAGGTACCCCCAGACTAGGAGGTATGTTTAGAAGTCATAGTTCATGAGATTCCAGATGCATAGTTTTCAGTAGCTATAGTTCTTTGGGTTGGTTGAGTAGGAAATCAATCCAACCGGTCTAGTTGTCTTGTTCTCCATGGCTAGTCCCATGGGATACCATTTACTCCTATGAGGTCATAGTCTATGGGAATATTTCCTTTTGTGTGAAGGGTTTCTTCTATATGATTCCCATGACTAGATGTAGGTCTAGTTTCTTCCCCTTCAATGGGCAAACCTATTTCATATGTTTCTTGTGAGTCTTGAGGTGTTGCAATTCTTGTTTGCCTTCTTGATGAAGAGGGTTTTGTGGTGACATGTTTTCTCCATGTGGATGGATATGTGGTAGTATCATCATCCCTATGTGAATAATAAGTCTTAGAACCTTCTTTATGTCCATGTGAGGAGGAAGCCCTTGAAGTTTCCTCATGTATTTGAGATGTTTTTATGTGTTTAGAGGAGGCCCTTGAGGTCTCCTCATGTCTTCTTGATGAGAATGGCTGCAAAGCCTCTTTTTGTTTATTCAATTTTGTTCCATGATGTGGTTCCTTACTTGGGGTTTCTTGAGGAGATCCACCAAGAGTTGAGTTCTCACCCCTTAGGCTCATGGAGCTATGTCTCACGGTCTTATGGGTAGGTCATTCAACATTACTATGACTTCAACTATGGGTATGAATTACTTCTATCTCTCCCTCGATATCAGAATGAGGGTGTTTTCTTCTTGTTTTTACCATGTTGTTTTATGACTTTATCTTTTAAGTTTTCAATTTAGGAATGACCACACAATACCAAAAAAATGTTTATCTTGATTACCAATTTGAGTGTGCCCTAAACTATTTGATGTATTTTGATGTGTTGTTCTCTTAATTTATTTGCTCTTGTTCTTGTATTAATAATGAGAAGACTCGTCCATAGTGACAATCAAGTTCACCCATGCCAAATATGATTTTCTCAAAATAAGCTAGGGTACACCGCTAAAGATCCAATGGGGGGTTCACCTAGCTCCTCCACTCTAAACCAATAATTGTTCCAACAGTGGGAGATAGTTTAAACACAAATAACTTAGTGTCACTATAAGTAAGTTTTCCAATCCATTTATAGGAAGCTCTAGGGGGAAAACCAATGGAATGAGATGAATTCCAACGTCACTGGACTGAATTGAAGGTTGATGATGAAATACAAATCTTCAATGATTAAATGAGATGTGCATGTGTGGTGTTTATTTTAAGCTTACATGATGTAAAGTGCATCATATAGTAGCAAAGAATATTTTCTATATGCCTAAGTGCAAAAATATGTTTCAATATTCAGAAAGATGCATGAACTACTATGATTTGTATGAGCACACTTTATCTTGTGCAACTATGGCCTCTAGAAGGGCCTCAAAGCAATCAAACAACATACAATATCTAGCATGTTGGATTCTAGGGTAAACTTTTTAGGCATAAGTCGTTGTTCCTAACAATGCTTAGTGGAAAATTTAAAAGATCTAAGATATACGAAATGCTTAATTATTTCTTCTTTATTCTTTCAATTTCCAAACATAAATGTGCTTTAAGTTCTCTATTTTAAACACACAGAAGTAGACAAAAAGCTATAAAATATTAGAGAAGATATACCAACCTTTTATCCATCTCAGAGAGTCGATGTTTTGACCTCTGCTATATTCCAGTTCTAGTCATTGTTGACCATAGCGGCTGGTTCTTGGTCACTGTAGCTCAGAGCAACTAATTTATGGCCACTGTAGCTCAGATCGGATAGACCTACACATAAAATTAAGTTAATATTCTAGCAAAAAATAAAAAATTAGTGGTCATCCCACCGTGATCGCCATCTGTAGTGACCCCAGGAATGCGCGCATCGATACCTTTTCTAAAAGAACCCTACTTGCAATGCTTATTTAAAATACCAAATATGAAATGGAAAGACAAGAGGAAAAGAAAGCATATAACACAAAATGACAAAATATGGATCTCTTTATTGATATCGAAGCTTGGTTACATGTCAGTCCATCTTAGGGATACCCATTTTGATACTATAAATTACAAGTGGGCAAGGAGTGCCCCTTCCACGAAGAGTTGGTGCACTTATAAAAGCTTCTTGATTACACACACAAAAATATATGAGGGCTTATAGATGCCACCTTCTCCAAGTCTATTTACTAGAGGGATCCATTTTTCTCTCGTATGTTGTAATCTTCATCTGATGTACCTATGGCCCTGCAAGCGATGAAACAACAACACACTTTTAGGTGTCCGATATTGCCTCCCCAGATGAGGTTGTTAGTAATCAAATATTTTAACAAAAATATGACAAATAAATACCACAAAATCAAGTAAATATACACTAATGATATAAGAAAGCAAGATAAAAAATGCTATGTCTATCTAAGCTAAGCCTGCGGGACACTGTCCAAGACAACGGATGCTAAAGAAAACCTTACCCTCTTTGCCCCAAAGCTATGGGTCAAAGACTATGATTTGATGTTGAAGAAAGTTATGCTCTTTGATTTGTCCAAGCTCCACCACACACATGATCTCAAAGAGAACTCTCTCTGAAAATGATCTCCTGTATGTGATTCGGGTCTCTATTCTTTATCTCATGCTTTATATTATTATTATATCTTGGTGCTCTTAGGATTGCACCTTTTATAGTGTGAAACCCTAGGTCTATTTTAAATCCCTAGAAATGAATTTCTCATGTGTAGTGCCAGTTAGCATGAAAATATTTTATCCATTGTTTATATTTGAAGGCCAGTTAACTAAAATCTAACTGCCCACTTGAGTCTACTATGCGAACTGGTCATTAGCATGAGAAACCTTTGTCCTTTGTTTATGCTTGGAGGTTAGCTAACTTAAGTTAAAAATGCAAACTTGAGTATCCTATGTGAACTGGCCATGAAAAGGAATGCAAATTCACTCCTGCTCACCTTTATTGCATGTAGACTACCACTTCCACCTGAGATTGGGCCTATTTGTTGGAAAACCACTTCTTATGGCTTAGTTGTTGTCATATGTAGTGGCTAAGATCTTGCCATTTTCATCTATAGCGGCTAGGTTTGGATGCTCTAGGCTTGAGTGGCTAGGATCTCGTTGCTCTTGTCTTGAGTAGCCAAACTTGGATGGTTTGAAAAGGCCCCAATTGAGTGGTGAGAACCACTATTAATGCTTGGAAAGTCCAATATTATGTATTATGATCTTGTGAGTTTGTCTATGTAAGTAGCTCCCCTATGCATGACATGATTTAAGTGTCTACAATATCTTGTCACTTTCTATTTGAATGCTCATCTTTCGACATGCGATAGTCCCTATGGGACAATTATAAGCCTCAAGAAATCTTGTAATTGGGATAGCCAATCCCAAAAAGCTATGGCCTCAATAGATAATATGACTTGTTCCTCCTACGATTCGATGTGTACAAATGAATATTGAGAAATAACCTTGTGGTGAATTATGGTACCATTCTTCGTAGGACCTTGTGAGATCAAAGACCCCCAAGGCACCTTATTTAAAAATTCTTTGGCTTTACATAACCAATCATGGTATGGTTCTATATGAATCATTTGACTAATTATTTGTTATCAAAAGCCTCATGCTGCATCGTTGAGTGTGAGAGCATTTTCACATGAATGGTAGTGAAATCGATAGATGGATTCTGAGGGATTAAGGATCCCAAAGATGCCATGGTGTTTGTGAATCTATTTAATAAATGAGAGATTGCCTTAATATTGTACCATTCTAGTTGGGCTAGATAGGTGTCAACAAGCTCCTTGTAAGCTTTTAGGATTGGATCCCTACATTGAAATATTCCCTTGACTTGGATGACTATAAGGATGGAGTCACCAAAAAAATTTAGCCTCTTGATCTTCATAGTGATGTCTATTTGGAGACCCAATATTAGGGCCTCGTGTTCGATATTGTTACTAGTGCAAGGGAAGTCTAGATTAAATTACAAGGACATTAGAGCACCTTGTGGCATGAAAAAGACAATCCCTACACCACCTCCTTGCTCACACTTTGAACCGTCAAAGAATAAAGTCATGTCATCTTCATTTTTAGGTTCTTCAGGTTCAGGTGCTTTTGATAATATGAATACTACATCATTAGGAAGTTTTATGGTGAGGGGTCTACTATTCTGAAGAGGCACCTTAGTTAGCTAATAAGCTATGAATTATCCCTTGATGAAATTTTGGCTTATGAATTCCAAGTCAAACTTTATCAATAGCATGATCCACTTTATAGTATGTGTATTATGATATGTATTGCTCATCATATACTACAAATGATTTTTCTTGGATATTACATACATTGTATGGCTCAGCATGTAGTGGTGCAATTTCTTAGTTGTAAATACCACTTCTAAGCACAACTTTTCTACGTATGCGTATCCTATCTCGGATCTCACCAAGGTGTGGCTTATGTAATATATCACTTGTTATTTATCTTGTATATTATTTTGAGTCAACATGGTGCCCAAAGAAAAATCGATGGTGGATATATATAGCAGCAATGGCACATCCAACCTTGGTGGAGCTAGGACTGGAAGCATTGCTAGGTACTACTTGATTTTATAAAAGGCTTTCTAACATTCTTCATCCCACTAGAATGGAACCCCTTTGTGTAGTAGTCGATTCATGGGTCAACATTTGTCTAATAGTTGTGAAATGAATCACTTTATAGATACTACTTTGCCTTGTAATCTTCTTAGCTCTTTTATGTTAGTGGGTAGGGGCATTTCTAGGATAGCCTTTACCTTTACTGGGTCTACCTTGATGCCTCATTTAGAAACGATGAACCCAGTTTTCTATAAGTTATGCCAAAGATGTATTTCTTGGGATTCAACCTGATGTTGTGCTTGATTAGTTGATTGAAGACCTTTTTGAGGATCTTAGCATCATGCAGCTATGACTTGGCCAGTAAGTCATCGATATAGTCTTCTAATATCTTGTGCATGTAGTCATGGAAAATGTATGTCATAGCCTGTTAATATGTGGCACTAGTATTTTTAAGACCAAATGGCATTACTTTGTAGAAAAATTTTCCCCATGGAGTGGTCAATGTGGTTTTATGTTGATCTTCAAGTTTAATTCAAATATGATTATAACTAGAAAAATTGTCTATTAGGGAGAGCATCTCATGACCTATAGTTGCATCTACAAGAGCATCTATGTTTGGAAACAAGAATGAATCCTTGGGTGTTGCCTTATTGAGATCCTTGAAATCCATGATGTGGATTCTTCCATCAGGTTTTCCTATGGGCACCATGTTTGATACCCATTCTAGATAGTTGATGGGAATAATAAAGACTACATCCAACAGTTTTTGCAACTCATTATTTACCATCAAAAGTACTTTTGGATGCATCTTTCGAAGCCTTTTCTTGACTAGTTTCTTTATGGGGTCTAGTGAAAGGTTGTAGATAACCAATTTTGAATCTAGTCCTACCATATATTTGTAGGTACAAGCAAAGAGACTTGGTCTCTCTTTCAATACTGGAATAATGATGGCCTATTATTCTAGATATAAGCTTTCTCTAAACTTGAATTTATTTAGATTAGAAGGGTCATCATTAATGTCCAATTCAAAATTCTCCTTTATTTCCATATGTGACCCCTCCTCAAGTTGGTGAGGAGTGGGGAGTAAGTTGATGTCATCTACTAAATTTATAGGTCCAACTGAATCAGAGTCAAGACTAGCATGATAGATATCATGTGCATATCCTGGTGCAAAATGGAATGGTTGTAATATCTCTTCATTAGGGAAGAAATATTCAGTCTCTAGAGGTGAATCAACATGATCCCAATCAATAGCATCTAAGTTAAGACACAATATTTTTGAAGGATATACTGGTTTGTGAAGTGACGTGGTCAAATCGATGTAGATCATGTTGATGGATGGAATGAAATCTCTAGGACCATGTGGGTGAAACACTTAATTAATAATTTACCTTCCATACCCAAAATGTGGCTTTGAGGGTATAGGGATATCAGGATTTGGTCTATGGATAGACAATATGATGGGATCATTCAAAAAAAACTACTCTCCAAATGTAGGTAGATCTAGGAAAACCATGCGAAGTGAAGGTTAGGATCTATGGTGTAGAACACCACATCTCTTTCAATAAGATAATTGACTTGATGTAAGTGACAAGGCCTAAGATAGGCCATCTTGGTCTTGTCCTCAAAGTCATCATTTCTTATGAAGAAACCATTATTTTTGCCCACTAAAATTGGGTGATGACTCGCTTGTTGATGCCTAATATAGGCCATTTTAGTCTTGTCTTCATAGTCATCATAACTTATGAATAATCCATTAGCATTTACTACTAGCCCTATGATGTGGTATTCATTTCTAGGCCTAAGGTAGGCCACCTCTATTGAGTCCTCTAACTCGTATCCACTCTCATCCAAAATGTATCCACTCTTTGCATGGCTAGACCAAGTGAGGTTTTGCAGATATTAAGGTCCATGATAATCCAAACTAGTTTTATCTTCATCTCTACTCGAGACAACCATTTTACTCTCACTCATATCCATGGATTGGCTTGTCCTCCCATAGGATGATTCCTGATGGATGCAATTCAAGAGAGGAATCCAAGTGATACTTATTAGGTGGTTCGATATTGACCATAGACACTCATCTATTACCCAAGTAGTTTCTGCTAGGGGGTTGATAGGGATTCCAATAAATGTCTTCCCCACACCCCAACCTTAGTCTATCTAGAGCTATTGCCAAAGAATAATTGTGGCTCTATATTTGGTAGACTAGACTGAATATATCAGTATGTAGCTAGTACTATGATTGAAATGGAAGTTGATGCCCTTGATCGTATAGATCCAAGCCATAGCTATGCAAATAGCATTGCTAAAATGCCTTAGAGAAAACTTAGGATTTAACAAGTAATAAATATTCATGGTGAATGGTTCATCCTCATACTCTTCAATATTAGAGGTAGTATGGGCACAGTCTAAACTATTGGATATTTTGAGTCCCTAAGCTAATATGTTGTCTTTGATGTCAAAAGATCATTTAATATCAAAAGGATCAATAAAGGGTTTTTGTGAAAACCAATACAAGAAAAATAAAAGGTTTTATTTAAAACCATGGAAAACATATTTGATCTGGGTTTTTATTAAAACCTAAGTTGGGATTTCATTTCATCAAAAAAGTTGCCCCGATGATGGAGGTATTTAAGTTTTAATATTTGTTTTAAATTTTAATTATTTAAAATTTGAATTCAAAATTTAAAACTAAATACGCAAGGTTTTCGTCGACGTCATCAAGAAAATAAAAAGTCATATTTATGTTGATGTCTTTGATATTATTAAAGGACTATATAAATGGGGCTTCAATTGATTATTATTTTATCCTTGCTCGTGTAATAAAAGTGTTGGCTATCAAATCGTTTATGAGCTTGTGCAAATTTCTTGAAAAGTGAAGCAGTGAATAAGACAGGCAGCGTTCGGAGAAACAAACGTCATGGGCAACGTGGAACATTGGCAAGTGGGCCTTGGCTAAGGCATAGGGTAGATGAAAATGCTGGGTATTGAATCCCCTTGACTGTATTTTTTAGAAAGCATGAGAGAAGCGCTTTGGTGCCTTTGGTTTTGCGAAAGGTGGAGACGAGCATAAGGCACGTTGTGCATTTCTCTTTCCAATGAGTGACTAGCTCATGTGGAATCCTAGCCGTGGCTAATATTCTCATGGTTTGGGCAAGTCGGGGGTTCGAATCCCCTTAAGGAGGTAATTACGTTTTACATTAATTTAATTTTATTTAGCCCTAAGTTGGAGTTATAAGGTGGTTAGTGGAAATTAAAGTTTTTATTTAACTTTTTTTATTTGGGCTATGTTGATTATTGCAAAAATTGAGGGGTTTAATGAATTATTTTATTATTAAGAAAAGGAAGAAAGGGGGGGAGGGGGGGGCACCCCCCAAAAAAAAGAAAAAAAAAAAAAAAAAAACCCAAAAAAAAAACCGGGGGGGGGGGGGGGGGGGGGGGGGGGCCCACCACAAAAAAAAAAAAAAAAAAAGAAAGAAGAGGGGGGGGGGGGGGGGGGGGGGGGGGGGGGGGAGGGGGGAGGGGGGAAGGAAAAAAAAAAAAGAAAAAAAAAAAAAAAAAGGGGGGGGTGGGTGGGAACCTCGAGCATGGATCAAGTGAGGATCCAGAGGAAGGTGGTCAGGCTATGGTAGATTTGGAGGCAATCATCACGTGAGGGCCCCTCCTAAAAAGACCCCGACAAAAAAGATACGAAGGACAATGTGGGGCCCAAGAAGTGGCTGTCTTTTGCTGAGACTCTTAGAGAAAAAAGAAAGGAGGTTCTCTCTCTTCCACCCCTAGTTCCAATAAATAATAAAATTTTGGCCCCGACAAGTTCCATGAGCCCTTTTCTTTCAATGGAAGAATTCTCCCTGGTAGGCAAGTTTTTGGGAGGTAGGCCGGACATGGAGACTATCAAGGCTTGGGCGATGGGTAAATGGTGACCGGTAGGCAGCTTGGAGTTGGTAGCTCTAACTCGAGGGTTCTTCATTATCTATTTTAACAATATGGAGGATGCTAACCACATTTTAATAGGAGGTCCTTGGTTTTTGGGCAAAAGGAGCCTTTTTCTCAGATGATGGGGTGAATATTTTGACCCTAAAAAGCAAAATATTAACATTGCCCCTATTTGGGTTCGTCTCCTGAGTCTACCTGCCTAGTTCTTCAATGAATATTGGTTGCAGGGCATAGCCAGAACTATAGGGGACCTGATCTCCATTGACCATGCGACCTTGGCCAGGACAAGGATGACTCATGCATGAATCTGCGTAAATGCTAATTTGGATAATGAATTGCCAAGGTTTGTGGAGCTAGAGTATGGAGAATACTATCAAAAATAGCTGGTAGAATATGAGAATAGATCGACATTCTATGCAGAATGCAAAAATCAAGGACATCTATGCAATCAGTGCCCTAACCTGGCAATGAATAGAGAAAAGCAGAAGCAGGGAATGCTAGACAGAGGAAATTTGAGGAGTTTCCCTGGCAGAGGCGATTTCAATCAAGCAAACTATGTCTACCAAAAAAAGAAAAGAGAGGGTGCAGGGTCCCAACAAGACAAAGGAAAACAATAGGTTGTTGGCAACCAAAATACTCAGGTAAGTTCCAATCCTCTAGTTTCAAATAAATTTTCAATTCTATCCAATATGGGAGTAGGAGGATTATCGGAAGACATGGAAGCCCAGAACCTTCAGGCTAACCTTTTTGACTCTCTAGAATCCCCATCCAAGTCAGGATCCTCAAACCCTAATGCTAAAATTACTGTAAGCCCCGTGGGCATCACAAAGCCAAACCCTAATGCCCGATCTCTAGAATCCCCATCCAAGTCGGGATCCTTAAACCCCAATGCTGAAAATACTTCAAGCCCAGTGGGCATCCCAAAGCCAAACCCTAATGTTGAAGAACTTAGGAAGAAAGTTGAGGCATTGGAAAATAAAAAATCTCATCTCCCTAACATCATCACTAGGATCCAGGTGAATCCTACTGAGGGGTCGTCCCGTAGACCAAGGGAATACAAGAAAAAAGGAGAATATTTGGATGTAGGGGTGGAGATATGTGAAACTCTTCAGACTGAGGAATATGGTAGTTCGGTTCTGCAACAAATTGCCTCCCCCTAGTTTAGTCCTAAACAAACCAGGAGCACTGTGAAGTCTCCTATAGATTTTGGTAGTGAAAAAAGAAGAGGGAGAATATCAAATGTTGAGCATCAAAAAATTAAAACTGATAATGACATTGCCAATGGAAAATAGAGAACCTTGTTTCAACAGGTTATTTCGGGTTCTGAAGACAACAAATTAGGAAAACCCCCTCAAGGGAGGGGGAGAGGAAGAAATCCCAAACAATCTAAATGAAGTTCCTCTCATGGAATGTGAGAGGCCTCAATGGCCTGCCCAAACACAGGGAAGTCAGTGCAATAAGAAATCAAGTGAATCCAACTATTATCATGTTGCAAGAAACAAAAACTGATGAGATTCAATCAAAAAAAGTAGCAAAAAAAATATGGAATCAAGGGGAGATGGTTTGCAAATCATCCAGAGGAGCATCTGGAGGCCTTATGACTTTGTGGGATCCCCAGATAGTAGAAGGCACCATTATTCAGAAATATGACAGGGTTCTTAGTGTTTTATTTAAGGAAATAAACAACAATAGGTCATGGATCCTTTCAAATATTTATGCCCCAACTTCAATTCAAGGGAGAGCTCTACTATGGGAGTACTTAGGCAATCTGAGTGAAATCTTCCATAATGTCCCCTGGATTTTGGCTGGGGATTTTAACACTCCTCTTTACCCTTCAGAAAAAATGGGTGGAAATGGACCACCTATCAGGAGCATGGATGAGTTCAATGACTTTGTGAACTCCAACATGTTGATGGATGTAAAACTTAGAGGAGCGAATTATACCTGGAGCAATCGGTGGATAGGGTGTCATCTCATTCAAGAAAGGCTTGATAGGTTTTTCTATCAAAGGAGGCTACAACTCTGTTCGGTGATTCTACCCTACAAGCCCTTCCTAAAATTGCCTCTGATCATAATCCCATTTTTTTGGAGATCCCTAACTCTTTGTCCTTCAAGAAACCTTTCAGATTTCAATCTATGTGGATCAAACATTCCAGTTTCAGAGATAACTTAATTCAATGGTGGCAGCAGCCTGTCAGGGGTAGTGCAACTTTTAAACTTGCTGGAAAATTAAAGTTTGTTAAGGAAAAGCTTCGAACTTGGAACAAAGAGGTCTTTGGGAACCTCTTTGAAAATAAAAAATAGGTTGTTGAAAGTTTGAAGATAATTGATCAGAGGATTCAACATGGTGATGTTGATGAAACTACTAGGCAGGAGGAACGGACAAAACTAGCAGAGTTTCATAACATTTTGGCCTGTGAGGAAATCTATTGGAGGCAAAAATCAAGGGCTCTTTGGTTGAAATATGGAGATTCAAATTCCAAGTTTTTTCACATCACCACGCTTAGAAACAGAAGCAATAACAAGATAATTTTTTTTAAAAAGTAGATGGTTCTATTACTCAGGACTTAACAGAAATTAGAAAGGAGGTAGTAACTTATTTCAATTCTATCCTTGGTCAGGAATCGCAGTGCAATGAGGAGGCCAAATATATTCTCTTGCAATCCATTCCTAGCATAATAAATGAGGATATAAACCTTAAGCTTCTAGCTCCCTTTTCTGATGAGGAAATTAAGGAAGCCTTGTTTAGCATGGAGCCAGACAAAGCCCCGGGACCCGATGGCTTTCCCCCTCGTTTCTATCAAGATTTTTGGGACATCATAAGTGAGGATGTAATTTTTGCTGTCAGAGAATTCCAAGCAAGCAATCATATCCCAAAAGGTCTCAACTCTACTTTTATTTCTCTAATTCCTAAGAAGCAAACCCCTGAATCTATGGCTGACTTCAGGCCAATCAGTCTGTGCAATGTTTCTTACAAGATCCTAACTAAAGCCATTGCAAATAGAATGAGAGATGTTCTACCCTACATCATAGATCCATGCCAGGGAAGCTCTATCCAGGGTAGGTCAATCTTGGATGGAGTTATCATAGTTCATGAAGCTCTGCACTCTGCTCATAAGACTAACAGGTCTATTTTTGCCCTCAAGCTTGATATGAACAAAGCATTTGATAGGCTAAATTGGGACTTTCTGATTGTTGTCCTCCTTAAGTTTGGTTTTCACCACCAATGGGTTAATTTGATCAAAGAATGCATTTCTAAAGCATGGTTCTCGATTCTGGTTAATGGAACAACTACTGGTTACTTTCAAAGTCATAGAGGAATTCGGTAGGGGGACCCTATCAGCCCCATGTTATTCATCATTGTGGCAGAAGATTTAGGTAGAACCATAAAAAATGCTTGCAGTTCAAGGCTAATATCAGGAATCAAGGCAACATCTCTCACTAGGGTTGTTTCTCACCAACAATTCATCGATGATACCCTTCTATTGACTAAGGCGTCGGTGGTTGAGGCCAAAAGAATTAAATACATCCTGCAACTCTACGAGGATGTTGCTGGTCAGAAAGTTAATTTTAGTAAAAGCAAGTTATATTTCTTGAACACCCCCATTCAGAGGCAAGGAAGGATTGCAGAAATTTTAGGGTGTGATATAGCAAACCTCCCCACTTCGTATCTTGGTCTCCCTCTTTTCATTGGTTCTCCGAGAGAGTCAATGTGGGATAGGGTTATTGAAAGAATTCAAAAAAAACTTGTTGGATGGAAAGGTCATCTTCTATCTCAAGCAGGAAAGCTGACCCTCACTAAGGCCTCTCTTCAGAGCATTCCAGTCTATTTCCTCTCCATTTTCAAAGCCCCTGTGAAGGTTTTCCAAAAAATTGAGAAACTCCAAAAAGAATTTTTATGGACTGGATCAGAGGAGAAAAAAAGGATACACCTTGTAGGATGGACCAAAGTGTGCAGACCCAGGGAAAATGGGGGCTTAGGTCTGAGGAGAATTGCTCATATGAATTTAGCTTTACTAGCTAAGTAGGCGTGGTGCCTCATTTCTGGTGAAGAAAATGAATGGACAACTATCATCAAATGAAAGTATCTTCAAAATATGGAATTTCTAAGTGACTCAGTTCCAATCAGAGGTTCTGCTTTTTGGAAAGCAATTCTCAATTGTAAGGAAATCATCAAAAAAGGTTTAATATGGGTTTTAGGCAATGGTGAGAGGATAAATTGCTGGAATGATAGGTGGGCTAAGGACGAACCACTGACGCAATATCCTAACTTAGCCCGAATCAGAGATATCACGGAAGAACTCATTGGCAGAAAAGTCTTCGATTATATGGTTGAGGACAGAGGCAGAATGAAGTGGAAACAAATAAGGATTCAGGGATTTCAAGTGGAATCAAATGATCTTTGTAACATTCTTGGGCAACAGTTTATCCCCATGAGACCCAAGGAAGATCAAGTGACCTGGGCTCCTACGAAAAATGGGCAGTTCACTATTAAATCAGCTTACAAGCTTCTGCTTGATGACGAGGATTTTGTCCTCCAAAAGGACTTAGTTTGGATAAAAAATTTAATTCCAAAAATTGTAGTCTTTTCATGGTTGGTTATCCAAGGAAGAATTCTAACCATTGATAATATGATGCGTAAAGGTATTTGTATCACTAATCATTGTTATCTATGCAGGGCTAATTGGGAGACCATTTATCACATTTTCCTTGAGTGCCCTTTTTCCTTGACTGTCCTAAGTGGGGTTTTTTAGGCCTTCAATATTTCCTGGGTTAAACCAGCCACCATACTTGATTTTTTCATCCAGTGGCCTTACCCCTTTTCAAGCCAAAGACTTAGATACATGTGGAAAATTTGTCTCAATCACTATCTTTGGTAGGTGTGGTTAGAAAGGAACCATAGAGTCTTTAATGAGTCTATCCATGATCATCAAACTATCATTGCCAGGATCCTATCCTTTGCCAATGAGAATGTGAACCTTATCCCTTTTGATAGCCGTAAACCTCATCTATAGGAGACCATGATTGCTCAATATTTAAGCTTAACCTTGTTAGATGAGTCTGTGCCTAGGGTAGTCAACCCCAGAGCCAATGTTAAGTGGTCCCCACCTCCTACGGGTTGGTTTAAGCTTAATTTTTATGGAGTGGCTAAGGACAATCCTGGTAGAGTAGGCATTGGTGGCATTGTGTGAGATCATAATGGGAATATGATGCTTGCATTTTTTGAATATTTGGGAACAAGGACGAACAATGAAGCTGAAGCTAGAGCTATGTGGAGAGGCCTTCAAATGACTCAAGACTTAGAAGGCAATTTGATCATAGAAGGAGACTCTATGCATGTTATAAATCTCCTCAATAATTGGAAAACACCTCCTTGGAGGATTAAAACAATTGTTGAAGAGGCTAGGATCCTTTTCCAGGGAAGACAGGACAGAAAAGCCCAACATGTCTTTCGGGAAGCTAACAAAATTGTTGATAAGCTAGCCAATTTGGGTGTCGATGGTGATGGAATTTTCAAATGGGAACACGGTGTCCCGAGTGAAGTAGAGGAGCTTATTCAACAAGAATTCCAAGAATGATAGTCAAATTTACCAATAGGGAAGGCACTATAAGTTTGAAGGCTATGAGTATTCCCGTATCTTTTTTGAAATGGACTCACAATAAAAATTATCCGAGCTATCAGTCTTGGTGGATGCTGCTTGGAAATACCACAAAGACTAATGGGGATAGTCACATGTTAGATAACATGGCTCCTAGTCATCTTAGTAATTTGAGGTTGGTTGATAATCACAGGGTAGGAAAGAAATGACAATATAAGACTTCAAACCAGAGCCACGTGGACCACCAGATAGCCACCGCCATAAATCTAGCCAGCAGGTTCACTTCTCCAAGGCTGATTGGCCAAGATGGGATGTGGTCCCAAAGCATGTCATATACGGAAGAAAGCAATTACCAAAGAATTATTAAGAGTAATTATCAATACAGAGCTTGTGGGAGTTTTTTTTAGTACTCTGCTATGTGTGTCTACAACTTTTTGTTTCTCCACTATTTCAAGGAAGGGATCCATGTCTATTTCTTTTTTTGTAATTATGATGTAGGTGTGTTTTCTTGGGGTATACCCAAAATGTTGTATGGGAAGTTTCTTTTTGATAATAGGCTATGTGCCTTACCGGATGTAATGGCTTTGGCGGCATGTAGATTTTACATATATAGGATCCTTAGTAAGGACATGTTCATCAACAACCCTGGGCTGATTTTTGTAAAAGGTTTTGGGTCAACCTATAAAACCCGGTATTAATGCTATAGTATCTTATCTACCAAAAAATAATTGAATTTAGGAGAAAGAAGGAGTTGTTTTTTTAAGTATTTTTGAAAGGCTTATTGATTGTTTTTTTGATAAGGGTTTTATTAAAAAGGGACTTTGTTGGATGTGTTTATTTAGTTGGAGTAAAAAGGGTGTAAATTGAGTTATGCTTTATATTGTGATTATTTGAAGTCCACTAACCCTTATTGAGATTGGAAAGGAAAGTTGTGTTTAAGTGTGGCAGATTTTGTGGACAACTCCTTGGCATCAAAAAGGTATGGGCACATTCTCCTATTGATTGATTATGGTGGTTTATTTCTAAAATATCTTTGGAGAGAAAAGGATTGATTGTGGTTTCTATTTTTGAGAGTTGTTGGTTTAATGCATCAAGGTTTTTTGGTTTGTGAGTTGTAATTAAACCTTGTTTTAGAAGCATTGTTGTTGAAGCCCATTGATTGTGAAATGAACTTGAACTTGAGTTAGAAAATAACATGAGTATAATTGTTATGTGAGATTTGTGATTGAGCATTGTTGGAAACATTTTGAGTTGGTTAAATACATGATTGGACTAGGGTTTGTGAGAAAGGATTGTTCCTTGAGGTGATTGGTTGAGTTGAGTTTATTTAAGCCTAGTCAAGTGGATGCATGTGGTTGTTCAAGTTCCTAGAAACAAACTATTTTATATTCTGATTTGAGTTGAGATTGAAATTTAATAATAGAACATATTGAGTCTCTAACAATTCTCTTTATGCTTCTATTGAGTTGAGATTGGGATTTGAGTATAGAACATATAGAGTCTCTAAAAATTCTCTTTATGCTTCTATTGAGTTGAGATTGGGATTTGAGTATAGAACATATAGAGTCTCTAAAAATTCTCTTTATGCTTCTATGAGATTGATTTGAGTTGAGATTGGGATTTGAGTATAGAACATATTGAGTCTCTAACAATTCTCTTTATGCTTCTATGAGATTGAATTGAGATATTGATTGAACATTGAGCTTAGAACATATTGAGTCTCTAACAATTCTCTTTATGATTCTATGTGATTTGAGATAAGTCTTTGAGAAGGCTTGTGGACTGATTTGAGTTAAGATTTTGTGAAAGCTTACTATGCATATTTGAGCAAGTCCTAGAGAGGACTTATTGAGCTTGTTGAGCAGATTTGAGTAGGTTTTGTGTGGACCTATTGAGCATATTTGGACAGGTTCTATGTGGACATGTTGAGCATATTTGAGTAGGTTTTGTGTGGACCTATTGAGCATATTTGAGCAGGTTTTGTGTGGACCTATTGAGCAAATTTGAGCAGGTTCTATGTGGACCTATTGAGCATATTTGAGTAGGTTATGTGTGGACCTATTGAGCAGATTTGAGCAGGTTTTATGTGAACCTATTGAGTAGATTTGAGCAGGTTCTATGTGAACCTATTGATCAAAATTATACTAGACCGACTGTACTATGTTTAGTACAAGAGATTGAGCAGAATTGTGCTAGACCGACTAAACTATGTTTGGTACAATATTGAGACATAGCTTTGGAGGTGATAGAGTATAGAGGATAGAGTCTCAGTGGATAGAGATCCAGTAGCTAGGATAATTGAAGACATATCTGAGTGAGGAGTCTTCAAGTGGGAAGAGATCCACCAGTCAGTGCAACATAGAGACAGAGTCTTCTAGAAGATCACTAGCCAGAGCAGAAGGGGAAAGAGTTCTCCTATGGAAGAGATCCATGAACTTGAGATTAGGGGATCAGCATCTCCTTTGGATAGAAGTCCATAAACATTGTAATTTGGGAAATATTCCCAAGAGATTATTTGAGAAATATTTAGAAGAAATATTTTCTTTGTGGAGGTAGCCCACACTAGGTGAACCATGTTAAAATTTGTGTCTCTATTATGTGTGATGATTAGTGCATTGCTTTGGTTATTGCTATTGATATTGCCATTGATTATATTGATTAATATTATTTGGGAAAGAAAAGTAAAAAGTGGTCTTATACTGTTCACCTCCCCCTCTCAGTATAAGCTTGTGTTCTTCAATTGGTATCAGAGCTGGTTCCTTTAGAAAGGGTTTAACAACTTGAAGGAAGATCTTGCAAGAACACAAATGGAAAAGAAAGGCAAGAGTAAAATCATGAGACACAAGAAGAAAAGAACACCTATGGTCATGAAAGAAAAGGAAGATGAGTTTAATATTGTTGTGTTGGGAGGACACATGGAAATAGATTCAAGAGATGAATCAAGTAATGGAGAAATATCTAGACTGATAAATTTTTGTACCAGTTGTGGAAAGATAGGTCATCATGCAACTTATTGTTCACAAGAAGGTGAAGAATATTTTGTTTGTGGTCAACTCGGTCATGATGCAAGTTATTACAATGATTTTGATACTAGTGAATATGAAAATGATTCTCTTAGATTTGAGCTTCTAAATAATGAGTCATAAAAGGATAACAAGAATAGTTGAAGTAAGTATCAAGAAGAAACTCCAATTTGGACAATAGAAGAAATTGAAGAAGAGGAAGATTCAAATAAATAAAAGGAGGAAGCCACTCTTAAGGAACTTGTTGAATTGAAAAGAGAAAATTCAGAATTGAAGGCTCAAATACAAGAAGATGAGAAATGTAAGACAAAGCTTCTATAGGATATATCTGACTTGAGAGATAAGGTTGAAAAGGCAAGAAGAGTTGAAAAAGGTATGGTTGAATAGTCAAAGGTAAAAGAGATAGAATGTGAAAGGCTTATGGTTACTATTGAAGAATTAAAAATGGAGAACTCGGGATTAAGGGTCCAAGCTCAAGAAGATGAAAAAGCAAAAGCAAGGTTTTTACAAGAACTCACCAACTTCAAAATCAAAGTTGAAGAGACAAGGAAAATTGAAGAAGGTATGGTTGAAAAATTAAATACAAAAGATCTAGAGTGTGAAATATTAGAGCATGAGATAGTTTCACTAAGGATGGAAGTAAAAGGCTCTAAGGATAAGCTACACAAGTCTGAGGAAAATTCAAGGACCTTGGAAAGGACTATCAATGCACAAAGATCATCAGTCACCATAACAGGACTTAGTTCTAAAGAAGAACAAGGGAGACAAGAAGTAGAAAAAGGAGAGCCAAGCTACTATGCGGATAATGCAAGTAAGTACTCAATTGATAGTGATGCTAGTTTTTCATACAATAATAGAGATGAAGTCTTGTTTATGGTTGAAGAAAAATATCCAATTAATAAAAAGACTCTAGTTATTCTCAAGTGTTTTAGATGTGGTAAATTTGGACATCTTGAAGATTATTACACTAGGGATGGCTATAGTTTTAGTGATGATGATTTTGAAGATGCACTTGGTAAACTGGATGAGAATCATCTAATGGCATTAGAAGAAGAAGAAGTGAGTGATTCTATAGAAGATAAGTCAAAATAAAGGAATGATATGGAAAAAGGAAAACAAATAGAGGACTATTCAATAGAGAATGGTTATGATCTCAAGGGAGAACTTATCTATGCTCTTGACACAATAAATAAGGTAAGAAAGCAACACTCTAAAATTGAAATTCAATTTCAAGAATGTGATGAAGAAAGATTACTACTCATAGAGGACTTAGAAAAGTCAAAGGCTAAGGAAAGCAAGTTTAAATATAAGTTAGTGTAGACACTAAAATGTGGTAAACCCGATTAAGCATCCACAAACAGTGATCAAATTGACATCATATGGCCCCTTGGGCAGCCCTCAAGAGGCTCACAGTGGTTCTAGCCACTCCGAAAAGGGTTTTGGAGGCTACCGGCCCAATTTTGGGAGGTTTTGGCCCAAAATTCACCACCGTCCCACCCTGGGATGATGGTAGATTCCCATCATCCCACACCCTGGGATGGTGGTGAGCCCTCATCCCAGGGTGGGACGGTGGTGAAGTTTGACCCAAAAAAAGTCAAAATTTGGCCAAATGGCACCCAAAAACTGCCATTTGACCACCCAAACAGAGCATGCGAGGTAGAGGATAGGGAATCCTTATGACATCCATCTTGATGAGGGCCAAATTGGGAGATTCTCTTCCACACCCTATGCATGCCTCCCATTTGACAAGTGGCACCTCCTGCCATGCATGCCCTTGCATGCCTTTTTGCACATGAGCCCCTTTGGGCTATAAAATGGGTTCCATATCCACACAAAATAATGGAGAGGAGTTCTAGGATATGCAATGGAGTGCTTCCAATATTTCCCCTCACCTTATTGCACCTTTTTGCCCTCGAAATCTCCCTTTTGCCAAGGAGGTTCTCGGGTGACTTCAAGAAGGTAATCCGAGCATAACTTTTCCATCCGGGTGAATTTCTTCACCAAATTCGATGAAAACACACCTTAGGTTGTTTAGGAACATCTTCTAGTGGTTTGGTAACAAAAAGTGGCCGGATTTGGTGGGTATCCCCTCCTAGGGTGCCCTCCAAATAGTTGCAGTCACCATCGCCCCCCATAGGATGAGGGTAAATTATTAAGCAATTTCTTTACTATTTTTAATTTTTTATTTTCTACATTATTCCATGATTCTACAGTTCAAATTTCAGGTCATTTGGAGTTAAAATGAATGAGTTATAGCTATTTTTAAGTTTTCATAGGCTCGTAGGGCCCATCCAGGCACCCTAGTTTGATGCAGGTGGATCCGGGATCCAATTTGAAAATATGATCATATGGGTTGTCTTGAAATGCCAATTTATGCATACTGACAAAATTTCATGAGTTTTGGATGAGTGCAGGTTTGATATTTTGTTGTCCTCCTTTTCATAGGTTGTAGGCGGGTGACGCTTAATCGAGGGGTCTACGGGTGCAATTTCTGATATTTTTTGGGTGATATCCTCCCAAAACATCCTCTTTAACATCTCTAAAAATTTTCAAGTCATTTGGATATCATTTGATGCACTTTTAATTCATATGCCATTTTGCCCCTATGGGGATTGCATGTTTTCACCATACACCCTTGCTATTTGACCCCTTTTTGCTTCCTTGTGTGTAGGTGCAGGTCCTCAGAAGGCTTTGGGAAGAAATATCAGACATCAGAGAACCTATATACAAGCAGCGGTAGCATTGGCTCACCCACCTCGATTGTGGGTATGCGGAGAAACATTGGATGTGCACCTGAATTCCATGAAAGACTTGGTCTTTGGGCACCCAATATTGTAAAAATTGTATCACCATTTTGAGCCCTCAAGGGGAATTTTGTAACCTTGGATTGGATCCAACAAATTAATGAGAAAAGACTTGCTTTAAATTCATTTCCTTTTGTTTGGTATTATTTCCTTTTGCATGCATGCTTCCTTTTTGATGCTCATTAGCGATATGGGGTAGATACACTTATTTTTCCACATAATTTGGTGCACAATTTTTCCCTAATTCAGTGGTGATCATGGTGGGACCCTTGTCCCTTTTGATTTGGGTAAAAATCTGACTTCTTTCTTGCATTTTTGCCCTTTTTGTGTTGTAGGTGCTCCCCTCCCCACCCTGGAACGGTGGCAGAGGCTTTATCTAGCACACCCTAGGATGGTGGCTTCACCATACCACCCTAGGATGGTGGTGGAGCTGCTACTCACCCCACCCTAGAGCGGTGGTGAAACAGAGAGATTTCTGCCCAAAATTTCAGAATTTGGAGGCTTCAAAATGGACAAGGTAAGTGCCTAAACCCTCTGATTTTATGCTATATTTTTAGAGACTATCAAAAATCAGTTTTCTTTCTTCACTTGCTTGCATAGAAAGGTTAAAATTTGCATTTTTTTACTTTTCTTATAACATCACATAGCAAAAGGTAGAAGAAAAATAAAAAAGAACTTGTAGTAGCAATGCATCTGTTTGGCTTGATTGCTTGTGGCTTACCCATTGGGTAGGTTAGCATGTAGGATTTGCATTCATAAAGTCAATTTGTAGGTTCCTTATCTTATTATTCTGAAAGTAAAATGCACCTATTGCATGCATTTAGTGAATAGTCATTGATTGCTTCTTTGCTTACTTTCTTGGATAATAATGAACCACACACACCACGATTCATGTAAACGCTAGTGAGGTGGACTTCATTACCATCCACTAGTAGAGTGCAAGTGATGGTGGGTTTCATCTCCATCCACTTGGCTCAAATCCCATGAACCCGATCCATCTTGCCAAGGTCGGTTCCAAGATCCATCATAGCCCATGGGTTATAGCATGCATCACCCTTCGGGGAGGTGTATCGTAGACTATGGGTGAACTGGGTGAGGAACTGGTAGGACCTATGCTCCCTGGCCATGTGTGGACCTCATCACCACACATTATAGGTGGGATAACACAACCTAGAGTTCATAGCCAGGTTGTCGAGCTATGAGTATATAGGTGAAATCCAATTGAACATGAGATTACAATCCAACAATATTTCAAACACGTGACACAAGGTCATTCTTTACAAACAACACATCTGAAACACATGAAATAGTTTAGGGATTCACACTTAAAACTTAAAAGAGATAATCATCTATCTTATTGAGTGTTTCTTTCTTGTATACTATTTCATTAAGAATTTTTAAAGAAGATAATCACTTTGGGGTACTAATAGAGGAGCGCAATGGTGCGCACCCACAGCCAAGCCCAATCATGGGTGGAAGCTATGGAGAGTGGATTAGGAGACATGAATCATCTCTGATATAGCCCTAGGGACTTGGTTATACCTCCATGGTGAGCTTCCACTCCACCTAGCCCCAAGATAGTAGGGCATGAGCCTCATATCCGAAGGGATCCTCTCCAGGACACCCCGAGGGATGATGAGCATTACTTGGGAGAGTGTTCTCGATATGTAGATATCTCATAGGCCTTCCTTGGTGAAAGGCAACTATGCACTAAGGTGCTAATAGATAGAGTGGTGCCATGCATCCACGTACCCACTAGGGCTGACATGCCTAAGCAGAGGTAGGAGTATGACTTCACACACTGGCCGGAGCAAGTCGACATGACTCTACCTCCATGCCACCTTGATAGGATACAACAGCTCTTGCAGCCCGATGGGAATGACACCCATCGGTCTGGGTGAGCCAACTCAGCCCTACCTTTCCTCATCCAGGAGGGAAGACATGAGGAGATCCTAGATTTTCCTCAAGAACAATATTCCATGCATGCTCGATGTGCCTCTACGCCAGCTGAATGTAATGAACACATGTTCCAGCCTGAGCCTCAAGTCAATGTGGTGAACCTCGAGAGAGGCAAGCACCCTATGGAGAACATAGAGTACCTTGGACAAGGTCGACCCCAGGGTGAGACTCCTAGGCCTCCTAGGCCTCGCACTACAGATCAAATTAGGCAAGTGGTTGCGAGATACATAGAATGCCAAGCTCAGTTCAAGCAGCTTCGATGGGATAAAGAGCAACTAGATCGCTTGCACCAGCTTGAGAAAGAAAGGATCAAACAATAGACCAATGAGCTATTCTAGAAAACTTTGAGAGAGAGGGTCCCTACCCCTAAGACACATAGGTAGGAGGTCCATCCGAGGTAACCCATGCTCATTCGAGAGAGGTCCCCGAGACCTTATCAAATGTTGCTTCCATGACCTCCTAGGCCAGATCGGGAGATGCCTCCCAGGCCAAACATAGGGTGCCCACCATGGGTAGATACCCCCATTCATAGGCCGGCTCGAGAGATGCCTTACGGGGCTTATACTGAGCATGAGCCAGAAATAGAATATGTTGAGATGCCTTACCGAGGTAGGGGGTGACTTACCACCACCTCGCCCTAGGTTGGAGGAGCCTAGACCTCCACCACAAGATGTGAACAAAGATGAGGAGATCAAGTCCTCAGGTCCTTACAAAGCATTGTTAGAATGCTTGGAGTCAGTAGAGAACAAGACCTCTAGGTCGGGATCTCAAAAGCCCACTATGCATCAATTGCATAGTCAACCTATCCATCCATCAGTACCTATACCTCCCTATCTAGAACAATTTAAGTTGCCTCAGTTGGCTACCTTTAAGGGAGAAGAGGATGCGCAAGAACATGTCACTAGGTTCTTAGGCCAATGCTTCGGCATTCATGATGATGATGCTTTGCTTTTGAGGACATTTGTGACTACCCTCACCGGCCCTACCTTCAAGTGGTTTTACCAACTCCCTAAGCATAGCATCCATAATTTGGACCAACTTGCGGATGCATTCCTAGAGCGCTTTGCCTTCAATACCAAGAGGAAGGCAATGTTGGCCGATGTAGCTAGGTTAAAACAATATGATGATGAGTCAATAAAAAATTATGGCAATAGATGGTGAACCTTGCTCGCCAAGCTACCTTATCTTCTCCCCATGTCGGAGTTGACTCAGATGTTCTCCAAAAGTTTCTTAAAGCCAATCTCTTTGTTGCTACAGTTGCAACAATACCCCACTCTTGAAGATGCCTTAGCACAAGCTAGGATCATCGAAGAAATCAAGATTCAAGAGGGTGAGATTGTGAAGCCTCACAAGAAGGAGTGGAGCAAGAACACTAAGAACACCCCAATGCAACCTAAGTCAGTAGTAGTAAATCAGGTTGCCATTAGTGTCCCGGGGCCAACGCCAGCCATACCACCTCAAAAGCCTAATTATCAGGCCACCCCTGGGAACTATGCCAAGGATAACCAGAATGGTCAAGGGAAAAATCAATAGTGTCACCCCAAGTGACAATTCATGCCCATTGTAGAGTCTATGGATTCAGTGTTTGATCACCTCTTGGTGGCTAATGTGATCCATCTACCTGACAATTGACCTATCGACCCTAATGCACCTAAGCCCAAAGGATACAGAGAAGACCTATATTGCAAATTTCATAGGCAAAATGGGCATGATGTGCAAATGTGCTATAAATTCAAACATCTGGTGCAAGACCTGATTGATAGGAATGCCCTCTAGGTAGATAACCCTATCGCACCAAACAACCAACAGATGGGGGTCTTTAAGGACCCCTTGCCTGCCCATGTAGAGCAGGCCAAACCAGTGCCCCAGGTGAACGAGGTTCACCATGCCCCTCCTAAGCAAGGATATGTTGGCATGGTCAGTATTGTGACAAGAAATAGGTGGTATCCAAGTCCAGCCGCACCACCTATGGCTCAGAGTGATGTCCCTTCGACATCATAGCCTATACCACCTCCTGGACCGAGCCTCCCACCTAGGCCTATAGTCACCATTAAGAGCAAGCTCACTAGAGCTTAAGAACAACATCTGCCTGACTCTCCATCTATGAGCTCATCCAACAATCACAACCTCATAGAGAAGCCTTGATGGAGATCCTTAAGGCAATTGAGCTTCAGCCCTAGGAGTCTAACTCCTTCAACAACTTTGTGGGGCATGTGTGGAAATGCATGGAACCGGTAATTACTTTTCGAGAAGATGAACTTAAACTGGTTCCACATGATATGGTGGATCCCCCTTTACACATTGTCGCATGTGTGAATGGAACACCATACAAAAGAGTCTTGATAGATATTGGGTCTTCGAGCAACATCATAACTACAATAACTCTGAAGCACCTGAAGCTTCCAACATCTCATATTGTCACATCTACCTACACCCTCCGAGCATTCAATGATGCCATATGCTCAATGGTTGGTACAATCATCTTACCTATTCAAGTAGGGGAAAATATCATCTCGACGATGTGCCACATCCTGGAGGGTGAGATGGCATACAACATTTTGTTAGGAAGACCATGGATCGGGGACATGAAGTGCATCCCTTCCATCGCTCACCAATGCCTCAAGTACACTCACGAAGGGCAAGTTCATGTCATCCCCATGGACCTAGAGCCCTTCAAGTACTGCAACATGGTGCAGCAATTACCCGAGTCGACCTTGCCATCGATACATCTAGATTTTCAACCGAATAAATCTAGCCGAGGTTTGACCCCACCGCTATAGCATACCATGCCCTCCTCATCATCGGCCCCACCCCAGATGCCTAATACATCAGTGGATCCTTTGCCTAGGAACCCAGAGAAGTGGCCCATTGAGGAGGACCAACCAATCATATCCACTATCTCTACAGAGGAGATACTTAGCCCGGATGATGAAGAGACACCACATGAGGCAAACAATGAGCCGGATCAAGTCTCACTCTCATCCCTCTTCTATCCACAGCCCTAGGTTATAGTACATCTAGCTTCTACCAGATTGGGAGAGTACATGGTTAGGAATGTTACCACTACTCCTGCTTTAGAGTCGATGCAAGACATGGGTAGACCCCATCTTCCCATAGGCACTATCGTGCCTCTTGGTATTCCCCCTAATCAAATGAACTTTATCTATGGGGGCCTTGACTATGGCATCAAACCTTACCAACAATAGGAGGAAGATGAGGAACCTTTTGGAGAGGATATTAACTACTTGTCTAACCCTAACTTCACCTTGAAGTACCTTGACCTATGCAACTGGCATGGTTATGGGTTAGGCCTGTATGAGAAGGGCACCATAATCCCTTGTCAACCACAATATCAAATTCCCTATGACAAGTTGAGAGTGGGATGCAACAATCCATTGCCTCTAGATGTCCTCTTAGATAGCCTAAATCACTTGAATATAGGCTACGAGGGTAGGTTGGCCCAAGACCCTTATGCCAATCCCAATACAGTCTACTCCTTGGGAGATTACTTTCCATGGCTAGATGGGAACCCCATGATCCCCAGTGACATTCCCCCACATTTTGAGAGAGGGGAAGGGTCATGGAGTTGTCCCCATGTCTGTGATGAGTCAGATCAAGGCACCTCATATGAGTGGACCTCAGAGGATGAGTCGGGTTATGAGGTAGCACCATATGACCCTTTTGAGTCGGACAGTGATCATTCACAAATTGTCCCCATTAATGACCAACAAGAAAGCCTCATACATTTGTTCCCTTTCCCTGATCCTGTTTGGTGGTAGCTCCTTCCTCCTGAAGAGTCGGTTCATCCATAGGAAGATAGACCTCCTAGGGAGGGAGCAGTTAATTTACTTGAGCAGTTGGGTCCTTAGGAGCCTGAGGCACTAGAGATGAGAATGAAGGAATCCTCATCCATGATGATGATTATGAGGAATTAGCATATATGGGACCACACCTACCTGATCGCCCGATCCCAAGGGGCAACAATGAGGTTCCCATATATGACAGTGACTATGAGGATGAGACAGAGAGGGCATACCTAGGTCCTCATTATTTGTGACATCATCACGAGAATATTAACATAGATGAAGTCTATCATCAGTTACATGTTGGCCCATGCTTGAGGGCAAGGCCTATCAATCTAGGCCAGATTCATCATGAGGTCTTCCATAACCCACCCACACACATGGAGCTCCTTGAGCCTAATGATCCCATCCTACAGTCTATTCCCAGATAGGATCCAGAGATCCCAATCCCCCAGAGCCACATCTAGGGGTGAGAGATAACACCAATACATAGTCACATGCATGTGGTCCTAGAGAGCAGACACATTTCATCAATATGATCTCCATTGATTTGACCACACCACTCCACAACCCAACCGATCCTTCCAAACCACTCCATCTAGACCTAGATGCGATTGATTGGGATCATGTTGATTCACCCCCATCACCCTCTGAGTATTGGGCTTATGGTGGATTGTTTCACTTCTCCATAGGACCAACTCATGATGTCTTCCATGCTGAGGAGGAACCCAAGGTTCCCATCGAGGATTTAAATCTAGCTAATGACATCCATTTGATACCTACTCCCCATCAATTGGAGGAGGGGTCTCATATGTCAATCGAGCCTACGGTTGATAGAGATATCAACTCAGATCCTAAAAACCCATAATATATCAAGCTAGGGGAAAGCCTATCCCCCAAAGAGCAAGCTGATTATATAGCCCTTCTCACAGAAAATAAGGCAGCTTTTGCATGGTCTTACAAAGACATGTCGGGACTAGATCCAAATATGGTCACCCATAATCTCATGCTTGACCCCACAGTCAAACTTGTCAAGCAAAAGTTGAGAAAGATGCACCCAACAGTGGCCTTGATGGTCAAATATGAGCTACAAAAACTATTGGATGCCAAGTTTGTCATTTCTATAGACTATCCACCATGGTTGTCCAACATGGTTCCCATCAAGAAGCCTGATGGGAGGATTCACATTTGCACCAAATTTTGAGACCTAAACAAAGTGAGTCCTAAGGATGATTTTCCTTTGCCAAGCATAGATGCCTTGGTAGATGCCACCGTAGGACATGAAATGCTCTCCCTTATGGATGGCTTCTCTGGGTATAATCAGATTCATATCAACCCAGAAGACCAGCTCAAAATGGTGTTCACAATGCCTTGGGGGACATTTTGTTACAAGGTCATGCCATTTGGCCTTAAGAATGTCGGTGCCACCTACCAGCGTGCCATGACATATATCTTCCATGACTACATGCATAAAATTTTGGAAGATTACATGGATGACTTATTGGCAAAATATTTATTATGTCATGAGCACCTAGATGTCTTGCGCAAAGTCCTCGATCGCCTTATTGAACATAATGTGAGACTGAATCCCAAGAAGTGCGTCTTTGGCATCACATCTAGAAAGCTCTTGGGATTTATAGTTTCCAAATGAGGCATCGAAGTGGACCCTAACAAAGTCAAGGCAATCCTTGAAATGCCTCCCCTGACTACCATCAAGCAACTTCGTAGCTTGTAGGGGAGGATTGCATCCATCAAATGCTTTATAGCACAACTGTCGGACAAGTGTAGACCCATGAACAAACTTTTACACAAGGGGGTCACATTCCACTAGGACAATGAATGTCAGGATGCCTTTGACACAATTAAACAATACCTGGCTTCATCGCTAGTGTTAGCTCCACCTAGACCAGGGGTGTCATTCCGATTATATATCTCAGCTACTGAGGTCGCATTGGGTGCCATGTTAGCCCAAAATAATGAATTTCATAAGGAACAGGCCACATATTATCTCAGTCGCACCCTGGTGAGCTATGAGATTAAGTATGCATACATAGAAAAGTTATGTCTAGCGGTGGTTTTTGCTACCAAGAAGCTATGACACTATATGCTCAATCACACTACGTATGTTGTATCCAAAGAGAATCCATTGTGATACATGATGAGTCATACTTATCATAGTAGTCACATGGTGAAATGGATCATGTTGTTGATAGAATTTGACCTAGAGTTCATAGGACAAAAGTCAATCAAAGGACAGGTCATTGTTGATCAACTTGCAGAGGCTCCTCTCCAGGAGGACCAGCCTCTTAGCATGGATCTTCCCGATGATGGAGTCTTCCAAATATCAGAATCACCTGATTCTGATGAGCCTGAGTCACAGGCGGATATGACTCTCTTCTTTGATGGCTCCAAATGCGAGCAAGGGGGTGGCATGGGAATCATGTTTTTCACACCGCATGGGGCTCCCATACCCCTATCATTTAAACTTGATTTCCCCTGCACCAACAATAATTTCGAGTATGAAGCCTTACTCATAGGGCTTAAAATGGCTATCACCATGAAAATCACCAAGCTCAATATTTTTGGTGACTCCTTGCTCATTGTCAACTAGGTCAAGGGAATCTTCTAGTGCAAGTGCCTAGTTTTGCAAGCCTACAAAGCCCTTGTGGACAAATCCCTAGAAAATTTTGAATGGTATGACATCGAGGCACTCCCTCGATCATCTAATCATTTTGTGGATACAATGGCCTCTTTAGGATCCTTGATTCCACAAGACCCCATAGGGGAGATGACAACCATTCAAGTCAAGATGCTATCGCAATCAATGGTTGAGCGTGAGAGCACTCAAGCCATGCCAGAAGTCCACATGATTCAAATAGAACCTCATCAAGAGAGATTCTCACACATTCATGAGCACTTGAATCATGCCGCTTGGGGGACTCTATTCCCCCAAACCCCTTTTGATAGCAGCACAATGCTATTCTTACAAGTTCTATCCCAATCTGCATTTGCTTGAGATGAACTTCATGAGGGACAGGCAATTCATGCAATCGAGGCTTCCACACAGTAGGACTGGTCCACACCAATTAGAGAGTACCTAAAGCTTGGTAACCTCCCTCCTAGATTATCGCACACTACCAAAAGGACATTTAAATGGAAGGCAACAAAGTTTGTCTTGTTAGGAGACATCCTATACCATTGGAGCTACGAAGGAATCCTCCTTCATTGCTTAGAGTATCAAGAATCGACTTGGGCAATGGCCCAAGCACACGATGAGTACTTGTGGTGGCCATTTTAGTGGCATGGCCATCGCAAAGTGCATTCTTCGCATGGGCTATTATTGGCCAACTTTAGAGTGATATTGTTGCGCATATGTGAGGAAGTGCATGAAATGTCAACACCATGCTAACTTGACACATGTACCTTCCCAGGCCTTACAACCGATCCAATCGGCTTGGCCATTTTCACAATGGGGGTTGGATTTAATTGGGAAAATCTCCCCTGCATCCTCGGGCCACCACACATTTATCATCATGGCTACCGAGTATTTTACAAAGTGGGTGGAAGCAATTCCCCTTACCACTACGATAGGACCCCGCATAGCGGAGTTCATATTGCATAATATCATTTGTCATTTTGGTATTCCATCCAAGATCATTTTGGATAATGGGACATCATTCAAGAATAAATATGTGCATGCTTTGATAACAAAGTATAATATCCAGCACAACTTTTTGACACCCTATTATCCACAAGCAAATGGGCAAGCAGAAGCATCAAACAAGACATTAATTGCCATATTGAAGAAAATAGTCAAAGAGAATCATACCGATTGGCATACGCAAATGTCGCTTGCCCTTTGGGCTTACCGCACTAGCATTCGGACACCCACTAGGGCAACTCCATTTTCACTAGTGTATGGTGTTGAGGCGGTCATGCCTCTAGAGTTGGAAATCCCATCACTATGCATATCCATGCAGGAATTTATTGATGATGATACTGTGTGACAAGCTCACCTAGATCAACTTATGTTGTTGGATGAGCATCGCATTAATGCGCTTGAGCATCTACGTGTGTATCAAGAGTGGCTCAAAAGAGCCTACAATATGAAAGTCCATCTCAGAGACTTTCAGGTTGGTGATCTCATCCTGAAAGAGAACCAACAGAATTCTAGCTTGTCGCCCCACCTACGGGACAAATTTATGGTAAACTGGTTAGGTCCCTTTGTCATCACTAGTCAAATAGGGCCTAGAACTTATCGCCTAGCTTCACTTGAAGGTGTCGAGGATCCTAAACCCTTGAACATCCTTCACTTGTGGCCATTTCATGCTTAGAGAGCACCCAAAAGGCTCCTAGCGGGTTCTCACCATCTAGGTCAAGTAAAAATGCTCCTAGACTATCTACGATCATCTAGGTCAACCCTAAAAGCCCCAAAGGCATCCATAAGCCCTTTGGTCATAGCCAAATACCCCTAGGTAGTCATAGACACTTTTTAAGTGTCATTGCACATCTAGGTCACCCAAAAGGCTCCTAGCAGGTTCTCACCATCTAGGTCAAGTAAAAATGCTCCTAGACTATCTACGATCATCTAGGTCAACCCTAAAAGCCCCAAAGGCATCCATAAGCCCTTTGGTCATAGCCAAATACCCCTAGGTAGTCGTAGACACTTTTTAAGTGTCACTACATGTCTAGGTCACCCAAAAGGCTCCTAGTAGGTTCTCACCATCTAGGTCAAGTAAAAATGCTCCTAGACTATCTACGATCATCTAGGTCAACCCTAAAATCCCCAAAGGCATCCATAAGCCCTTTGGTCATATCCAAATACCCCTAGGCAATCGTAGACACTTTTTAAGTGTCATTGCATGTCTAGGTCACCCAAAAGGCTCCTAGCAGGTTCTCACCATCTAGGTCAAGTAAAAATGCTCCTAGACTATCTACGATCATCTAGGTCAACCCTAAAAGCCCCAAAGGCATCCATAAGCCCTTTGGTCATAGCCAAATACCCCTAGGTAGTCGTAGACACTTTTTAAGTGTCATTGCACGTCTAGGTCACCCAAAAGGCTCCTAGTGGGTTCTCACCATCTAGGTCAAGTAAAAATGCTCCTAGACTATCTACGATCATCTAGGTCAACCCTAAAATCCCCAAAGGCATCCATAAGCCCTTTGGTCATAGCCAAATACCCCTAGGTAGTCGTAGACACTTTTTAAGTGTCGTTGCACATCTAGGTCACCCAAAAGGCTCCTAGCAGGTTCTCACCATCTAGGTCAAGTAAAAATGCTCCTAGACTATCTACGATCATCTAGGTCAACCCTAAAATCCCCAAAGGCATCCATAAGCCCTTTGGTCATATCCAAATACCCCTAGGTAATCATAGACACTTTTTAAGTGTCATTGCACGTCTAGGTCACCCAAAAGGCTCCTAGCGGGTTCTCACCATCTAGGTCAAGTAAAAATGCTCCTAGACTATCTACGATCATCTAGGTCAACCCTAAAATCCCCAAAGGCATCCATAAGCCCTTTGGTCATAGCCAAATACCCCTAGGCAATCATAGACACTTTTTAAGTGCCACTACACATCTAGGTCACCCAAAAGGCTCCTAGCAGGTTCTCACCATCTAGGTCAAGTAAAAATGCTCCTAGACTATCTACGATCATCTAGGTCAACCCTAAAAGCCCCAAAGGCATCCATAAGCCCTTTGGTCATAGCCAAATACCCCTAGGTAGTCATAGACACTTTTTAAGTGCCATTGCACGTCTAGGTCACCCAAAAGGCTCCTAGTAGGTTCTCACCATCTAGGTCAAGTAAAAATGCTCCTAGACTATCTACGATCATCTAGGTCAACCCTAAAATCCCCAAAGGCATCCATAAGCCCTTTGGTCATAGCCAAATACCCCTAGGTAGTCATAGACACTTTTTAAGTGTCATTGCACATCTAGGTCACCCAAAAGGCTCCTAGTAGGTTCTCACCATCTAGGTCAAGTAAAAATGCTCCTAGACTATCTACGATCATCTAGGTCAAACCTAAAAGCCCCAAAGGCATCCATAAGCCCTTTGGTCCCCCCAAATGCCCCAATGGCCCCCAAGTAAGCCCGTTGGTCACATGTGTATACATATCAATCAAAAATAAAAAAAAATCATCAAAACATCAAAATACAAAAACATTGCATCGCATTGCACTTTCATACATACATATCCATAAAAATTTCAAAAATTCAAAAATATTGCATCACACCACATAGCATTTTATCATCACTTGCATCTAGGCATATTCATCATTAGCACTTTACATTTTAGAGTTGCGCATACATGTCTAGCACCATGATGGTACATTACTTACCGCTCAAAATCAATGTCATGAAAGTACTCATAGTTCAAATACCGCAATTATCATTTTCACCCACATTTTTCACATTTTCATAGTCATGTCTATTCCCTTCACTTAGCCATTTGTTTTAAATAATGTCAGTAGGGTTTTCAGTCACTCAACCATATCTAGTCTCTACTCAGATTTTGTAGAAGGCTAGCTTGATTTTTAGGAGGTAGAGTCTTGCATTGATTATGCCTTGCGTACATCATATCCCAAACACAATTAATCATTAAAAATCTAAGTTTTGCACAAAGATAGATGAAATCCATGAAGTGGTCTAGGTTACCTTAAGAGAAAAGGTCATCCTGCTCATCCCCCTATGTGAATGGTTCAAGAATGTTGAGAGTTGGCAAAAGGACAAGCTCTTCCCCACCCAATTCCTCAAAATCAATAGTGGTTTTCACCACTATCAAAATTTCCAAACACCCTTGATCCCTAAAGTCGTAAGGATTCATACTACACGTCCCTATGAAGGATGGGTAGTCATCCCCAAGGCCTAAAATATCAACACCATTCCACAAAAAAATCCCAAAAGCTTCCCATCAACATTTCCAAACACCTTTGATCCCTAAAGTCATAAGGATTCATACTACATGTCCCTACGAAGGATGGGTAGTCATCCCCAAGGCCTAAAGGATCAATGCCATCCACAAGCCAAAAATCCCACAAGTTCAACTTTGAAATCAAAATCCTCAAAAAGCAACAATAAAAAATAACAGTGGTTATCACCACTACTCAAACCCCTTGCTCAAGAAAAAGAAAAAACTCAAAATAAATAGTGATTATAGTCACTAAAAAGAGAAAAATAAACAATTATTTTCATCACTATATATACCCAAATAACCAAAAGACACCTGAGCTTGAATCCCTAGAACTCTCAGCATTTGGAAAACCATTAGGTGATCCTCATTACGAGTTTGGTGGATAGCCTATCCATCAATGGTGGTAGCCTCATGCATGATGATATGTCTATCACATTAGCTTTCAGATGTATGTGTAGACCAATGTTTGCATGTGGATGAGCTAGCTTTGGTAACCTAGATTGCCTAGTGGTCTAGTCATACTTAGTACAAAACCTATGATGGTGGCATTCATTTGGTGATCCTCAGTACAAGTTTGGTTGAGAGCCTACTTGGCACTAGTGGTATCCTTATGCATCTCACAGGAATGAACTCACTTGCACACACAGGGATATGAAGTACCTTGGTCATCCTAGCAGATTCATACCTTGTCAAAAAGTCTTGCACAGTTAGTATACAACTTTTGATAAGTTGACTAGAGTGTTTGAGTCTCATGAAAACCTAATGAGCATTTCCTAAACAACATATCATTCATATCACTTCACCACATTCATTTCAATTACATTATTCACAAATCCATTATATAAGTCTCATGACAACATTACATATGAGTTGGTGCAAAATACATCATCTATGGTGCTAGCATAATACAACATGTAGTCTACACATTGCATCCTCTAGATCAAGAAATCATCCATCTCAATATACATCCATGCATGTACAAAATAAAATCAAATCACATTACAAAATATGCATACATAGGCATTCATCATCATTACATAAATCAAATTGCATACATTTGCATACATCTCATAAAACAATAAACACATGATGATAAACCACATAAAAAGCTCATATATATATATATTTTTTTTGTGTATATGTATGGGAAAAAAAGATACATCATGTTGCCCATCGGCTACAATAAAGTGAGTCCTCAGACTTCACACTGCTAAAACATCCAAAAACACAAAAAGAGTCATGCGAGCCACTACCATGGTCATGCAGGACCGGTACTATGACTCGCACTCCCACCTGTAGTAGGAGTCCTCTATGAACTCCCATATCTGCTACCACCTACCCTATCAGCTCTCTACCTAGACCCTGGTGCCTCTAGCCTAGAGGAGGACTACCCTGTCCTACTATGGTGACTCTGGTATGACCCACTAGCACCTCCATCATCCCATATACGCCCACCAAGGTGTACTACCTCAGTCTCCAGCTCATCCGCATAAGCCTACCCCCATTGACACCATGCCTGGTAAGTCTCCACCATAGAATGGAGTCGTGTCACCTCTACCTATAGCCTAGTCACCTCCCCACTACTAGAATCCTCCCATGTAGGGCTCCGAGATCGTAGCTATGCCCAAAGAGATGCTATCTTAGCCTGAGCCACCTATACCTCAGCTCGCTCTATTGCTAGCTCTACATGTACATCATGCACCTATGTCCATAGGAGATCTCTCTCCTACCTCACCCTAAGTAGCTCATCTCATAGCTCTACCTCTATATCCCTCGATGCCATCGATGGTGCCTGCACCTCCTCATCCCCAACATCATCATCCCCCAAGTCACCTCGATCTCCTAAGTCTAGGAGATCCACATGCTCCCCTACCCTATGTCCCTGCCAATCACCTGCCTCACCCTGGTCCTCACCAAAAACATCCTGATGTGCCTCCCTAGCTGCACCCCTCCTCAGTGGCCCCTCTCCATGCCCCTGGCCTATCACCCACCAAGCATCATACTCCACTATAGTCCCGACATCATCCACATCTAGAATGTCCACTATAGGATCTGCATCCCATGCCACTACCTCTACCATCGGCCATGCCAATGTCCTCTCATCCCCATGATGTCGATAAGGCACCAGCTCACTAGGCACCCCCTGGCATAGCCCAAACTATCGCATCACCCGAGCAAAAGGGAAGTACTCCCACTCTATGCCATGTCATCCAACTAACCATCTACCTCACCGCACCCTACAGAGCTATATAGTAGCATCTACCCACTCTAGACAATCTCTGTATGGCCTCTAAAATACCTGACCTACCCCGAGTCGGAAAATAGATCTGCATAGTAGGCCACCTCACCTATGAATCATCGACTCTATCCCCTCTCCTGAGCCCTCTACCATAGGATATCATATCCTATCTCCCTATCTGCTAGCTATGCCTGAGTCATCCAGGGTAGCCCCTATGGTCACCCCATAGCTATGTGCTACCATCCCCAACACTATAGCAAAAAGCTACACCCAATACCCTTCCACCGATGGTAGTAGATCTCATACAACTCATCATAGAGTTGTGCCAATAGTGTAGTACCCCATGCCATCACCAATGGCTCCGCCATAGTAGACCTCACCAACGCAAACACTATCTCCACTAGGTTCCATGGGAACCTCACTCCAAAAGAATCTGGTAGTAGCATATTGGAGATGAGCATCATGAGTAGTGTATGCCTCACCCCCAATACCTTCACCTCATGCCAGAATCCTACTAGCATACCACCCTTCAAGCAGTCCAGCTCTACCATCTCTAGATCATAACTGAAGTACCTCTCGAGCACTACTTGTCTTCGATCTCATGGTGTCATGTGGATCGGCCACCCTTCTATCAAAATCTAAAGAATATGATAGACATCCTCCAACATCACCATCATCTCCCTAATGGGTAGGTGGAAGGTATTGGTGTACGGATCCCATAGATCAATCAGGGCAGTCAGATATGCATGGTCTCCTATGACAGCCTCTAATCGGGTCACCTGCTTGAGGTCGATGGCATCCAACCACTCCCAGTCCTCTATGGTCAAGGCATCCCTCATGGAATAAAAGAGATTAGGTACTCGATACTAACTCCTCACCACCTGATAGGGATAAGCAACTCAATAATACACCACCAAAATGGCCTCGCATGGCCCCAAAAACATTCAAAAGAAAAGACTCAAAATGGCCCCTCTTTGAGGCCGGTTTGTGGCCATTCCTCCTAGGAATGGCCCCCAACCCTATGGCCAACCCATCAAGGGATGGCCTATGACCAGCCCACACTAGCCATCCCACCTAGGGATGACTCCAAAAAATTGGGCTCAAAAAGGCCTTTTAAGCCATCAAAAATAGCAAAAACAATGCAAAATTGGACCTATAAAATGCAATCTAATTGCACAAAAACATGGGTAAAACACAAAATTTGGTACATATCTCATAAATTAGGTTTAATTACCTAAAATCTAGTGTGATATGCTTCCAAGCCAAAAACATACCATGAAAGCAAGAAAATCAACTCCTAACACTAGGAAAATGCAATAAGAGAGACTTGGCATACCTGTCTCGCATCGGCTCCTCCACTGGCTGAGTCTACCCACTGACTCATGGTGACTATGGGATGAATTTGATAGTGCTCCACTACTCAGAATCACTCTCCTACTCCTCACCTCTCAAACTGCCAAAGAAAGCATGCAAAAATGAGCCTAACCTTCATATTTTGGGTTTATATAAAGATGTAGGGGTCACCACCATCCCAGGGTGGGATGAGCACACATTTGGCTGACTTTGCCACCCTAGGATGGTGGTAGAACATGCCCTCATCCCACCCTAGGATGGTGGTAGCAAAAATAGGCCAAAACAACCCAAAATGACCCAAAATAGGTCCAAAACTGCACCAAAATAGCTCAAATTGGGTCCAAATTTCACATAGATCAAAATGCAACCCTGAGGATCCTAGGAGGGATGGAAAAGTTGTTAATTCATGCCCTAAGAAGGCCATTGTGGCTGGACCACCCCCAGGACATGCAGTTTTTAGCTCCTTTCCTCCAGGAAAACTCAACAAAGTCACCAAAATCCTCTCCAAATTGCCCTATTTTTCAAGGGACAAAGCTGAAGGTAAGCATAACACAAGTCAATTGGGTCAAGTGACTCATCACTTTTCTCATTGGTCATTCCCTCATCGACTCATCACTTGAGGGGGTAGTCATACTCAGTCCAAATCAGCAAGCACACACTCAATTATGCGAATTGCGTTCGTTCAATGAATCTTCGATAAAGACAATCATGCTCCTGCTTGGGGCAGCAAACAAGCACACAAAATCACATTATAACGCTTGACATTACTGGCATCATGAAGTCATAGGCCTTAACCCTTCATGATAGACAATGTTCAAGCATAAGCACACTCATTCAATGAGTCAGAAGCAAGGATTCAAGAACACACGCCCTTTTCATGATTGGGGCATCTAAAGTTGGTTAGGTTATCGAGTAACCTTAATCATTCTACATTTTGGTCATCTATTTTTGCTCAAAATTGTGCTGCACACAATGCATCTCAAAAAGGGGCATCTGTAGACACTAAAATGTGGTAAAACCGATTAAGCATCCACAAGAAGTGATCAAATTGACATCATATGGCCCCTTGGGCAGCCCTCAGGAGGCTCACAATGGTTCTAGCCACTCCGAAAAGGGTTTTGGAGGCTACCGGCCCAATTTTGGGAGGTTTTGGCCCAAAATTCACCACCGTCCCACCCTGGGATGATGGTATATTCCCATCATCCCACCCTAGGATGGTGGTGAGCCCTCATCCCAAGGTGGGACGGTGGTGAAGTTTGACCCAAAAAAAGTCAAAATTTGGCCAAATGGCACCCAGAAACTGCCATTTGACCACCCAAATAGAGCATGCGAGGTAGAGGATAGGGAATCCTTATGACATCCATCTTTATGAGGGCCAAATTGGGATATTCTCTTCCACACCCTGTGCATGCCTCCCATTTGACAAGTGGCACCTCCTGCCATGCATGCCCTTGCATGCCTTTTTGCACATGAGCCCCTTTGGGCTATAAAATGGATACATGGTCCACACAAAATAATAGATAGGAGTTCTAGGATATGCAATGGAGTGCTACCGAGATTTCCCCTCACCTTATTGCACCTTTTTGCCCTCGAAATCTCCCTTTTGCCAAGGAGGTTACCGGGTGACTTCAAGAAGGTAATCCGAGCATAACTTTTCCATCCGGGTGAATTTCTTCACCAAATTCGATGAAAACACACCTTAGGTTGTTTAGGAACATATTCTAGTGGTTTGGTAACAAAAAGTGACCGGATTTGGTGGGTATCCCCTCCTAGGGTGCCCTCCAAATAGTTGTAGTCACCATCGCCCCCAGGATGAGGGTAAATTATTAAGCAATTTCTTTACTATTTTTAATTATTTATTTTCTACATTATTCCATGATGCTACAGTTCAAATTTCAGGTCATTTGGAGTTAAAATGAAAGAGTTATGCTATTTTTAAGTTTTCGCAGGCTCGTAGGGCCCATCCGGGCACCCTAGTTTGATGCAGGTGGATCCGGGATCCAATTGGAAAATATGATCATATGGGTTGTCTTGAAATGCCAATTTATGCATACTGACCAAATTTCATGAGTTTTGGATGAGTGCAGGTTCGATATTTTGTTGTCCTCCTTTTCGTAGGTTGTAGGCGGGTGACGCTAAATCGAGGGGTCTACGGATGCAATTTCTGATATTTTTTGGGTGATATCCTCCCAAAACATCCTCTTTAACATCTCTGAAAATTTTCAAGTCATTTGGATATCATTTGATGCACTTTTAATTCATATGCCATTTTGCCCCTGTGGGGATTGCATGTTTTCACCATACACCCTTGCTATTTGACCCCTTTTTGCTTCCTTGTGTGTAGGTGCAGGTCCTCATAAGGCTTTGGGAAGCAATATAAGACATCAGAGAACCTAGATACAAGCAGCGGTGGCATTGGCTCGCCCACCTCGATTGTGGGTACGCGGAGAAACATTGGATGTGCACCCAGATTCCGTGAAAGACTTGGTCTTTGGGCACCCAATATTGTAAAAATTGTATCACCATTTTGAGCCCTCAAGGGGACTACTGTAACCTTGGATTTGATCCAACAAATTAATGAGAAAAGACTTGCTTTGATTCATTTCCTTTTGTTTGGTATTCTTTCCTTTTTGCATGCATGCTTCCTTTTTTATGCTCATTAGCGAGATGGGGTAGATACGCTTATTTTTCCACATAATTTGGTGCACCATTTTTCCCTACTTCAGTTAGAATTAAATATTCTGGAATGTTAAAATTTAACACATGAAGTTGCACTACTAAAGGAAGATCTAGAGGATTCCAAGAATAAGCTATACAAGTATGTAACCAGTGAAAATAATGTGGATAAAATAGTCAAGATACAAAGAGGAGCATAAAAAAAAATAGGTCTTGGTTCTAAACAGGTTCAAAATAAATGGGTAGAAAATTCTACTTCAGGTCTTGAAGAAGAAGGTACTTCAGAAGAAGGATTCTCAGAGGTAAGCGAAAGTGAAAATGAAACTCCTAAGGATGAGTCAGATTGTAGTGAGTCCAAAAGGGACAATGGGCAAAGAAGATTCATATGGAACAACAATTATAATAGGAGACCAAGGAGGTCTATATATGGAATAATATAGGCAAATTTCAAAGAAATAAACATTTTGGGCAGCATGGCACATTGGAAAGTGGACCTTGGCTAAGGCATGAGGAAGACGAAAACATCGAGGATCGAATCCCCTTGACTGCATTTTTTAGAAAGCATGAAAGAAGAGCTTTGAAACCTTTGGTTTTGCAGAAGGTGGATACGGGCATAAGGCATGTTGTTCCTTTCCCTTTCCAATGAGTGGCCAGCTTATGTGGAATATTAGTCGTGGCTAAGATGCTCGCGGTGTGGGCAAGTCGAGGGTTTGATTCCCCTTGAGGAGGTAATTACATTTTGCATTAATTTAATTTTATTTAGCCCTAATTTGGAGTTATAAAGTGGTTAGTGGAAATTAAAGTTTTTATTAAACTTTGTTTATTTGTTCTATGTTTATTATTGCAAAACTTGAGGGGTTTAATGATTTATTGGATGGTTATTAAGAATTGAATTTAGGAGAAATAAGGAGTTGTTTTTTTTAATTTTTTTTTAAAGGATTATTGATTATTTTTTTATAAGGGTTTTATTAAAAAGGGACTTTGGTGGATGTGTTTATTTAGTTGGAGTAAAAAGGGTGTAAATTGAGTTATGCTTTATATTGTGATTATTTGAAGTCCACAAACCCTTATTGAGATTGGAAAGGAAAGTTATGTTTAAGTGTGGCAGATTTTGTGGACAACTCCTTGGCATCAAAAAGGTATGGGCACATTCTCCTATTGATTGATTATGGTGGTTGATTTCTAAAATATCTTTGGAGAGAAAAGGATTTATTGTGGTTTCCATTTTTTAGAGTTGTTGGTTTAATGCATCAAGGTTTTCTAGTTTGTGAGTTGTAATTAAACCTTGTTTTAGAAGCATTGTTGTTGAAGCCCATTGATTGAAAAATGAACTTGAACTTGAGTTAGAAAAGAACATGAGTATAATTTTTATGTGAGATTTATGATTGAGCATTGTTGGAAACATTTTGAGTTGGTTAAATACATGCTTGAACTAGGGTTTGTGATAAAGGATTGTTCCTTGAGGTTATTGGTTGAGTTGAGTTGATTTAAGCCTAGTCAAGTGGATGCATGTGGTTGTTCAAGTTCCTAGAAACAAACTATTTCATATTTAGATTTGAGTTGAGATTGAGATTTAAGAATATAACATATTCAGTCCCTAACAATTCTCTTTATGCTTCCATTTAGTTGAGATTAGGATTTGAGTATAAAACATATAGAGTCTCTAACAATTCTCTTTATGCTTCTATTGAGTTGAGATTGGTATTTGAGTATAGAACATATAGAGTCTCTAACAATTCTATTTATGCTTCTATGAGATTGATTTGAGTTGAGATTAGGATTTGAGTATAGAACATATTGAGTCTCTAACAATTCTCTATATGCTTCTATGAGATTGAATTGAGATATTGATTGAACATTGAGCTTAGAACAGATTGAGTCTCTAACAATTCTCTTTATGATTCTATGTGATTTGAGACAAGTATTTGAGAGGCTTGTGGACTGATTTGAGTTAAGATTTTGTAAAAGCTTACTATGCAGATTTGAGAAAGTCCTAAAGAGGACTTATTGATATTTTTGAGCAGATTTGAGTAGGTTTTGTGTGGACTTGTTGATCAGAATTGGACAGGTTTTGTGTGGACCTGTTGAGAAGATTTGAGCAGGTTTTGTGTGGACCTATTGAGTATATTTGAGCAGGTTTTGTGTGGATCTATTGAGTATATTTGAGCAGGTTCTATGTGAACATATTGAGCATATTTGAGCAGGTTATGTGTGGACCTATTGAGCATATTTTAGTAAGTTCTGTGTGAACCTATTGAACATATTTGAGCAGGTTCTATGTGAACCTATTGAGCAGAATTGTACTAGACTGACTGTACTGTGTTTAGTACAAGAGATTGAGCATAACTATGCTAGACCGACTAAATTGTGTTTGGTACAGTATTGAGACAAAGCTTTGGAGGTGATAGAGTATAGAGGATAGAGTCTCAGTGGATAGAGATCTAGTAGCCAGGACAATTGAAGATATATCTGAGTGAGGAATCTTCAAGTGGAAATATATCCACCAGTCAATGCAACACAAAGACAGAGTATTCTATAAGATCACTAGCCAAAGTAGAAGGGGAAAGAGTTCTTCTATGGAAGAGATCCAAAACTTGAGATTAAGGGATCAACATATCCTTTGGACAGAAGTCCATAAACATTGTAAATTGGGAAATATTCCCACGAGATTATTTGAGAAATATTTAGAAGAAATATTTTCTCTATGGAGGTAGCCCAAACTGGATGAACCATGTTAAAATCTATCTCTATTGTGTGTGATGATTGGTCCATTGCTTTTGTTATTGCTATTGATATTGCCATTTATTATATTGATTAATACTATTTGGGAAAGAAAAGTAAAAAGTGATCTTATATTGTTCACCCCCCCTCTTAGTATAAGCTTGTGTTCTTCATAAACCAGTATAGATAAAGTTGGTTTGGTTAGGGGGGACCCCTAATAGAACTACTATCCCTATAAGAAAATTTTGGACTCTTAGCTATCACATATCTTGTGCAGACTCGATAATGGGTGTGAAAGTCATGTTCTATACAAGATACTGACCTAACCCTATGTTAGCTAAGTGAAATGTCACCTACGGTGTAAATTATGTTGTTGATGAAGCAGGTGAGGCAGGTTGAAGTACTTCCTTAGCTATGTCCTAGGAATATTCCTCCTCCATGGGATTTGGAATTTTCATAGCTACTATAGTTGGAATTTACCTAGGTCCTTCCTCCACTAGAGGTGCATTAATCTTCTGATTATATTTTGCTTTATATATTGAAGGCTTCTCAAAAGTGACAGTAGTCTTAGATGTAGGAGGTGGTGTCGATGTATATGGGTCACCTCGCACTGATTTGCTCTTTTTTTTAGCTATGTGGTTAGGAATAAAATCCATATGTATATATGTGTTTATGGAAGGACAAATTCCCCTAGCAAGTTGACCTGATGCACGTATTTAAATGGTTCTTCATTAAATGGAACCACATGAACTTATCCCTCATGCACATACTTTATACATTGGTGCAAGATTAAGGGAACGCACTACATATCCCTTATCTAGGGATGCCCTAGAATAATGTTGTACTGCATTGCCCCCTCTAATACATGACACATCATGGGGATGTTCTTATGCCCCACCTTTATAGGTAGAACAATTGAACCCAATGTGGAGCATAACTCATTTTTGAAAGCCCTTAATGTATAGGAGGTCAGGATAAAGTTGGACCTAGGGATATTCAAGTGCCCCATAGCCTTTATCGTGATAATGTTGATCGACAAACCTGTGTCTATTAGAATCCTCTTGAAGGGTATGTAATTAATTGATGTGATGATATGCAATGGTGGGTCTGCTATGGTAGTAGGTACTACCTTGATTTCATGATCATAGAAATACATCACAGGATCTTGGCACTACTACACATGCCCCACAAAGTGTGTGAAAACATCTGGATTTTGGTACTAGAGCTCAATTTATCTCAAAGTCTCCATCAAATTCTTCTTATGCCTATGATATTGTTGTATGATATCATAAATTGACAACTTAATCGAATTTTTTTGTAGGTTTTTCTCTAGTCTACTTCAAATAGTTACCATAGGCCATGTTGGTAGAACTAGAGGATTTTTTTCACCTATCTCTATTTATGTGCATCTGGGATATAAATGGGGGTTTTTGGAGGCTATGTTTGACCATACCACTAACTTCTAGTTACCATGTTGACTATCTCAACCATTCTGATGTATCCATGAGTGGGTAGCTCGACTCAAACTTGGTTGACTTGGGTGCCCTAATCTCTGGGGGCCTCATGATTTGGAAATAGGTTCTTGAATATATCCATGTCTCTATTATTAGGTGCTAAGGGGTTATCAAATTTTAGCTCATCCTTATTAATCATGTTTTGCACCATGTTATTGAATATAATACATATTTCAATGTCATGCCCCTGTATTCTATGATATGGGTAGTATTGATCTTCCTTATATCCCTTGGGCTTGGGAAAATTAGGGTTAAGAACTTGTGCATCAGGAAATCTGATCCTTTGTGCCTTGCTCAATTGATTAAATATCAATTGCATAAATTTAGATTGAGGTATAAAGTAGCAAGGTGGTCGACACTCCTTATTTTGCCCTTGGTTGTTCTTTAGGTCATAATTAGTTGGTAGGGGGTGAGCCTGATAGTTTTGTAGTTTTTGGCTATTACCTCCCTTTTACGTGCTTAAAACAACCTGGTTGACTTGAGTAATATTTTTCTACTTTTGTTGATTCTTGTTACGGTTGGTATTATTCCACTCCTTGTTCCAGAGGTTGAGGTCTCCTTCATCAACCTTTATGTCCTTTATAAGCTTGGCTTGAGATAAGGCTTCTTCAAATGATTCATACTATTGTAGTTGCAATAGCAATGAGATGTGTTTGGTACAACTCTTTGTGAACATTTAGGTGAGATCTTTAGTGGGAATAGAGAATGGTAGCTTCACCATGATCTTACTCCATATATTCCCATAGTCCATAATTGGCTCATTGTCATATTGCTTTAAGTTCACTAGATCGGACAAGTTTACCTTCTTCTTGAAATTGAAGGAGAAGCATTCAAGGAAAGCATTCACCAATTGCTCAAAGTTGATGATGATGTGCTTAGGTAGTTGGTTGAACCATTAATTTGTTACACTCAATAACATCATGATGAAAATTCTTAACATTAGGCCATCATTTTGCTCAAGTTGGAAGCATGCATTAATGAAATTTATAATGTGTTCTTGCACGTCTTCTTCTCCTTTGAAATTATATAGCCTAGGCATCTCAAATTACCTAGGGTATGCAAGAATCGGTACTAAGTAGCATAGAGGTTTATTGTGTATTTTTCTCAAGGTTAGATTTTGCCCAATTGCATCCTACTTCTCAAGAGATTTGACTCTCTCAACAAGTATTTGGTATACCTTCGAGGAAATAATATCATATTCCTAAAGGTTTACTCATGGTAGTAAGGGGGGTAATATGATGTTTTCCCAATTTGGACATCTGTATTCATCCCCCATAACCATGGATGGAGGTTCAGGATATGTCTGTTCCTGATCTTCCATCCCTGTTTGTTTGTCATTAAGTTGTGTCTATTCAGGATCTAGGCATTGTTGATATTGTGGGGTATGGTGAGTGCGCTCATCTCTTTGTCTAGTGCATATCTTATGTTGATAATTAGCATGTATCTCATGTTGGTACTCCTCACCACCTATGTGTAAGTCAGCCCAAGCTAGCCTATTAGCTTACTCTTCTCACTCAGTCCTTTCTTCTCTCAAGCATTGCTCATGTAAGTGCAGGCACTATTTTCTTCATGATTCTTGCTCAAGAGTTTCTAAATGCTCTTTCTTAGCATGCAATGCTTCTTCTAACTTATGTATGCAGTCAAAATAACATGCCATTAAATGTTCATGGCTATCTAACTCTGTGTGAGGAGTTCTAATGGATAGGCCTCTTGAAGAGGCTCCTGCTATGTTCTTGCCCTTGTCTACTAGGGTGAATTTCTCAATGCATTGTGACCTATGTTGTGTACCCCCATGGTAAAAAGTAGTGTATATGCTACAAGGCTACTTTAAATATTTCTCTGGTTCATTGGTATGCCTATTAGCTATGCTACGTGAGCTTCCTAAAGTAGAATGTATGGTAGCAACACTTCTTGGAGCTGGTCTCAAGGAAACTCGATCTAACTCATCAATCTATCTAGTTCTCTATGGCTAATCTGGTGGAGTCCCATTAGCACCAATGAGCTTATAATATAGGGGTATCCTTCCATATATAGGGAGGCTATAGGATGTCTTGGGTATATGGCTAGATGTATCCCTAATGTCTTATCTCTTAGTGGATTGATTTTTCCTAAATGTATCATGTGAAGTTTAGGGCCTTGCAGCACCTACATGCCTATGTGATGATGGAGGTCTTGATGCCTCCTCATGTCTGTGTGATGATGGAGGTTGTGAGGCCTCCACATGTCTATGAAATTATAGAGGCATTGAGGCTTCCACATGTTTATGAATTGATAGATGCCTTGAGGCCTCTGCATATCTATGTGATGAGGGAGGCCTTGAATCCTCCTCATGTTTGTGTGATGAGGGAGGCCTTGAAGCCTCCTCATGTCTACCTCAAGAGGAACTAGGATATGGATCTTTCATTGGGGTTGCTAGAGGATTCCTCCCAAGGGTTGAGTTGTCACCCCTAATACTTTTAAACTTCCTCCTATGATACTATGGATGGGTGTCTCAATATTAGTGTGACTGTGACTATGGGGAGCATCAATTTCTACCTCAATGGTAGATCAAGGGTAGTTGCTCTATGTGTATACCATAATGAATTGTGAATTATCTTCTTATGTTAATTTCAAACCACATAAGCAAAGAAAAAAAATATTTATCTCATTTAAGGATTAATGTGTGTTCCCTAAGCTATTTTATGTATTTTGATGTGTTGTATATAAATAATACCTTGTGTCACATGTTTTGCATTTCGTTGGATGATATTCTTGTGTTAAAATGGATTTCACCTGTATACTCATAGCTCAAAAACTTGGTGATGAAATCTAGGCCATGTAATCCAACCTATAATGTGTGGTAATGAAGTCCACACATGGTCAGGGAGCACAGGTCCTCTTGATCCTCACCCAGTTTACCTGCAGTCAGCAATATACCTCTCCAAAGATAGATACGTGCAAATTTTCCATGGGTTGTGATGGATTTTGGCACTGGTATTGGCCAATAGTAATGGTTGATCATGACCTCCAACTCACTAGCATTAAAATGATATGTGGTGTGTGGGGTTCTTTTTAGTTTTTTATAATGGAAAACTATGCATTAGAGAGCATTCATGATATTTTCTTATATGCCTAAAAATAATTTTTGATTTCAAAAAATGCATCTCTAACTAATCTAAATGATTTTAATGCAATTTCTACTTTATGATGTAACAACCTCTATCTAGACCACATGCAAGCAATCTTAAACACACAAAATCCTAGCACATTGGAGACTAGGGTAAACCTTGAAAATAGAGGCCCATTTTTCTTGGCAGCACCTAGAGGAAAGCTAAAAAAACACTAAGAAGATTCAAATGAAATTGTCTTCCATATTTTATTATATTTTCTTAATAAAAATGTGATTTAAGTTGCTATTTTCTAAAAATAAGTTACAGACAGAGAAAAATAGAAAACTAGGGAATGCTACCAACCTAAAATCCTCATATGATGAAGAAAAGGTTGTCCTCTACTGCACTTCTCTGCTAGCTTCTATCAACCAAAGTAGTTGCAACTAGCCATTGACTACTTGAAAAATCAAGATCTGTTGGTCATTATCAACCAGAGCGATCAAACCTGCACATAAAAAAATACTTGAAATATTAGTAAAATGACCAAAAATAAAAACCTGGTGGAGATCCCATCGTGATCACCATCTTTGTGACCCTAGGAAGCATGCACCACAATTATTTTTTTGCTATACTTGCAATATTATATCAAGGTGGAAGAACTAAAAGCAATGGATAAAAAACATAAAAATGGTAAAACAAATGAAGATATTTTATTAATATTAATCTTTGACAAATGTCAATTACATATTTATCCCTTTGAGGGATGCCTAGTTTTGATACAATATGAGATACACAAGTGAAACAATGATGCAGAAGAATTATGTCCCCTCGTAGAGGGGTGGTGCACTTCCATAGGCCTCTCGATATTGCACATGAACTTGTATGAGGGCTTACAACTACCTCCTTCTCCTTCTCTCACCTTGGAGGGATCTTACGAATTGGATGCCTTGAATCTATCCTGTAAACATGTAACCTACATTAATAGAAACAATAGAGCACTATCAGTAGTATAGGCCACCTCTATGAAATATGTTCTTATTAGTAGATGTAATAAACATGATAAATGAGCATGATAATATTAAAATATAAGCATAAACTAAGCAGTAAATGCATAGAAAGTTTAGAAATATGGTGTAAATGCGTTAAATGAAATCAGATCTATGCTAGAACTAATTAATAAATCAAGTAGTAATGGATCTAAGATATAACAAAGGAAAATAATATCTAATACTCTAAGATATGCCTACAGGACACTGTTCGAGATAGCGGCCATGAAATAAAGCTCTTCTCCTCATGAATTCAGGAGTTTTAGCACTATCTTCCTTACTCCAATTGATGTTCAAGGTTCACCTATTATGTATGGTACATTTATGGGTAGTGGATAATAATGGATCTAAAAGTAGGTGCATATACGTAGCTCATCCGAACAATGCTTCATTACTCCTCAAAGGGGCATGGATTCACTCTTTGATTGACTAGGGCTTCATTGCACAAAATTTGAATATTCATGGATCCTTTACTTTGCTTGGGAGGGCCCATATGTAGACCATCCCTATTTGAGATCTGGATCTTCGATTCTTGGAGAAGACAAAATCCAAATTACATGCAACCATCCTAGGGGGAAAGCATCAGTAACAAATTGGCATTGAAGGGGTAGTTAGGAGAAACTCTGGTAGTTCCTCACCAAAATCTACCTGTAAAAAATATAAGGTGTAGTTAGACTCAGTGATATAGGCTTGTATTTATGGCTAGACTATGCATGGTGCTAGCCACTATTCAAAGTAGTAGCTAGGTGTTGTCGCTATCAATTTCAGTGGTTAGATGTGGCGGCCACTCTGCTTGAGAGCGACTAAGCTTGGATAGGCTAGAACTACCATTTTGAGTGGTTAGGACCACTGCTAACTCTTAGTGAGGTCCAAGATGATTCATATGGTCTCTTAATGTGTCCATATGGGTAGTATCCTAAACATGATGTATTTTAAGTATCTACAGTTACCTAAATTCTAGAGTTTTTTGGCCAACTCATTACTACATTTGGAGGCCATGCAAACAACTGAAAATCAACTCTTCAAACTACCTGAGTAGGCTAGTAGGATTCTTTGTTCTCAAATACTACTGTAATATCGTGATTTGGAATAGAGCCCAATTTTTTTCCAACTTCCTATTACCTCTGAATGTATTGATAATTTGTTTGTATTTATCCAAGTTATGATATGTAGATTTTTTGCTCGAATATTGTTTTGTAACAAAGTGAATTATCATATATTCATACAAGTTCGCACATGCATAAAGGATAACAAAAAATGAGCATATATGTTAAAATTCTTTTAAAATAGGAAGCATCCATAACAACTTTACAATTATAAATACAAAATTTATCAAGCATTCATATTTATCTCTCTAAACTGATAGTAAATTCAATTTAACACATATTACAAATCATAAGAAGTAATAATAGCTTGATTTTAACCTCTTTGTGTAGGACATGGTATTTTTTTCTATCATTTATAGATATACGTAGGGCTTGGTTAAGGTACGATATCACATTGTCATTGAATGGTACCAACTCCAAGCATTTTGTGCCTATTGTATGGTTGATACCCCTATTTTCCTCTTACAATGCCATCTTCCTTTAACTATAAAATCCTAGCCACACCAACACCTTTGATTTGTCATCGTAATTTTCTAGAAATGTGTCAGTAATTAGTAATTAGACACATTCAACTACAATGAAATCATGATATACTTAGTTTGGTGGTGGCACTGGGATTTATAGCCTTCAGCACACTTTCATAAGTTTTGGACATTTTGAGTCCTCTAAGTCAAATTTGTCATTGATGTCACCTAATAGAGTTATCACTCTTATCAAAGAATTCAAAAAGAAATAAAGTCATTCAAGGTTGTCACATTCATCCAGGAAAAAGCTTCATCAATGCAAAAGTGAAAGGAAAAAGACTCCATAATATTTTAATATTAATGGTAGCACAGGTTAAGCGATTGGTCCATAAAACCCACTATGGGTTATTGCAAAATTTAAAAAGGAGGTTTAATAATTATTTATAAATTATTTAAATTCACAAGGAATTTAAATTTGATAGATAATATTTGATTTCACCAAGGTTGTGCATTAAGACAAGGCTCCAAGGTTTATTTAAACTAAAACCTAAGGTTGGTTTGTTTTAATTTATAATATTTAAATTTAAATTTAAATTTAAATATATTATAAATTAAAACCACACGAACGTCGAATGTATTCGAAGCACCAACATGATTGCATAATAATACAAGGGCATTATATATAATGCCATCAAAGACATTAATCACTTACCCTTGCATTTTCGTTGAGCGCATGCGAAAAGGCTTGTGATTCTTAAAGGCTTGATGATTTACGAAAAGTGAAAGCAAAGACCGTGTGGATTTGTTGAGCACATAGGCCAGCATGGATTAGTGGTGTGTTGGCTTGGCAAGAGAGAGGAAGTCTCGTATTCGATTCGCTTGAGGTTTTCTTGCAAGAACGAAGCGCTCGAAGCACATTTTTATTATTTCGGAAAGCATTAGTTTGTGATGTATTTGATGCTGGTCATGCCTTTTAAGGCACATGAGGGTGCATGGCCCAACGGTGGCTTGGCTGTAGCTAAGGCATTGGGAAGGAGGACGTCAGGGGATCGAAACCCTCAGAGAGGCAAAGGCAAGTTAATTTTTTATGTTTTAATTTTTTTAAATAGCCTTAAGGAGAAATAAGGGTTATGATATGCCCTAGAAAATTGGGAAATTTTTTATGGTTTTATTTTTGGAAAGGTAGCATATTATATATCGTTGGAAATAATTTTTCAAGGGCTATTTGATTAACTTGATTAGAAGGAGAAATAAGGTGTGTGTAAAGAGATATTTCTAGTTTTGTAAAAGAGGTTCAAAAGTGAGTTTGATTTATTCTTTTTCAAAGTGGATTATTTCTTTCATGAGAGGACATGGTGAATTTTATTGAGTAGGAGTAATAAGATGTTATTGGGATATTATTTTTATTGTTGTGATATTACTCAAGTCCTCTAACCTCATTTTGGTTGATAAGGAAATATTTGAAAGTGTGTTGAGTTTGAAATTTTTTTTGGACAACTACTTGGCATCAAAAAGGTATGGGCAATATTCTCCATTGACTTGTTTGGGTGATTGATTTCTAAAAATATCATTGGAGAGAAAATGATTAATTATGGTTTCCTTTTCAAAAGTGTTTGGTTTAATGCTTAAAGGTTTTTTGGATTGAGAGTTGTGATTAAAACTTGTTTTATAAGCATTTTTGTTGAATCCAATTGGTTATGCAAAGAAATTGAACTTGAGTTAGAAAAGAACATGAGTATCATTGTTATGTGATATTTGTGGTTGAGCATTGTTGGAAACATTTTGATTTGGTTTATACATGCTTGGTCTAGGGTTTGTGATAAAGGATTGTTCCTTGAGGTGATTGGTTGAGTAGAGTTAATTGAGTATAGTCAAGTGTTTGTGTGAAGTGGTTGTTCAAGTTCCATGAAACAAACTTTTCTATATTCTTATTTGAATTGAGATTGAGTATAGAACATACAATTCTCTTTATGATTCGATGAGATTGAGATTTGTGTATAGATCATATTGAGTCTCTAACAATTCTCTCTATGCTTCTATGATATTGATTTTATTTGAGACTAGGATTTGAGTATAGAACATATTGAGTCCCTAACAATTCTCTCTATGCTTCTATGATATTGATTTGAGTTGAGATTGGGATTTGAGTATAGAACATATTGAGTCACTAATAATTCTCTTTATGCTTTTATGAGATTGATTTGAGTTGAGATTGATATTTGAGTATAGAACATATTATGTCTCTAACAATTCTCGTTATGATTCTATGAGATTGAACAAGTTCTGTGTGGACTTGTTAAGCAGATTTGAGGCAAGTCTTTCAAAAGTCTTGTGGACTAATTTTGTGTAAGTTTTTGTGGAAGCTTGCAATGAAAATATGAGAAAGTACTATAGAGGACTTATTGAGCAGATTTGAGTAGGTTCTGAGTGGACCTATTGAGCATATTTATACAGGTTATTAGTGGACCTATTGAGAAGATTTGAGTAGGTTCTTAATGGACCTGTTGAGCAGAATTAGACATGTTCTATGTGGACCTGTTGAGAAAAGTTGAACAGGTTCTGTGTGGACCTATTGAGCATATTTGAGCAGGTTCTATGTGGACCAATTGAGTATATTTGAGCAGGTTCTAAGTGAACCTATTGAGAAGACTTAAGAAGGTTTTGGGTGAACCTATTGATAGAGCTTTGGAGGTGACAAAGTATAGAGGATAGAGTCTCAGTGGATAGAGATCCAAAATCTAGGACAATTGAATATAGATCTTTTGAGTGAGGATTCTTCAAGTGGAGAGAGATCCACCAGTGCAACAGAGAGACAAAGTCTTCTAGAAGATCACTAGCCAGAGCTGAAGGGGAAAGAGTTCTACTATGGAAGAGATCCACAAACTTAATATTTAGGGGATCAACATATCCTTTGGATAGAGGTCCATAAACATTTTAATTGGGAATTATTCCCAAGATATTATTTGAGAAATATTTAGAAGAGATATTTTCTCTATGGAGGTAGCCCACATTGGGTGAACCACGTTAAAATTTGTCTCTATTGTGTATGGTGTTATGTGCATTGCTTTGATTACTACTATTTATACTGCTATCTATACACTGCATAATATTGAATTGAAAATAAAAGTAAAAAGTGGTCTTCTACTGTTCACCCCCCTATGAGTATAAGCTTGTGTTCTTCAATTGGTATCAGATCGGGTTCCTTCAGAAGATTTTGATAGATTGAAGGAAAAATGGTCTAAGAACATAATGGATCAAAAGGATCAAAATAATGGGTCCTTCAATAATGCATTACCAGTATTTTATGGAATTAACTTCTTGTATTGGTGTGTGTTGATGAGATTTCACCTGATGGCACTTGGCAATGAAGTTTAGGATGCAGTGGAATTTGGATATGATTCAACAGCCAATCCTCCTACAGATAAGGAAGGTAAGCTTCTAATGCATGCAAATTCAAGAGCTATGAATGCAATTATAAAAGGGTTGCATAGATCAAAATCTATGAAGGTTATGTACTGTACAACAATAAAAGACATGTGAGAACTATTGCATACCATATATGAAGGTGATAAAAGTATCAATAAAGCTAAGAAATCTCAAAGGATAATTTGAGAAACTAAGAATGAGGGATGATAAAAATATTCACGACTATCTCAACAAGGTTGACGAACTTATACATGATATGAAAGGTCTTCGAATGAAAGTTGATGAAAATGATGCTTGTGATAAGATCTTGAGAACTCTTCCAAAAAGGTACAGTGAAAAGGTTTTTGCTATAGAAACATCAATTGATAGTGATCATTTGACAAGGAATTCTTTGCTTGGCATGATTACTACTTTTGAGATAAGAACAAAAGATCTTATTCCTTCAAAATAAGCTACATTCAAAGTGGACAAAAATAAAAAGAGTAAGAAGACAAAATCAAGCAGTGAGTCATCTAGTGATGAAGAAGTAAATTATGGCAGAAGAGATAAAGGTTCCAGAAGACCTATAGATATAAGATCTATTAAGTTTTTCAATTATGGAAAGTATGGACATTATGCAATAGAGTGTAAAGAACAAAAGAGCAACAATGATGAAGAAAAATAGGATCATAGGTATAGGGAATCAAAAAAACATAAGTACCAAAAGAAAAGCAAGGATGAACAAAATAAATAAGGGAAGAAGTTATTCGAAAGGCAAAAGAGAATCTACTATGCGGATAATGCAAGTAAGTACTCAATTGATAGTGATGCTCATTTTTTAGACAATGATAGAGATGAAGTCCTATTTATGGTTGAAGAGAAATAACCAGTCAAGAGAAAGACTCCAATTATTCTCAAGTTTTTTAGATGTGGTAGATTTGGACATCTTGAAGATGATTGTACAAGGGATGGTTATAGTTTTAGTGATGATGATTTTGAATATGTACTTGATATACCATATAAAAATCTTCTAATGGAATTAGAATATGAAGTGAGTGATCCTATAGAAGACAAGACAAAAGAAAGAAATGATATGGACAAAGACAAAAAAATAGAGTATTATTCAGTAGAGAATGGATATGATCTCAAGGGAGAACTTATCTATGACCTTTACATAGTAAAGAAGGTAAGAAAGCAACACTCTAATCTTGAAAATCAGTTTCAAGAATGTGATGAAGAAATATTATTGCTCATAGAGGATCTATAAAAGTCAAAGGCTAAGGAAAACAAGTTCAAATATAAGTTAGAAGCAAAGATCTTGGAATGTGAAAAGTTAACACAAGAAGTGGCCCTACTAAAGGAATATTTAGAGGATTCCAAGAATAAGCTATACAAGGATGTAAATAGTGAAAAGAGTGTGGATAAAATAGTCAAGATACAAAGAAGAGTAACAAACAAGACATGTCTTGGAAGCAAACAAGTTCAAGAAGAAAAGTTAACTACCAGTTCCGAAGACACTTTAGAAGAAGAGGATACTTTAGAAGATGGTTTCTCATATGAGAGTGGGAGTGAAAGTGAAACTCCTAAGGATGAGTCAGATTGCAATGAGTCAAGTAGGAACAGGGACAATCGGCAAAGAATATTTAGATGGAACAACAATCAGAATAGGTCAAGAGGAACCAGAAGATTAATGGGGTCTAGGCAAGGTTTCTTCAATAGAAGATGTTTTTCATGTCACAGGTTTGGGCACATGGCTTCATAGTGTAGGACACATGAAAGACAAGAGTATGGAAAAGGATAACTTTTCCAAGGATATTGCTACTCATGCAATGATTTTGGTCACAAAGTAATCAATTGTAGGGTTCATGACAGAAGAGGATATGGCCTTACTAGAATAAGTCCTAAGACAATTGCACCTCTAAGGAATAATAATATTAAGTTTTATAAGTGCAATAATAATGGTCACATAGCAATATTATGTAGAGAAAATATTATAGAATCAAGCATGAACAGTAGTAGGAATATGAACATGAACATAAATGTGAACAGGAACAGGAATAGTAGTATGAACATATATGAGAACAAGAAAAAGAATAGGAATAGGAATAGGAACATAGATGAGAACAAGAATAGGAACAGGAACAAGAATAGGAACATGGATGAGAACATGAACAGAAGTGATGACAGGAATAGGGATGATGACTTGGAAAGAAATAGTGAGAGGATTCAAAAGACTCAGAAAATAAGAGATAAAGATAAAGATAAAGAGTAGTGCTTTTAGATAGTAGAAATACTCCCACCCTAGAATTAACCACCCCATGATGTGGTGGGGGAGGGGCTAAGCTAAGAGTCTCATTCTTATCCCCAAGCCCCAAAGGTGACCCTTTGTCATTGATGTCAAAGGGGGAGATATTTTTGTATGTTAGGGAGATATTTGATATGGGGATATACTTAATATTTGAGAGAGCATTGAGCCAGGGGGAGCAAAAAAGGTCAGGTTTCAGTAAAAGGATATGGGTTGCCATAAATGACAAAGGGGGAGATTGTTGGATATTTTAAGTTCTCTAAGTCAAAGTTGTCATTGATGTCACCTGATAGAGTTATCACTCTTATCAAATAATTCAAAAAGAAATAAAGTCATTCAAGGTTGTCACATTCATCCAGGAAAAAGCTTCATCAGTGCAAAAAAGAAAGGAAAAAGGCTCCATAATATTTTAATATTAATGTGAGCACAGGTTAAGAGATTGGTCCATAAAAATCCAATATGGGTTATTGCAAAAGTTAAAAAGGAGGTTTAATAATTATTTATAAATTATTTAAATTCACAAGGAATTTAAATTTTATAAATAATATTTGATTTCACCAAGGTTGTGCATTAAGACAAGGCTCCAAGGTTTATTTAAACTAAAACCTAAGGTTGGTTTGTTTTAATTTATAATATTTAAATTTAAATATATTATAAATTAAAACCATGCCAATGTCAAATTTAGTTGAAGTGCCAACGTGATTGCATAAGAAGACAAGGGCATTATATATAATGCCATAAAAAACATTAATCACTTACCCTTGCATTTTCATTGAGCACATGCAAAAAGACTTGTGATTCTTAAAGGCTTGATGATTTATGAAAAGTGGAAGCAGAGAACATGTGGAGTTGTTGAGCACATAGGCCAGTGTGTCTTAGTGGTGTATTGTCTTGGCAAGAGAGGAGGTCCCACGTTCAATTTTCTTGAGGTTTGCTTGCAAGGACAAAGTGCTCGAAGCACGTTTTGATTATTTTGGAAAGTGCTGGTTTGTGAGGTATTTGATACTCGTCATGCCTTTTTAGGCATATGAGGGTGCATGGCCCAACGATGGCTTGGATGCAGCTAAGGTGTTGGGAAGGAGGATGTCGGGGGATCGAATCCCTCCGAGAGGCAAAGGCAAGTTAATTTTTTATGTTTTAATTTTTGTTAAATAGCCTCAAGGAGAAATAAGGGTTATGCTATGCCCTAGAAATTTGGGAAATTTTTTATGGTTTTATTTTTGGAAAGGTAGAATATTATATATCATTGGAAAGCATTTTTCAAGGGCTATTTTATTAACTTTCTTAGAAGGAGAAATAAGTTGTGTGTAAAGAGATATTTCTGGTTTTGTAAAAGAGGTTCAAAAGTGAGTTTGATTTATTCTTTTTCAAAGGGGATTATTTATTTCATGAGAGGACATGGTGAATTTTATTGAGATTGGGATATTATTTTTATTATTGTGATATTACTCAAGTCCTCTAACCTCCTTGTGGTTGATAAGGAAATATTTGAAAGTGTGTTGAGTTTGAAAAATTTTGTGGACAACTACTTGGCATCAAAAAGGTATGGGTAATATTCTCCATTGACTTGTTTGGGTGATTTATTTTTGAAAATATCATTGGAGAGAAAAGGATTGATTGTGGTTTCCTTTTTGAAAGTGGTTGGTTTAATGCTTCAAGGTTTTCTATATTGAGAGTTGTGATTAAACCTTTTTTTATAAGCATTGTTGTTGAAGCCAATTGGTTATGAAAAGAACTTGAACTTGAGTTAGAAAAGAACATGAGTATCATTGTTATGTGAGATTTGTGGTTGAGCATTGTTGGAAACATTTTGAGTTGGTTGATACATGCTTGGACTAGGGTTTTTGAGAAAGGATTATTCCTTGAGGTGATTGGTTGAGTAGAGTTGATTGAGCCTAGTCAAGTGTTTGTGTGAAGTGGTTGTTCAAGTTCCATAAAAAAAAACTTTTCTATATTCTAATTTGAGTTGAGATTGAGTTTAGAACATATTGAGTCTCTAACAATTCTCTTTATGCTTCTATGATATTGATTTGAGTTGATATTATGATTTGAGTATAGAACACATTGAGTCTCTAAAAATTCTCTCTATGCTTCTATGATATTGATTTGAGTTGAGACTAGGATTTGAGTATAAAACATATTGAGTCTCTAACAATTCTCTCTATGCTTCTATGAGATTGATTTGAGTTGATATTGGGATTTGAGTATAGAACATATTGAGTCTCTAAAAATTCTCTTTATTCTTCTATGAGATTTATTTGAGTTGAGATTGAGCTTTGATTATAGAACATATTGAGTCTCTAACAATTCTCTTTATGATTCTATGATATTGAACAAGTTCTATGTGGACTTGTTAAGCAGATTTGAGGCAAGTCTTTGAGAAGGCTTGTGGACTAATTTTGTGTAAGATTTTGTGGAATCTTGCAAAACAGATTTGAGCAAGTCCTAGAAAGGACTTATTAATTATATTTGAGCAGGTTCTGAGTGGACCTGTTGAATAGATTTGAACAGAATTTGAGTGGACCTATTGAGAATATTTGAGGAGGTTCTAAGTGGACCTATTGAGAAGATTTGGATAGGTTTTGTGTGGACCTATTGAGTATATTTGAGCAGGTTCTGTGTGGAACTGTTGAGTAGATTTGATTAGGTTCTATGTGGACCTATTGAGCAAATTTGAGTAGGTTCTGAGTGAATATATTGAGCAAATTTAAGAAGGTTCTAAGTGAACCTATTGATAGAGCTTTGGAGGTGACATAGTATAGAGGATAGTCTCAGTGGATAGAGATCTAGCAGCCAATACAATTGAAGATAGATCTTATGAGTGAGGAGTCTTCAAGTGGAGAGATATCCACCAGTCAGTGCACTAGAGAGATAGAGTATTCTATAAGGTAACTAGCTAGAGTTGAAGGGGAAATATTTCTCCTATGGAAGAGATCCATGAACTTGATATTTAGGGGATCAGCATCTCCTTTGGACAAAGGTCCATAAATATTGTAATTGGGAAGGATTCCCAAGATATTATTTGAGAAATATTTAAAAGAAATATTTTCTCTATGGAGGTAGCCCACACTAGGAGAACCAAGTTAAAATTTGTGTCTCTATTGTGTATGGTGTTCTGTGCATTGCTTTGAATACTACTATTGATACTGCTATTTATGCACTACATAATATTGAATTGAAAAGAAAAGCAAAAAGTGGTCTTATATCATTCACCCTCCTCTTAGTATAAGCTTGTGTTCTTAAATAAGGTATGATGATACTTGTGGCATGTGAGGCCAGGTTGATGAAGCCTACAGTATCTTCCCATGTTAACTTCTAGACTCTCGTATCTTTGCCCAAGCATACAACATTAACTTATACAGTGATGGTAAGATGATACACAACTAATAAACTAAACTCACTTTGTTATAATTCAGATAAAATAAACTACAAACCCTAATAATACATTCAACTATAATGCTCTCTTAATTCTACAAATTCCAAAAATAAAAAATGAACAATATTATTTGTAAACAAATACCCATAAATTTGGTCCTACAAGTTCATCTCTGAAGGAGACTTCATGAATTTTTTCTCCTACAAACCCTACCTAGATCTACCTCTGATATTGTACAAATGAGGGTTTTCATCCTCACCCAAACCTTCAACACTCTATTAATCCTTGAGTGGAATTGATCTGCCCTTCAGGGTTTCATCCATCAAGAAAATCCTTTGGGGTTTTCATCCCGTTGGTGGAAATCTAGCCAAAGGCACAAATATCATGAAGAGAAAAATACAATATCTAGAATGAATCCAAATGTCTCTCTCAAAACCTTTTATATAATAACCTTGGGAACTTTTTAGAAGGAAATATAAAATATTAAATATTCATTTTAATGAATAAATACTCATTAATTCCTCATTAATTCAATAACTCACTTCTAGTTGCACTTTATTAATAAAAATAAAGTTATATCAGGTAAATATAAAATAAATTATTAAATTATCCTTATTGCTCCCAAAAGGGGACATTAGAGTCCTCCCTTTTCAAATATTTCTTTCCCTCAAGCAATATAAACCTGTATTCTAGGATCCCAAATGGATCTAAAGAATGCCCCATGATGGATATGCTACCACAAATAGTCATTACTAAAACTAACAACACTATCAATATCTATCACAACTCTGATATCGTTGAACCTGTCAACTCTAAAAAAATCTATCATACTAATAAGTAATAAAATATTGTAACCAAGTAAGATCCTTAGATCCCATTCAAATATCAAGAAAGAAAAACCATGCTAAAGTTGTGCCACTCTGATTATAAATGTAAATCCCATGTGCCACAGTTGGAATATCCTCACTAGTAACTCAAAAATGAATCCATCATAACAATCCAAACTGCAATACATATGAGACCTAGAATCTAAATCATGAAATACCCCCTACCATAGCATCTCTACGAGGTCCACATCCATAAACAATATATATAACATGATCCTAGGCAACATAAAGATTAATATGATCAACCAATCACAATTAGTTATAACTAAATGATGGTTTTCATACAAAATGATAACACCAGCACCAAATTGATGTCTTCTAATCCTCCAAGATTCACTGCTACATCCTCATATGCCTGGATTATGATCCATGTCATTAATTTTTGATATTATATTAACTACATTTATATCATTGTATATATCTCACCTGGATCCTAAATCCAGATTTTGTCACCAACAACACTCCCTGAACCAATGAGTGTCCCCATATTCAACATCGATGCTCCCAAGTTCCCAGGCTAAATGGGAAATCTGACATTCCCACAACCTAAAAATTTCTATTGGACTATTTTTATTACAGGTGGAATATTGTTTTACCACAACTTTGTTCCTGTATAATTTCCATCCTAAAGAGGTAGAAAATTACCCTTGCAAAAATATGACTTTCCTTCCAATGAATGAGGTAGCTTACACCGAAATGAAGTATAGAACTCATCATAACAACATTTTATCCCACTACTATGTATCATCAAAAATACATTCCATTAATATATATGTGGGTTGCAACAAAATTGATTAGCATACCTCACAATGTTGTCAATAATAACTTCACCAACAAGTTTCATGAAAAATTCTGAACAACCACCTGGGTTAAAACCCTCATCATTCTCCTAATATGATTTAGGAAATGATTCACCAACCTCAACATGAAGAAATAAATATGCATATAAAAATGAAGATACATCATCATAATTATACTCCTACTGTTCCTCTTGAGTGGTAGAAGAACCACTATCACAACTGTGCAATCCTTCACCACTCCTGCTCTCATTGATTCCCTCAATCAACTGCCTAACCACCATGGTTCTTGTATCACCTTTTTTATTCTTTGATATGGCTACGATAGGTGACTGAATTCTTGCTTTGAAAAGAGAAAAATAGGCTAAACTTAACTTAATGTTAAGTTCATCAATTACTTTCTCTTTTCCTATGAGTGCTTCATAAGTTGTCTCAGCAAACCACATGGCTTGGTCTCTATCCAAAAGCAACTACAAGTAATAATATTTTATTACCTCCATGGCATGTTTGATATTTTGCAAGCTTGAAATAAATAAGCCATATGTCAACCCTTTTTGTCTTTATTTGAGTTGAGTTTTCCACAAGAGGTATTCAAAAAATTTGTGTGTGCCATCCAAATGATTTAAGGTTTGGACAATATTTTATTTCATAAATTGTAACTAGTCCTTCCAACCCTATAATTAATCAAGTTCTAGATCATGATTAACATCACACAATAGATTTTTTTATTTCCATCAACACAATGATCAAAATCAGTAACCCTCTTAACACTAAAATCTCAAATTTTATGTATTGAAGTTAGTATAGATATGTTCTCAACCCAATAATCATGCAATGGATGCATATCCTCATTAGATACTGATTTAGCAACATATAAATTAGTGTACTTCATGATATCACCACCATTGTACACTTCTACAGTAGTATATGCACAAGATGAATTAATTTCATCTTCATCAATTTTGTCTTCCTATATTCCCATGCAAGTTTCCTGAAGATAAGGCATGATTATACTAAAACTTTTAGTAGGATCATCATCTAGGATAGTACCCTGATCAAGAGGAAATTCATCAACAACCACAACTTCATCTTCTAGATTTACAATAATCTCAATCTTGTTGGAAAAATCTCCTTCCAACAACTTGTTGATTCTTTTCAATTCAGGAGGTATCCTTAACAACACCAATATCCTCATCAAATTTAGGTTCTAAAAAGTTCAATCCTTTGTACCCAATAGCTTTATCAAGAATGCCATAATCAAAGCTGAATGTATATTCAAAGAAATTATGTCATCATTGTTGCACAAATCCTCAATTGATGAACATACAAGCACTATGGTGGATTTATTTTGGAGTTTTGTTATGCACACCTCTTGAGGTAAGGTATATTTTTCTAGCTCTAAAGTCTCAATCTTCTTGTTATCCTCAACTTTGCTTAGCTATAATAAGTCACTCCTTTTGTTGATTCCACATGTGTGACCAAGTGCCCACTCACCTTGGAAAATGAAACAATGATGTTCTCTTCTCAAATGATTCTTGATCTTGTGAGGTAGTCTTAAAACTTGTAAACCACTTGATCTCTTTTCTTCCTCATGTTCCTCATGTTCCTCCTTTACCAAGAGATGTTTTAGCTTCTTATCACATTGTTTGGAAATATTATTAACCAATTTATGTGTGGCTAAAGAAGTAATTTTCCATTACCTCAAAACATCCATTAACATAGATAATATAGGTTGGTTGATAGCATCACTTTCCTTAATTATTTAGGTCATAATGTTTAGAATGAAAAAAGATAGTTTTTTATGATCATCATTGATAGAATCTATAAAATGATGAAACATTTAAAGAATAAGATCATTACAATATAAATCAATAAAAAGGACACATGATCTAACTTTTGCCATCAATTCCAAAATCCAAACCCTCTTCCCAAAAGAATAGCTCTTGATGTCATCTAAACCATAAAAGCTATTAATCATCAGTTGTAATATCTCCCTCATTATATCATAATTGTAGGTTGTTTTTGGAGTTGTAATACTTGTGATTTCACTAATACAAGAGATGATTGTCAATCTCAAATATTTATCTATGTGTTTCAACCACCTATCCTGACCCAAGGAAGTTACTATAGTAGTTAATGCTATCTGCCACACCACAAAAGGTGATTATTCCACCATAGTCAAACATTCTTCTATATCTTCCAGAGTGTTAAGAGCAACATCACTTGACTAAGATAGATACCCCAGTTTGTTACCTACAGTCTAGATTTTTTTGACCAACTCATTTCCACATTTGGAGGCCATGTAGACAACTAAAAATCAACTCTTCAAACTTCCCGAGCAGGTTGGCAGGATTCTTTGTGCTCTGTTATTACTGTAATATCCTGGGTTGGAATAGAGCCCAATTTTTTCCAACTTCATATCACCTCTAAATGTATTCATAATTTATTTTTATTTGTCCAAGTTATGATATGTAGAGTTTTTTCTCGAATATTATTTTGCAACAAAGTGAATTCTCATATATCCATACAAGTTCATATATGAATAAAGGATAACCAACAATAATCATATATTTTCAACTTATTTTAAAATGGGAAGTATTCATAATAACTTTACAAATATAAATACCATATTTATCAAGTGTTCATATTTATATCTCTAAACTGATAGTAAATTCAATTTAACATTTATTACAAATCATAAGAAGTAATAATAGCTTGATTCTAACCTCTTTGTGTAGGACACAGTATTTATGTCTATCATTCACTGATATACGTAGGGCTTAGGCAAGGCACAATATCACATTGGCATTGAATGGCACTAACTCTAAGCATTTCATGACTATTGTATGGATGATACCCCTATTTTCCTCTTACATTACCTTCTTACTTTATTTAACTACAAAATACTAGCCACACAAACACCTTTGATTTATCATGATAATATGCTATAAATGTGTCAACCAATAGACATAGTCAACTCCAATAAAAACCCAATGTACTTAGTTTGGTGGTGGCACTAGGATTTATAGACTTTAAAACACTTTCATAAGGTATGATGATACTTGTGGCATGTGAGGCCAAGTTGGTAGAGCCTACAATATATCCCTATGTTAGCTTCTAGACTCTTGTATATTTGCCCAAGAATCCAACATTAACTTATACAGTGATGGTAATATGATACGTAACTAATAAAATGAACATACTTTGTTATAATTCATATCAAATAAACTACAAACCCTGACAATACCTTCAACTACAATGCTCTCTTAATTCTAAAAATTCCAAAAATAAAAAATGAACAATATGATTTGTAAACAAATACCCATAAATTTGGTCCTACAAGTTCATCTCTGAAGGAGACTTCATAAATTTTTTCTCCTACAAACCATACCTAGATCTACCTCTGAGATTGCACAAATGAGGGTTTTCATCCTCACCCAAACCTTCAACACTCTATCAATCCTTGAGAGGAATTGATCTACCCTTCGGGGTTTCATCCATTAAGAAAATCCTTTGGGGTTTTCATCCCGTTGGTGGAAATGTGGCCACAGGCACAAATATCATGAAGAGAAAAATACAATATCTAGAATGAATCCAAATGTCTCTCTCAAAACCTTTTATATAATAACCTTGGGAAATTTTTAGAAGGAAAGAGAAAATATTAAATATTCATTTTAAATGAATAAATACTCATTAATTCCTCATTAATTCAATAACTCACTTCTAGTTGCACTTTATTAATAAAAATGAAGTCATATCAGATAACTATAAAATAAATTATTAAATTATCCTTATTGCTCCCAAAAGGGGACATTAGAGTCCTCCCTTTTCAAATATTGCTTTCCCAAAAGCAATATAAACCTGTATGCGAGGATCCCAAATGGATCTAAAGAATAACCCATGATGGAGATGCTACCACAAATATCCATTACTAAAACTAACAACACTGTCAAGATCAATGACAAATCTGATACCGTTGAACCTGTCAAATATGAAAAACTCTATCATACTAATAAGTAATCAAATACTATAACCAATTAATATCCTTAGGTTCCATTCCAATATCAGGAAAGAACCACCATGCTAAGCTATGCCACTCTTATTATAAATGTAAATCCCATGTGCCACAGCTGGAATCTCCTCACTAGTAACTCAAAAATGAATCCTTCATAATAATCCAAACTACAATACCTATGAGAGCTAGAATCTAAATCATGAAATACCCTCTACCATAACACCTCTGTGAGGTCCACATTTGTAAACACTCTATCTAACATGATACTAGGTAACAAAAAGATTAATCTAATCAACCAATCATAAATCGTTAGAACTAAATGATGGTTGTCATACAAAATAATAACAACACCAGCACCAAACTGATGTCTCCTAATCCTCCAAGGTTCACTGCTATATCCTCATATGCCTGAATGGTGATTCATGTCATTAATATTTGATATTATATTAACTACATTTATATAATTGTATATATCACCTGGATCTCAAATCCAGATTTTGTTACCAACACCACTCCTTGAACCAATGAGTGTCCCCATATTTAGCATCGATTCTCCCAATTTCCAAGGCCAAATGGGAAATCTGAAATTCCCACAACCTAAAGAATTCTAATGGACTATTTTGATTACAGGTGGAATATTGTTTTACCACAACTTTGTTCCTGTATAATTTCCATCCTGAAGAGGTAGAAAATTACCCTTGCAAAAATTTGACTTTCATTCAATTGAAGGAGGTGGCTTACACCGAAATGAAGTATAGAACTCATCATAACAGCATTTCATCCCACTACTATGTATCATAAAAAATACAGTCCATTAATCTATATGTGGGTTGCAACAAAAATTATTAGCATACCTCACAATGTTGTCAATAATAAATTCACCAACAGGTTCCATGAAAAGTTCTGAACAACCACCTGGGTTACAACCCTCATCATTCTCCTCACATGATTTAGGAAATGATTCACCAACATCAACATGGAGAAATAATTATGCATATAAAAATGAAGATACATCATCATAATTATACTCCTATTGTTCCTCTTGAGTGGTATAATAACCACTATAACAACTGTGAAATCGTTCATCACTCTTGCTCTCATTGATTCCCTTAATCAATTGCCTGACCACCATGGTTCATGTATCACATTCTATATTCTTTGATGTGGTTGTGATAGATGACTGAATTATTGCTTTGAAAAGAGAAAATTGAGCTAAACTTAACTTAATTTTAAGTTCATCAATTACTTCCTCTCTTCCTTTGAGTGCTTGATAAGTTGTCTCAGCAAACTAGATGGCTTGGTCTCTATCCGAAAGAAAATACGAGTAATAATATTTGACTACCTTCAATTCATGTTTGATATTTTGCAAGCTTGAAATAAAGGAGCCATATGTCAACCCTTTTTGTCTTTCTTTGATTTGAGTTGTCCATAAGAGGTATTCAACAAATTTGTGTGTGCCATCCAAATGAGTTAAGGTTTGGACAACCTTTTATTTCATAACTTATAACTAGTCCTTCCAACCCTATAATGAATCAAGTTCTATATCATGATTAGAAGCACACAATAGAGTTTTTGATTTACCATAAACACAATGATTAAAATTAGTAACCCTCTTAACACTAAACTCTCAAATTTTATGTACTGAAGTTAGGATAGATATGTTCTCAACCCAATAATAATCCAATGGATGCATATCCTCATTAGCTACTAAAATAGCAACATATAAATTAGTGTACTTCATGATCTCACCACCATTGTACACTTCTACAGTAGTATATGCACAAGATGAATTAATTTCATCTTCATAAATTTTATCTTCCTATATTCCCATGCAAGTTTCCTGAAGAGAAGGCATGATTATACTAAAACTTTCAGTAGGATCATAATCTAGGATAGTACCCTGCTCAAGAGGAAATTCCTCAACAACTACAACTTCATATTCTAGATTTGCAATAATATCAATCTTGTTGGAAAAATCTCCTTCCAACAACCTGTCGATTCTTTTCAATTCAGGAGGTATCCTTAACAACACCAATATCGTCATCAAATTTGGATTCTAAAAAGTTCAATCCTTTGTACCCAATAGCTTCATCAAGAATGCCATAATCAAAGTTGAATGTATATTCAAAGATGTTGTTCTGTCATCATTGTTGCACAAATCCTCAATGGATGAAGATACAAGTACTATGGTGGATTTATTTTGGAGTTCTATTATGCACACCTCTTGAGGTAAGGTATATTTTTCCAGCTCTAAAGTCTCAATCTTCTTGCTATCCTCAATTTTACGTAGCTATAATAAGTCACTCCCTTTTTTGATTCCACATGTGTGATCAAGTGCCCACTCACCTTGGTAAATGAAACAATGATATTATCTTATCAAATGATTCTTGCTCTTGTGAGGTAGTCTTAAAAATTGTAAACCACTTGATCTCTTTTCTTCCTCATGTTCCTCCTTTACCAAGAGATTTTTTAGCTTCTTCTCATGTTGTTTGGAAATATTATTAACCAATTTATGTGTGGATAAATAAGTAATTTTCCATTGCATCAAAACATCCATTAACCTAAATAATATGGATTGGGTGATAGCATCACTTTCCTTAATTATTTAGGTCATAATGTTTAGCATGCAAGAAGATATAGTTTTTTATGATCATCACTAATAGAATATATGAAATGATGAAACATTTAAAGAATAATATCATTACAATATAAATCAATCAAAATGACACATGATCTAACTTTTTCCATCAATTCCAAAATCCTAACCCTCTTCCCAAAATAATATCTCTTGATGTCATCTAAACCATGAAAGCTATCAATCATCAGTTGTAATATCTCCCTCATTATATCATCATTGTAGGGTGTTTCTGGAGTTGTAATCCTTGTGATTTCACTAAGACAAGAGATTATTATTAGTCTCACATCTTTATCTATGTGTTTCAACCACCTATTCTGACCCAAGGAAGTTACTATAGTAATTAATGCTATCTGCCACACCACAAAAGGTGACTATTCCACCATAGTCAAATATTCTTCTATCTCTTCTAGAGTGTTAATAGCAATATCACTTGACTAAGATAGATGTCCCAGTTTGTTATCTATAGTCTAGAGTTTTTTTACGAACTTATTTCCACATTTGGAGTCCATGTAGAAAACTAAAAATCAACTCTTCAAACTACCTGAGCAGGCTGGCAAGATTCTTTGTGCTCTAATACTACTGTAATATCCTGAGTTGGAATAGAGCCCAATTTTTTTCCAACTTCATATCACCTTTAAATGTATTGATAATTTGTTTGTATTTTTCCAGGTTATGATATGTAGATTTTTTTCTCGAATATTATTTTGCAAAAAAGTGAATTCTCATATATTCATAAAAGTTCATATATGCATAAAGGATAACCAACAATGATCATATATTTTCAACTTCTTTTAAAATAGGAAGTATTCATAATAAATTTACAATTATAAATACCATATTTATCAAGTGTTCATATTTATATCTCTAAACTGATAGTAAATTCAATTTAACATGTATTACAAATCATAATAATTACTAATAGCTTGATTCTAACCTCTTTGTGTAGGACATAGTATTTATGTATATCATTCACTTATATACGTAGGGCTTAGGGAAGGCACAATATCACATTGGCATTGAATGGCACTAACTCCAAGCATTTCATGACTATTGTATGGCTGGTACCCCTATTTTCCTCTTGCACTACCTTCTTCCTTTGTGTAACTACAAACTCAACCACACAAACACCTTTGATTTATCATGATAATATGCTAGAAATGTGTCAACCAATAGACATAGTCAACTCCAATGTAAACCCAATATACTTAGTTTGGTGGTGCACTGGGATTTATAGCCTTCATCACACTTTCATAAGGTGCGATGATATTTGTGGCATGTGAGGCCAAGTTGGTAGAGCCTACAATATATCCCCATGTTAGCTTCTATAATCTTGTATATTTACCCAAGAATCCAACATTAACTTATACAGTGATGGTAATATGATACGCAACTAATAAACTAAAATCACTTTGTTATAATTCAGATTAAATAAACTACAAACCCTGATAATACCTTCAACTACAATGCTCTCTTAATTCTACAACTTCCAAAAATAAAAAATGAACAATATTGTTTTTAAACAAATACCCATAAATTTAGTCCTACAAGTTCATCTCTAAAGGAGACTTCATGAATTTGTTCTCCTACAAACCCTACCTAAATCTACCTTTGATATTGCATAAACGAGGGTTTTCATACTCACCCAAACCTTCAAAACTCTATCAATCCCTGAGTGGAATTTATCTACCCTTTGGGGTTTCATCCATCAAGAAAATACTTCGAGGTTTTCATCCCATTGGTGGAAATATGGCTACAGGCACAAATCTCATGAAGAGAAAAATACAATATCTAGAATGAATCCAAATGTCTCTCTCAAAATTTTTTATATAATAACCTTGGAAACTTTTCATAAGGAAAGAGAAAAAATATTCATTTTAATTGATTAAATACTCATTAATTCCTCATTAATTCAATAACTCACTTCTAGTTGCACTTTATTAATAAAAATAAATTCATATCAGGTAACTATAAAATAAATTATTAAATTATCCTTATTTCTCCCAAAATGGGATATTCGAATCCTCCCTTTTCAAATATTTCTTTCCCACAAGAAATAGAAACTTGTATGCCAGGATCCCAAATGGATCTAAAAAATGCCCCATGATGGAGATGCTACCACAAATAGCCATTACTAAAACTAACAACACTATCAAGATCTATCACAAATCTGATACCGTTGAACCTGTCATCTCTGAAAACTTTATCATACTAAGAATTAATCAAATACTGTAACCAAGTAATATCCTTAGGTTTCATTCCAATATCAGGAAAGAACCACCATGCTAAAGTTGTGCTACTCTGATTATAAATGTCAATCCTATGTGCCATAGCTGGAATCTCCTCACTAGTAACTCAAAATAAAATCCATCATAACAATCCAAACTACAATACCTATGAGAGCTAGAATCTAAATCATGAAATACCCCCTACCATAGCACCTTTGTGAGGTCCACATCTGTAAAAACTCTATCTAACATGATCCTAGGCAACATAAAGATTAATTTGATCAACCAATCACAATTAGTTAGAGCTAAATGATTTTTGTCATACAAAATTATAACAACACCAACACCAAACTAATGTTTCCTAATCCTCCAAGGTTCTTTGTTACATCCTCATATGCCTGGATGGTGATCCATATCATTAATTTTTGATATTACATTAACTACATTTATATCATTGTATATATCACCTGGATCCCAATTCTAGATTCTGTCACCAACACCACTCCCTGAACCAATGAGTGTCCCCATATTCAACATCGATGCTCCCCAGTTCCCAGGCCAAATGGGAAATATGAAATTCCCACAACCTAAATAATTCTACTAGACTATTTTGATTATAGGTGGAATATTGTTTGACCACAACTTTGTTCTTGTATAATTTCCATCCTGAAGAGGTAGAAAATTACCCTTGCAAAAATTTGACTTTCCTTCCAATGAAGGAGGTAGCTTACACCGAAATGAAGTATAGAACTCATCATAACAACCTTTCATCCCACTACTATGTATCATCAAAAATATAGTCCATTAATCTATATGTGGGTTGCAACAAAAATTATTAGCATACCTCACAATGTTGTCAATAATAACTTCACCAATAGGTTCCACAAAAAGTTTTGAACAACCACTTGGGTTACAACCCTCATCATTCTCCTCACATGAGTTAGGAAATGATTCACAAACCTCAACATGGAGAAATAATTATGCATCTAAAAAGGAAGATACATCATTAGAATTATACTCCTACTATTCCTATTGAGTGGTAGAAGAACCACTATCACAACTGTGAAATCCTTCATCAGTCCTACTCTCATTGATCCCCTGAATCAACTGCCTGACCACCTTGGTTCCTGTATCACATTCTATATTCTTTGATGTGGTTGTGATAGATGACTGAATTCTTGCTTTGCAAAGATAAAAATGAGCTAAACTTAACTTAATGTTAAGTTCATCTATTACATTCTCTTTTCCTATGATTTCTTGATAAGTTGTCTCAGCAACCTAGATGGCTTGGTCTCTATCTGAAAGAAACTACAAGAAATAATATTTGATTACCTCCAATTCATGTTTGATATTTTGCAAGCTTGAAATAAAGGATCTATATGTCGACCCTTTTTGTATTTCTTTGAGTTGAGTTGTCCACAAGAGGTATTCAACAAATTTTTGTGTGCCATCCAAATGAGTATAATTGGTCCTTCCAACCCTATAATGAATTAAGTTCTAGATCATGATTAACAGCACACAATAGAGTTTTTTATTTACCATCAACACAATGATCAAAATCAGTAACCCTCTTAACACTAAACTCTCAAATTTTATGTACTAAAGTTAGTATAGATATGTTCTCAACCCAATAATCATCCAATGGATGCATATCCTCATTAGCTACTAATTTAGCAACATATAAATTAGTGTACTTCATGATCTCACCACCATTGTACACTTCTACAGTAGTATATGCACAAGATGAATTAATTTCATCTTCATCAATTTTGTCTTCTTATATTCCCATGCAAGTTTCCTGAAGAGAAGGCATGATTATACTAAAACTTTCAGTAGGATCATCATCTAGGATAATACCCTGCTCAAGAGGAAATTCATCAACAACTACAACTTCATCTTCTAGATTTACAATAATCTCAATCTTGTTGGAAAAATATCCTTCCAACAACCTGTTGATTCTTTTCAATTCAAGAGGTATCCTTAACGACACCGATATCCTCATAAAATTTGGGTTCTAAAAAGTTCAATCCTTTGTACCCAATAGCTTCATCAAGAATGCCATAATCAAAGCTGAATGTATATTCAAAGATGTTGTTCTATCATCATTGTTACACAAATCCTCAATGGATGAAGATACAAGTACTATGATGGATTTATTTTGGAGTTCTATTATGCACACCTCTTGAGGTAAGGTATATTTTTCCAGCTCTAAAGTCTCAATCTTCTTGTTATCCTCAACTTTTATTAGCTATAATAAGTCACTCCTTTTGTTGATTCCACATGTGTGACCAAGTGCCCACTCACCTTGGAAAATGAAACAATGATGTTCTCTTCTCAAATGATTCTTGCTCTTGTGAGGTAGTCTTAAAACTTGTAAACCACTTGAACTCTTTTCTTCCTCATGTTCCTCCTTTACCAAGAGATGTTTTAGCTTCTTATCACATTGTTTGGAAATATTATTAACCAATTTATGTGTGGCTAAAGAAGTAATTTTTCATTACCTCAAAACATCCATTAAGATAGATAATATGGGTTGGTTGATAGCATCACTTTCCTTAATGATTTAGGTCATAATGTTTAGAATGAAAAAAGATATAGTTTTTTATGATCATTTTTATGATCGTCATTGATAGAATCTATAAAATGATAAAACATTTAAATAATAATATCATTACAATCTAAATCAATAAAAAGGAAACATGATCTAACTTTTGCCATCAATTCCAAAATCCTAACCCTCTTCCCAAAAGAATAGCTCTTGATGTCATCTAAACCATAAAATATATTAATCATCAGTTGTAATATCTCCCTCATTATATCATCATTGTAGGTTGTTTTTGGAGTTGTAATCCTTGTGATTTCACTAATACAAGAGATGATTGTTAGTCTCACATCTTTATCTATGTGTTTCAACCACCTATCCTGACACAAGGAAGTTACTATAGTAGCTAATGCTATCTGCCACACCACAAAAGGTGATTATTCCACCATAGTCAAACATTCTTCTATCTCTTCCAGAGTGTTAAGAGCAACATCACTTGACGAAGATAGATACCCCAGTTTGTTACCTACAGTCTAGATTTTTTTGACCAACTCATTTCCACATTTGGTTGCCATGTAGACAACTAAAAATCAACTCTTCAAACTTCCCGAGTAGGCTAGCAGGATTCTTTGTGCTCTGATACTACTATAATATCCCGGGTTGGAATAGAGCCCAATTTTTTCCAACTTCATATCACCTCTAAATGTATTCATAATTTATTTTTATTTGTCCAGGTTATGATATGTAGAGTTTTTTCTCGAATATTATTTTGCAACAAAGTGAATTATCATATATTCATACAAGTTCATATATGCATAAAGGATAACCAACAATAATCATATATTTTCAACTTATTTTAAAATTGGAAGTATTCATAATAACTTTACAAATATAAATACCATATTTATCAAGTGTTCATATTTATATCTCTAAACTGATAGTAAATTCAATTTAACATTTATTACAAATCACAAGAAGTAATAATAGCTTTATTCTAACCTCTTTGTGTAGGACATAGTATTTATGTCTATCATTCACTAATATACATAGGGCTTAGGGAAGGCACAATATCACATTGGCATTGAATGGCACTAACTCCAATCATTTCATGGCTATTGTATGGTTGATACCCCTATTTTCCTCTTACACTACCTTCTTCCTTTATGTAACTACAAGCTCCTAGCCACACAAACACCTTTGATTTATCATGATAATATGCTATCAATGTGTCAACCAATAGACATAATCAACTCCAAGGAAAAGCTAATATACTTAGTTTTGTGGTGGCACTGGGATTTATAGCCTTTGACACACTTTCATAAGTTGTGATGATACTTGTGGCATGTGAGGCCAAGTTGGTATAGCCTACAATATATCCCCATGTTGGCTTCTAGACTCTTGTATATTTGCCCAAGAATCCAACATTAACTTATACAGTGATGGTAAGATGATACGCAACTAATAAACTAAACTCACTTTGTTAAAATTCAGATCAAATAAACTAAAAAACTTGATAATACCTTCAACTACAATGCTATATTAATTTTACAACTTCTAAAAATAAAAAATGAACAATATTTTTTTTAAACAAATACCCATAAATTTGGTCCTACAAGTTCATCTCTAAAAGAGACTTCATGAATTTATTCTCCTACAAGCCCTACCTAGATCTACCTCTGAGATTGCACAAACAAGGGTTTTAATCCTCACCCAAACCTTCAACATTCTATCAATCCCTGAGTGGAATTTATATGCCCTTCGAGGTTTCATCCATCAAGAAAATCCTTCGGAGTTTTCATCCCAATGGTGGAAATCTGGCCATAGGCACAAATCTCATGAAGAGAAAAATACAATATCTAGAATGAATCCAAATATCTCTCTCAAAACATTTTATATAATAACCTTGGGAACTTTTCATAAGGAAAGAGAAAATATTAAATATTGATTTTAATTGAATAAATACTCATTAATTCAATAACTCACTTCTAGTTGCACTTTATTAATAAAAATAAATTAATATAGGGTGACTATAAAATAAATTATTAAATTATCCTTATAGCTCCAAAAAGGGGACATTAGAGTCCTCCCTTTTCAAATATTTCTTTTCCACAAGGAATATATACCTGTATGTTAGGATCCCAAATGGATCTAAGGAATGCCCCATGATGGAGATGCTACCATAAATAGCCATTACTAAAACTAACAACACTATCAAGATCTATCACAAATCTGATATTGTTGAACCTGTCAATTGTGAAAAACTCTATCATACTAAGAAGTAATCAAATACTATAACCAAGTAAGATCCTTAGGTCCCATTCCAATATTAGGAAAGAACCATGATAAAGTTGTGCCACTCTGATTATAAATGTAAATCCCATGTGCCACAGTTGGAATCTCCTCACTAGTAACTCAAAAATGAATCCATCATAACAATCCTAACTACAATACCTATGATAGATAGAACCTAAATCATGAAAGACCCCCTACCATAGCACCTTTGTGAGGTCCACATCTGTAAACACTTTATCTAACATGATCCTAGGCAAAAAAAATATTAATCCAATCAACCAATCACAATTAGTTAGAACTAAATGATGGTTGTCATACAAAATTATAACAACACCAACACCAAACTAATGTCACATAATCCTCCAAGATTCACTACTACATCCTCATATGCCTGGATAGTGATCCATGTCATTAATGTTTAATATTATATTAACTATATTTATATCATTATATATATCACCTGGATCCCAAATCTAGATTCTATCACCAACACCACTCCCTGAACAAATGAGTGTCCCCATATTCAGCATCGATGCTCCCAAGTTACAAGGCCAAATGGTAAATCTGACATTCCCACAACCCAAATAATTCTACTAGACTATTTTTATTACAGGTGGAATATTGTTTGACCACAACTTTGTTCTTGTATAATTTCCATCCTGAAGAGGTAGAAAATTACCCTTGTAAAAAATTGACTTTCATTCAATTGAAGGAGGTAGCTTACACCGAAATGAAGTATAGAACTCATCATAACAGCATTTCATCCCTCTACTATGTATCATCAAAAATACAGTCCATTAATCTATATTTGGGTTGCAACAAAAATGATTAGCATACCTCATAATGTTGTCAATAATAACTTCACCAACAGGTTCCATGGAAAGTTTTTAACAACCACCTGGGTTACAACCCTCATCATCATCCTCACATGATTTAGGAAATGATTCACCAAAATAAAATTGGAGAAATAATTATGCATCTAAAAAGGAAGATACATCATCATAATTATACTCCTATTGATCCTCTTGAGTGGTAGAAGAACCACTATCACAATTGTGCAATCCTTCATCACTCCTGCTGTCATTGATTCCCTCAATCAACTACCTGACCACCATGGTTCCAGTATCACATTCTGTATTCTTTGATTTGGTTGTGATAGGTGACTAAATTATTGCTTTGAAAAGAGAAAATTGAGCTAAACTTAACTTAATGTTAAGTTTATCAATTACTTTCTCTTTTCTTGTGAGTGCTTGATAAGTTGCCTCAGCAAACTGGATGGCTTGGTCTCTATTCGAAAGCAACTACAAGAAATTATATTTGATTACCTCTAATACATGTTTGATATTTTGCAATCTTGAAATAAAGGAGCCATATGTCAACCCTTTTTGTATTTCTTTGAGTTGAGTTGTCCACAAGAGGTATTCAACAAATTTGTTTGTGCCATCCAAATTAGTTAAAGTTTGGACAACATTTTATTTCATAACTTATAACTGGTCATTCCAACCCTATAATGAATCAAGTTCTAGATCATGATTAGCAGCACACAATAGAGTTTTTGATTTACCATCAACACAATGATCAAAATCAGTAACTCTCTTAACACTAAACTCTCAAATTTTATGCACTGAAGTTAGGACAGATATGTTCTCAACCCAAGAATCATTAGCTACTGATTTAGCAACATATAAATTAGTGTACTTCATGATATCACAACCATTGTACACTTCTATAGTAGTAGATGCACAAGATGAATTAATTTCATCTTCATCAATTTTGTCTTCCTATATTCCCATGCAAGTATCCTAAAGAGAAGGTATGATTATACTAAAACTTTCAGTAGGATCATCATCTAGGATAGTACCCTGATCAAGAGGAAATTCATCAACAAATACAACTTCATCTTCTATATTTGCAATAATCTCAATCTTGTTGGAAAAATCTCCTTCCAACAACCTGTCGATTCTTTTCAATTCAGGAGGCATCCTTAACAACACCAATATCCTCATAAAATTTGGATTCTAAAATGTTCAATCCTTTGTACCCAATAGCTTCATCAAGAATGCCATAATCAAAGCTGAATGTATATTCAAAGCTATTGTTATGTCATCATTATTACACAAATCCTCAATGGATGAAGATACAAGTACTGTGGTGGATTTATTTGGAGTTTTTTTATGCACACCTCTTGAGGTAAGGTATCTTTTTCCAGCTCTAAAGTCTCAATATTCTTGCTATCCTCAACTTTGCTTAGCTATAATAAGTCACTCCCTTTGTTGATTCTAAATGTGTGACCAAGTGCCCACTCACATTGGAAAATGAAACAATGATGTTCTCTTCTCAAATGATTCTTGCTCTTGTGAGGTAGTCTTAAAACTTGTAAACCATTTGATCTCTTTTCTTCCTCATGTTCCTCCTTTACCAAGAGATGTTTTAGCTTCTTCTCACATTGTTTGGAAATATTATTAACCAATTTATGTGTGGCTAAAGAAGTAATTTTCCATTGCATCAAAACATACATTAACCTAGATAATATGGGTTGGGTGATAACATCACTTTCCTTAATGATTTAGGTCATAATGTTTAGCATGCAAGAAGATGTAGTTTTTTTATGATCCTCACTGATAGAATCTTTGAAATGATGAAATATTTAAAGAATAAGATCATTACAATATAAATAAATCAAAAGGACACATGATCTAACTTTTGCCATCAATTCCAAAATCCCTCTTCCCAAAAGAATAACTCTTGATGTCATATAAACCATGAAAGCTATCTATCATTAGCTTTAATATCTCCCTCATTATATCGTCATTGTAGGTTGTTTCTGGAGTTGTAATCCTTGTTATTTTACTAATATAAGAGGTGATTTTCAGTATCACATATTTTTTTTGGTAGATAAGATACTATAGCATTAATATCGGGTTTTACAGGTTGACCCAAAACCTTTTACAAAAATTAACCTAGGGTTGTTGATGAACATGTCCTTACTAAGGATCATATATATGTAAAATCTACATGTTTCCAAAGCCATTACATCCAATAAGGCACATAGCCTATTATAAAAAAGAAACTTCCCATACAACATTTTGGGTATACCTCGAGAAAAAAAACTTGCATCATAATTACAAAAAAAGAAATAGACACGAATCCCTTCCTTGAAATGGTGGATAAACAAAAAGCTGGAGACACACATAGCAGAGTACTAAAAAAAACTCCCACAAGCTCTGTATTGACAATTACTCTTAATAATTCTTTGGTAATTACTCTTTTTCATATAGGACATGCTTTGGGACCACATCCCATATTGGCCAATCAACCTTGGAGAAGTGAACCTGCTAGCTAGATTTATGGCAGTGGTTATCTGGTGGTCCATGTGGCTCTGGTTTGAAGTCTTATATTGTCATTTTTTTCCTACCCTGTGATTATCAACCAACCTCAAATTACTAAGATGACTAGGATCCATGTTATATGACATGTGACTGTCCCCATTAGTCTTTGTGGTATTTCCAAGCAACATCCACAAATACTGATAGCTCGGATAATTTTTATTGTGTCATTTCAAAAAAGATACGGGAATAATCCTAGCCTTCGAACTTACAATGCCTTCCCTATTGGTAAATTTGACTATCATTCTTGGCATTCTTGTTGAATATGCTCCTCTACTTCGCTCGGGATATCGTGTTCCCATTTGAAAAGTTTATCACCATTGAAACCCAAATTGGCCAGCTTATCAGCAATTTTGTTAGCTTCTCGAAAGACATTTTGGGATTTTCTATCATGTCTTCCCTGGAAAAGGATCCTAGCCTCTTCAACAATTGTTTCAATCCTCTAAGGAGGTGTTTTCCAATTATTGAGGAGATTTATAACATGCATATAGTCTCCTTCTATGATCAAATTTCCTTCTAAGTCTTGATTCATTTGAAGGTCTCTCCACATAGCTCTAGCTTCAACTTCATTGTTCGTTCTTGTTCCCAAATATTTAGAAAATGCAAGCATCATATTCCCATTATGATCTCACACAATGCCACCAGCACCTACTCTGCTAGGATTGTCCTTAGCCGCTCCATCAAAATTAAGCTTAAATCAACCCATAGGATGTGGGGACCACTTAACATTGGCTTTGGTGTTGTCAGTATCACATCTTTATCTATGTGTTTCAATGACCTATCTTGACCCAAGGAAGTTATTGTAGTAATTAATGTTGCTATCTACCACACCACAAAATATGACTATTCCACCATAGTCAAATATTCTTCTATCTCTTCCAAAGTGTTAAGAGCAACATCACTTGACTAAGATATATGCCCCAGTTTGTTACCTACGGTCTAGAGTTTTTTGACCAACTCATTTCCATATTTGGAGGCCATGTAGATAACTAAAAATCAACTCTTCAAACCACCCGAGTAGGCTGGCAGGATTCTTTGTGCTTTGATACTATTGTAATATCCTGAGTTGGAATAGAGTCCAATTTTTTTCCAACTTCATATCACCTCTAAATGTATTGATAATTTGTTTGTATTTGTCCAGGTTATGATATGTAGAGTTTTTTATCGAATATTATTTTGCAACAAAGTGAATTCTCATATATTCATACAAGTTCATATATGCATAAAGAATAACCAACAATGATCATATATTTTCAACTTCTTTTAAAATAGGAAGTATTCATAATAAATTTACAATTATAAATATCATATTTATCAAGTTTTCATATTTATATATCTAAACTGATAGTAAATTCAATTTAACATGTATTATAAATCATAAGAAGTAATAATAGCTTGATTCTAACATCTTTGTGTAGGACATAGTATTTATGTCTATCATTCACTGATATACGTAGGGCTTAGGGAAGGCACAATATCACATTGGCATTGAATGGCACTAACTCCAAGCATTTCATGACTATTGTATGGCTGATACCCCTATTTCCATCTTACACTACCTTCTTCCTTTATGTAACTACAAACTCCTAGCCACACAAACACCTTTGATTTATCATGATAATATGCTAGAAATGTGTCAACCAATAGACATAGTCAACTCCAATGAAAACCCAATATACTTAGTTTGGTGGTGGCACTGGGATTTATAGCCTTTGACATAATTTCATAAGGTGCAATGATACCTGTGGCATGTGAAGCCAAGTTGGTAGATCCTACAATATATCCCCATGTTAGCTTCTAGACTCTTGTATATTTGCCCAAGAATCCAACATTAACTCAAACAATCATGGTAAGATGATACGTGACTAATAAACTGAACTCTTTTTTTTGTGATTCAAATCAAACAAACTAAACCCTAATAATATCTTCAAATACAATTTTCTCTTAATTTTTTGACTTCATTAAATAAAAAATAAACAATATGATTTGAAAACAAATACCCATAAATTTAGTCCTATAATTTTGTCTCCAAAGGAGACTTCATGAATTTTTTCTTCTACAAACCCTGCTTGGATCTACCTTTGAGATTGCACAAACAAGGGTTTTAATCCTCACCCAAACCTTCAACACTCTATTTATCCTTGAGTGGAATTGATATACCCTCTAGGGTTTCATTCATCAGGAAAATTCTTCAAGGTTTTCATCCTGCTGGTGGAAATTTGGCCATAGGCATAAATCTCATGAAGAGAAAAATACAATATCCAGAATGAATCCAAATTTCTCTCTCAAAACCTTTTTTATAATATCAGGAAATTTTTATAAGGAGAGATAAAATATTAAATATTCATTTTAATGAATAAATACTCATTAATTCCTCATTAATTCAATAATTCACTTATAGTTGCACTTTACAAATAAAAACAAACTCATATTTGACAACTATAAAATAAATTATTAAATTAACCTTATCACTCCAAAAAGGGGATATTGTATATATATTTTGTCTTAGTTAGCCCCTTCTACACACCTCTCACAACATTTTTGAGGCCTAAAATTCCTCAAATTTGTCATTTTTCTACTAGCCCTGGTTGGCTAAATATTCCACAAATACAAATTTTGATCCAAAAAAAACTTTTTGGAGTCCTAGCCCATTGTGGTCATCTCATCACATTGATCATTTTTATATATAACACCTAAAATTTTTTTAAAGTCAAATTTTCTAAAAAATTATGGCTGAGGGACCCCCACAACAAATAAGACCTTTGAATTAGAGAGATAATCAGACTCCAGAATTAACGAATACCTTCAAATATGTCCAAAGGATATGACCATCCATAAATTTCATCCTAGATTTTATCATAACACCAATACCATCCATAGGGGGTTAGACCTTCAAGATATCCCTTTTACAAAGGCATCCACAGGTCCTTTAAAAAACCTTCCTGACTTGGTACCCTGATAGAATTTTATAAAAGGAAAAATCCACCCACTAAGGCGCCTAGTAATTCAATGTCACGGGTTCATATCCTATCTTGATATATACATAAATTGAAAAATGAACATAGGTATACTCCATGGCCTAGCCTAGATGATAAAACCACCTCATTTGATCAAGCAAGTCACCCCCTACTCACATAGAGTAATCTACATGTAGATGTTGTGCTTCTGTGTAGCCTAATATATAGATCTTACATCTAATCCTGAATATCATTCATTCCTCATAGATGAGGAAGAGAGCCTGAGTCATCCTCCCACTCCTTATGAAGAGTACTTAGTGCAACCACATTGCATCTTCGCATTACCAAACTATATAGAGCCCATTTGTAAACCAAAATATCAGGTCAATGCAATCCTTATGAATAATGGGAAGCAAGTAATAGATCCTACTAGGGGAGGAAGATAAGACAAACCTATCCATATTTCAAATACAAGGGTACATAGACCCCATACAACTAAGCAAGGAGATCATACACATCAGGAACTTAGACCACATATTAATAGATAACAACATATGGATCAAATACAGTTGGATCAACAATAATTAAATCAACAATGGGTGGATCCACAATGAGCACACCTACAAAGGTTTTATCAATGAAAGATACAACAAGAACAACAAAATATACAACAAGAGCAATTGAAAAAACACATTACATGAAGTGGTGCTTACACCTAGCACCTATAGGATGCAACAACACGTAAGGTGCCCAATACAATATCAAAATATTCCCCCTTGGCTAAACCAAAATTATGTTCAACATCAAAGGCCATTATCTGGTTATCATTCAGAACCTCATACTCCTTAATAGTACCAATATCAATAGGAGAAGGAATTATATGAAGAGCCCCAATGGGAACATCAAGAACAAGTAGATTTCTATCCTTAATCCATTTATGATGAGGTACCTAATGATTATACTTATTACCCACCTCAACATCAAAATAAGCCCCCTCTACCTAATCAAGGGTGATAGTAGGTGGATCATATCATTTTTCTAGGGGCATACAAAGTGCTAACTAATTGAATAAATTCATTAGAAAAACAAGCTCAAAGTTTGATTTATCAAAAATACACACTAAATTAGCTTAGAAATTAGCCTTTGCATCCATTAGTGCCATTACCACCATACCCATCATGTTTTAATATGCCTAAACTTGAAAATTTGAAAGGTGATAAAGATGCACAATAGCACATGACAAGCTTCATCAATATGTACTTTCATCTTCAAGACAATGACCCCTTGATGTTGAGAACCTTCTTTATAACATTAGTTGAGGATGCTTTGGAATGGTATAATAATCTACCATACCATAGCATACACACCTTTGAGCAATTGGCCAATGCATTTCTAGAACATTTTACCTTTAGTGCTAATAAAATAATTAAATTGACTGACTCATCACGTCAAACACATTACATGAAGTGGTGCTTACACCTAGCACCTATAGGATGCAACAATGTGTAAGGTGCCCAATACAATCTTAAAATCTTCCCCCTTGGCCAAACCAAAAATATGTTTAACATCAAAGGTTGTTATCTAGTTATCATCAAGAACCTCATACTCCTCAACAATACCAATATCAACAAGAGGAGGAATTATATGAAGAGCCCCAATGATAACATCAAGAACAAGTAGATGTCTAATTTGAGTCCATTTATGATGAGGTACCTAATGATCATACTTATCACCCACATCAACATCAAAATTGGCCCTCTCTACCCAATAAAAGGTGATAGCAGGTGGATCATATCATTTTTCTAGGGGTATACAAAGTGCTAACTAATCAAAGGATAAGTATAATTCTCCCAACCTTGTCAAAAGGTATCTTCACAAGCTGGTTATGCATGCTACTTATGCCACCATTGACCATATTGAAACTGCTCACTTAGCAATTGTAAAGGTGATTGCAACCCTCAAAGAATAGTGATATGCACTTAGCCTCTTGTTCTTTTGTGAAAATTTCAAAAATATTTTAGCCCTGGTCGGTGTTGAGGTGTCCTTCGACACCAAAACTGATGTCAAAGATGTTTTCAATGATAAATATGTAATGAAGATTTCTAATGAGGCATGCACTACTGTTCTCAAGGATAGCACTAAGGATATTTTGGCAAAATTTGATGGTCTGTAAGGTGTTGCTTCGTCCCTCATGCAGTTGGATATTCCTCTTTATGGCTAATGGTTATTCCTCTATTTTTTTGGGTCCTCTACAGCGGTGGTTCACATTTTTTTGGGTTCCTTTTTTGTCGAGGACCATTCCTTTTGAGATCTAGCATTTCTCTTAGTGCCTGTTTATTCAAGGATGTTGTCTCCTTCTAGTCTGATGATGTATTTTTGAGGTTGTAATTTTGTTTTATCTTGCACTTCATATTGTCTTTATTCTGTTCCTTTTTTATCCTCTATTGATACTCTATTTTACAAGGCATTAGGGCACCTTTCAAATGTCCTAGTTTTAATAAATTTATTAATTGACCAAAAAAATGTGCTAACTAATTAGATAAATTCATTAAAAAATAAGCTCAAAGTTTGGTTTATCAAAAACCCACACTAAAGTAGTCCTTTGCATTTATCAGTGTCATCATCGCCATACCCATCACATTTCAAGATGCCTAAACTTAAAAATTTCAAAGATGATGAATATGCACAAGAGCACGTGATAACCTTCATCAATATGTGCTTTCATATTCAAGATAATGACCCCTTGATGTTGAGAACCTTCCTTATAACATTAGTTGGGGATGCTTTGGAATTGTATAATTATCTACCATGCCATATCATACACACCTTTGAGCTATTGGTCGATGCATTTCTAGAATGTTTTGCCTTTAGTGCTAATACAATGATAAACTTGACTAACTTATCTAGCCTTTGTCAATTTGATGATGAGATAGTCATGGAATATGGAAACATATGGAGAAAGATGATGTCAAAATTATCTTTCACCCTACCCATAATGAAATTAACCTTAATGTTTACTAGAATTTGTTCAAAGCATATCTTGCTCTTCTTACAATTACAATAGTATTAAACATTCAAGGAGGCCTTAGCACAATCCAAGGTTATTGAGGGCATCAAGGTTTGGTAGGGTGATATTCAAATCCACAAAAGAAAATGGTCAAATAGTAATTTTAAAGGTGGCACCATGAAACAAAAAATGGCCCCAATCAATCAAGTTATTTTGAGGATCCCTAAATCCTTAAATAGGTTGTGCCATCGCAACTACTAGTGTAGCCTAATTACCAGGATCAACCTCCTCTGGCTTAGAATCATATGCAACAGAATCAAATTCAAGGTCAACTACATTTATCACCATGATAATATACTCATTTTCCAAATATAGCAGCATCAATATTCAATCACTTATGTGAGGCATGAGTAATAAATCTTCCTAAAATCCATCCATTGAAACCTAATAAACGTAGATCAAAGGGGCATAGGAAAAATATATACTATATTTACCATCGATAAAGGGGTCATGACATTTGGACATGTTATCCCTTTAGATATTTAGTATAGGATATGATTGAGAAGTAAGATTTTCAGACTAGAAATCCTCTTACTCCAAAAAACCAACCATTAGGAGTCTTCCAAGACCCCTTGCCCACACATGAAGCAAACACAACACCTACCAATCAAGTTGAGCAACCTAATTAGGTGCATATCAATCCACCTCCCCAAGATTTTGTGGGAATGATCAGTTTTGTAATAGAGGACTAGGAATATCAAAATTGATCTACGCAACCTATGGCTTCATCCAACATTTCATCTTCACTCATATCATCTCATCGGGATATTGGTGTTGCGAGCCAAACAAGGTTAAATTTTTCCTACTTTTGTCACATGCCCGTGCATTTAATTATCAACCCAGGGAGCTTCGTAAACTTGCGAAGGGTCTGAATAAGATTTCTTACAATACCACTTGAGATGAATCCACTAATCCTACTATTGGGGGGTGTTTTCAAAATGGTTGTCAATCATTCGTGCACTCCTCAATAATTTACGTAAGAAGAAAATAATTAAATCTACAAAAATGAAACATTCACACATTCCTAAAAATGAATCTACTACAAATACTGGGAATAGTAATGAGGTAAACGACTTTTCAAAAGCAATAGACTAATCTAGAAAATGGAAGAAAAGTGGGGAAGAAATACTGGCTTGGAGTGGGCCTAGGCTCCAGTAGCTTCCTCCCAGCTGAACACGCGCTAGAAATCTTAGAACTGTAATATATTTATCAAAGTGTTACAATCTCTATCTATCTCTATATATCTATATGAATCTATATCAATCTATATCTCAGAACGGTCTGCACGAGTTTATATAACACACCCGTAGAACTTTTGTTACAAAGAGGTTACAATAGTCGATTCATCCCAGACTAAATTAAGACAGTCTGGTGAATGCAATCGATGTCTGCTTAAAACTGGCATTTGGTTCTAACGGCGGCGTGTTCACTGATTGGTTCGTGCTTCGCCTGGCATTGGTAAGATATTTTCATATGTTGGTGCGATCTCCGATTTAGCTCTACATGACGTAGAGTTGGAACTGCACCAGCTCATTGTTGTCCACGTCGTGTAAATCTAGTCAATGGGTGAAGAACAGAGGTGCCTTCCTTATGAGGAAGGTATCTTATTGTCATGGTGCCTTCCTAGAAGAGGAAGGCGCTTACCTTCTGTTGGCGCCTTCCTGTGGGAGGAAGGTGCTTGCCTTCTAGTGGTGCCTTCCTTATGGGAGGAAGGCACTCGCCTTCTGTGAGGAAGGTGCGTCTTCTAGTGGCACCTTCCTTATGGGAGGAAGGTGCTTTGCCTGTCGTGGCGCCTTCCCGTCGATGCCTTCCCATCGAGAGGAAGGTGCTTCCTTCCTTTTGGCACCTTCCTGGAGGAGGAAGGTGCTTCTCTTTCCTTGGTGCCTTCCTGGAAGAGGAAGGCACCTACGTTCTCTTGGCACCTTCCTGGAAGAGGAAGGCGCCTACTTTCTCTTGGCGCCTTCCTGGAAGAGGAAGGCACCTATGTTCTCTGCATTGACCCCCAAAGAAACAAAGTGCCAGGTCCATCAAAATACCTCGACTGATCCAAATCTAACTAAACCAACTGCAATTCCACAAAACACACTGAAAACACACAAATTAGATAACATGCATAATTTCATCAAATATCTATATAATCATTTATAAAAGTACGCAATCCTTATTATATAACCGCATAATGATCAAGAAAATGTGTACAAAATATGAGCATTTTTGGTGCTCATCATCCCCCCATGCCTAACATATGCCACGCCCTCGTGGCATCAAAACTACAGGTAGCCCGGTTGATCCTTCATCATTGTCGTTTCTTGGAGGGTTCAGCTACCCCTGCGGCCCGAGTCTGTCTCTTATGTGCACTGGAATTTGAAGGTGTGGCTCACCTTTTCCTACATGGAACTGAGGGTGTGGCTATCGATTGTCCCTTTCTCATTCTGGCTGCTACTGGCGATGATCTAGCCAGTGTCATCTCTACTGACTGGAATGCAGCTTTGACAACTTTCCAGAGGTCAACGTCTGGAGGTCTGATCGTTGCTAGAGGGATATCTGAATTATCCCCCCTAGAAGGTACTACTTGGGCCTTGTATAATCTGGTCACTTCAGGAGTAAGCCCTATGTTCTCCTTTGCAATGGCAGTGGCCTCCAATTGGGGGCCATATACCCCCCATCATTCCAAATACCTCCTCATCATGGAGGGTCATCCTCGAGATGAACCATAAATATCCCAGAATTGGTTGTCCTCTACTGGATTAACGCAGATGCCAGAGTCTCCTCTCATCCTTGAGGCTACCTTCCTGGCATCTTTGGCTACTTTCATTTCCTTGAGCAGTCATTCAAACTATTTTTGCCTTTCGATGAATGGTTGCATATCCCACTCATCCTCTTCTAGCTCGGTGAAGGTCACCTTCACCTTCTTTAGAGCCATCCTAGGCCTTTTTCCTCTGGCCTCTACATAAAATGCGATGGCTCAAATAGGGGTCTTCTCTTTCTCCCTAGGGGACATCTCCTCACTCCAAGGGGCCTACTCTGGAGCGTTCTCTTCATTCTGTGCTACTATCTCTGGGGGTGATCCTTTGTTCTCCTGTATATCTGGTGTCGACCCCTCAGGCTCTTCTCCTTCTTCAGGTCTAGGGAGTTCCTCCTTATCCTCTAGTCTTGTCTGCTGATAGAGGCCCTCGCCCTACTTTGTATCACTTAGGATGATGATAGGGGGTATTGTGGGACTTCTCTCCCCCTCACTCCCAAAAATAGAGGAATTCTCCCTTGCCTCCGGGCTGCTCTATCGAGCGTCCGATCGAATTTCCCCCGAAGAGAATACTCATTCGGAAGATGTGGGAGAATTCATCGGGACTTCTTTTGCCCAATCAGTTTGAGTGTATGCATCCCTTATTTCTATTCCCCTATCCTAAAGCAGCTAGTTTTCCTCCCGCAACTGCTGGACCAGCTGCTCGAGCTAGGTGATCCATCTATCTCATTCCTTCAACTCCCCTACATGCTTGTTTTGGTAGTCCTCCAAAATTTGCTGGGTCATCCAGCAATTGGTTTGCCATTCGAGTGCCTCCTCCAAGGCCGCATCGACCTGGTCATTGTTCCTAGAAGTCCCTGCATCTTGTGGGCTCCGATTCATCAATTCCCGAAGGGTTTGGGCTGCAACGTCTACTTTTGGGTCACTTTGTTCTTCCTCTATCGAGAGGAGTCACCATAGATGTTTCCTCCTGGGGATTGGTTCTATTAGGTGAAACTCATCCTCACCGCTAACAAGTGGTGCTCCTTCTTCCTCATGCTCGGGCACTAGGGAATGCCCTCTTCCCTCCATGCTCTCAGGTACTGGTGACTGCCCTCCTTCCTCTATGTTTTTGGGCACTGGTGACTGCCCTCTTTCCTCTATGAAATAGGGCAATGCCAATTTCCCGATGCTCACTATTTCCTCTATAGGGCATCCCTCATCTTGCCCTACTTTGGCAACAACATCGTGTCACCTTTCCTGGCCGTCATCTCCCTCTGCATCGGGGTTCTACCTCTATGCTTTTGCATGGCGGGCAAGTGCCGATATTAGCCCATGGTGGGCTAAGGCGGATGGTGCCCCCTTCTGGTACCAAGTCGCTTCATCCTTTAGGGCATTCACCAAGTAGAAGGGCACATTTAACTTCCTTCCATGCACCAGGTGATTGAGAAACTACACATGATTAGCATGCAGATGGGTATATTTCCTGGTGCATGTGAAGAATCGAGCAACCTGCTTGAACATCTTTCGTAGATTCATGGGGAGACTATTTTTGGGTAACCCCTCCTTGTCTATCTGCACGTTCTCTCCTGGTAGTAGCACCTCGATGTATGACTTTAATAGTCCACCCTTATATACACATTCCCCTGTGAGGGGCAATCCAGTTGCCTGTGAGATGAACTCAGGGGTGACTAGAATTTCTACCCCATGTACTTGGGCCACATCGCCCCTCAAGGAGGTAGCAAACTCCTTGGCTACCTCCATGTCTTGGCCCTGACTGACCAGGGTATAGTATTCGAGCCATCCCTCGGCCTCGAACTGTGTTTTCACCACTCCTTTGATTCCGTCCATATCACCTGGTTCGTTCTTCTTCACTATGTGATTCTTAGACCTTCCTCCCATGGCGCCTTCCCTTACTACCACTATTTTTTTCTATCCTTCCTTCCTCAGGAAGGCACCTTCTTATAGGGAAGGCGCCTAATCCTAGCAGTTATGGAAGGTGCCATATCATTGGCACGCGGTTCTGGCTATGGGGGGATATGATATTTATGACGGCGGTATCTTTTTCGGTACTACATATTTTATAAATAATTATATAAAAATTTGAATTAACATGCGCGTACCTAATTCGATGTTTTAGGCATCGTGAAGGCCACTGATTCATCGATTTGTGACATGGGGGAGGGGTATGGTCATCTGGTGCCGCTCATTCGTGTGATGCTTCATTCTGCTCGAGGTATCCGAGAGGCGTGAGTGCTGGTTGTATGTAGAAGGCATTCTTTGGTACCTTCCCCATGTGGAAGGTGCTAATGTGGCACCTTCTCGATGTTGTCGATACTTTTTGAACGGATGCGCCTTCCGGTGATGGAAGGTGCCTCTGATTGGATGTGTCGTCTGGTGGGGGAAGGCACCTTCTTGATGATGGTACCTTCCTGCTACGGAAGGTGCTCTTGATTGGGTGCGCCTTTTCGATGTGGAAGGTGCCTTGGTCTGCATGCGCCCTTTCGATGTGGAAGGTGCCTTGGCCTACATGTGCCTTCCCGATGTGGAAGGTGCTTCGGTCTGCATGTGCCTTCCCAATGTGGAAGGCGCCTTGGCTTTTTTTTTTTTTCAATAGATATGGTGCCTTCCAGCCATGGAAGGTGCCTATATATATATTATTAGAATTGTGATGGGCGCCTTCTTTATAAGGAAGGCGCCTTCTTCTGGTTGGGCACCTTCTTTATAAGGAAGGTGCCTTCTTCTAGCTGGGTGCCTTCTAGATGTGGAAGGCACCTTCTTCTAGCTGGGCACATTCTTTATAAGGAAGGCGCCTTGTTCTCAGAAATCATGTTGTGATTGACTGGGAAAGGGTGATCAAGCCTTCCTAGTCTTGCTTCATGCTGCCTCAGCTTCTACCTACGAGCCGATGTCGAAATGTTGAGCCAAATCAGGCCTGGTTTCCTAGATACCTATCCCTCGTGTTGTCAGGTCCTCCACCTATAAAAAGCAACCAAAAAAAAGGAAAATAAATGTAGTTAGACGCATTTCGTGCCTGTTAGGCCCTGGGTTAGGATGCCTGCAGCTTGCATGCGGGCGTCGTCCCTGCAAAAACACACTATATAAAAAAAACTACATTAACTAATTTTGGGTGAGCACTTCCATGCCCACCATTTCACCTATGAGAGTTTGGTCCAGATCTAGCAAGATGGGGTCTCCCCCATGCCTATTCTGGATTCTACCTATAACATTTTGGACGTATTATAGGGGCGTAGTCGATGGCCATTGATTGTGAACATGGTGTTGTTGTTGTCAATTGTCTTAACGTGCACCACCCCATTCTTGATGAGCTCTACCACCTCATACGACCCCATCCATATCTGCATTAATTTTCCCTTCCTCTCCTGGAATCAAGAATCGTACAACAATACCCATTCCCCTTCTTGGAACTACTTCAGCTTAATGTGGCTATCATGCCACCGCTTTCTTTGCTTCTATATAATTTTCGTCCTCTGTAAAGCATCTAATCAGATTTCATCTAGATGATTTTGTTTTTGAGCTTCATCCAAGATCAAATTCAATTTTTAAGCCGTTCTCAGTGTCTTGATTTCAAATTCGATGGGCATCATCGCATTTTTCCCATAGACCAGTTGGAAAGGTGTAAAACCTGTGGTGGATTTCCACGTGGTGTTATATGCCTAGACTGCCTCTCGACAACCGTGTAGCCCAATATTTCCTGTGTTGCTACATGGTCTTCGTCAAGATGTTCTCTATTTCTTTGTTTGTCACTTCCACTTGCCCGTTTGCCTACGGATGGTAGGGCGTAGTTTTATTGTGCCAAACTCTGTATTGCTCCATCAGCTCCTCGATCAACTTGGAGGTAAATTAAGGCCCTTGGTCTATTGTTATCTCCCGAGGGACCCCAAATCATGTAAAAATATGGGCAAATAAGAAATTAGTGACTGTTATTTCCTTTGAATCCCTCAATGCCTGTACTTCAACCCATTTGGTGACGTAATCCATACAGACCAAAATGAACCTCCTCCCCATCGAAGGTGGATTAAACGGTCCCACGAAGTCCATGCCCCACTTATCGAAAGGTTCTAGGTGTACCTGATGCTGGAGGGGCATTTCATCTCGATGGGTTGGTCTACCCATCCTTTGGCATTCGTCACACTTGCTGGCATACATAGTTGCATCCTTAAACAGAGTGGGCCAAAAGTACCCAACCTGTAGGATTTTGTAGGCAGTTCGTTTCCCTACAAAGTGTCCTCCACATGGCTCATCGTGACATGCTTTGAGTACTTCTGAGAACTCCTGTTCTGCTATGCATCTTCTTATAATTTGGTCACATCCTATTTTAAATAGGAGACCATCCATCCATAGGAACGATGCACTTTTCTCTATGACCACTTGCTTTTCCCATAAGAGAGAGTAGGTGAGGTCCTTCCGGTGGCCAAGTAATTGGCTATATCTGCATACCACGGGGTTTGCTCACTAATAGTGAACAAATGTTCATCCAAAAACTGGTCTTCCATTGCTTGATGGTCTGCTGGTATCAATCTGGACAGAAAATCTGCCACGACGTTATCCTTGCCTAGTTTGTCGACTATGGTGATGTCAAATTCTTGCAGTAGCAACAACCATCTGATAATTCTTCCGCCAATAGTCAGCTTGCTCATTAGGTATCTGATAGCCACGTGGTCCGTATGGACAAAAACCTTATATCCGATGATATAGTGGCAGAATTTGTTTATAGCATGGACAACTACTAGGAATTCCTTCTCTATCATTGTGTAGTTGAGCTCTGCTCCTACCAAGTTTTTACTGACATAATAAATGGCATAAAATTCTTCGCCATATTTTTGTCCGAGGACTACTCCAATCGCACCGTTGGATGCGTCACAGTAGATATGGAATGGTATGGCCCAATTTGGTCCTCTTAAAACTAGTGCAGATATCAGTTTCTCCTTAAGCAATTGGAACGCTTCTTCGTAGTCTTCCATCCAATTGAACTCCACATCCTTAGATAATAGAGTGTGCAATGGTTTGGCAATTTCGCTAAATTCGGTGATAAATCACCGATAGTATTCGATTGATCCAAGAAAACTTCTTACCTCCTTCTACGTTCTAGGGTTGGGTAGGTCTCTGATGACCTCAATCTTCCTTTTATCCACTTTTATTCCTTCTACAGAGAGGTGGTGCCCCAGTACGATGCCTTCTTGCATCATCATAAAGCATTTTTCATTACTTAGGGACAAATTATTTTCCTTGCTTCTATCGAGCACTCTTTCCAAATTTATCATTGCCTCCTCGAAGGTTTCTCCATAGATGGTGAAGTCATCCATGTATACCTCGACCTCGTCTCCCATCATGTCTGAGAATATGCTAAGCACCGCCCTTTGAAAGGTGGTAGGTGCATTGCACATTCCGAAAGGCAATACCCTATAGGAAAACGTTCCCCATGGGTAGGTGAACGTTGTCTTATCCTGATCTTCTTCTCCTATCTGGATCTGGTTGTATCCACTAAATCCATCCAGAAAGGAGAAGTACTTCCTCCCCGAGAGTGTGTCCAAGACTTGATCAATGAATGGGAGTGGGAAGTGGTCTTTCTTGGTTGCTTTGTTCAATGCTCTGTAGTCCACACAGATTTGCCACTTCCCATTCTTTTTAGGGACCACCACTAACGGTGATACCCACTCGCTATTAGAAATCAGATATATGAATCCGGTAGCCAAGAGTTTGTGCAGTTCTTCCTTGACAATGTCTTTCATTGTCGGGTTCATTCTTCATTGTGGTTGTCGGCTAGGAGTTGCCTGATCATCTAGATAAATCCAATGGGTACAGATCTCTGGGCTGATGCCCTGCATATCTGAGTAATCCCATGCAAATGCTTGTTGGTGCCTTACTAGGAGCTCTTCTAATTTTTTCAGTTGTGTGGGCATCAACCTACTACTGACATTTAATGTTCTTCTTGGCCCAATGTGTATCTGTCGGATGTGGTGATCTTGGGCGCCAGTCAACGGTGATCCAGGTGCGGAGATGGAGGGTTCTCCATGGAGAAACTCCACAATAGCACCATATTCGTCCTCTTTTGTCAACTCCTCCAATGTCATCACCGGTTGGATTATGGACAACTCTGTATTTCCATGCTCGGTGATCATGGGTTCTCCTACTGAGTCGACAGACTATGCTGGAGGTGAAATGGTCAGCCTTTTAACATTTTGCCCATAAAATATTGTCATCAGCCCATCCTAAAAGTTGATGTAAGCATCATCTGTTGCTAGCCATGGCCTCCCCAAGATGAGCAGGTAACCGCCCAGCCTAGTTTTGGATTGCAAAACTAAAAAGTCGGTTGGGTATTCCCATGCACTGACTATTACTATCATGTCTTCCAACATCCCTTTCGGCGATACGGTCGATCGATCGGCTAGCTGTAGCACTGTCATGGTGGGTTTCAGGTTCATGAGCTGTAGCCTCTACATGGTCTCCTGAGGCATTACATTGATGGCTGCTCCGAGATCCACCAACGTGTTGGACAGGGAATGTCCCTCAATTTTTACAGTCAACATCGGGCTGCCTGGGTCTGCATACTTCGGATGGCATGTTCTGCCCATCATCAAATCTACCAGTTTACCCATGACGTTGATAGTTTGGGTTGCTTTTCATCCTTGCCTCCTCAGACGCATCTCTCTGATTGCCTTGGTATATATTGGAACATCTTGGATTGCTTGAAATAATGGAATTGTCACTGTGAGGTTCTTCAAGCTTGACAAGATGTTGAATTCTGGCTGTGTTACTTTTCTCTGTTCTTGCAGTCGGCTAGGAAATGGAGCCTTCGCTCTCTCAAGTGTTTCTTCCTCTTCTACCAAAGGTGTTTCTTCTACCTCTTCCTCCTCTTCTACCAGTGGAGGTGTTCCTACTCCTAGCTGCCTACCTGACCTAAGCTGAATATTGTACATAGGATACATCTCACCCTCCACATTGTATGTTGGCTGGTTCACTCTGTTATTTGGATTTACCATCGATTGTGTGGGTAGCTATGCAGGTCTCACTACTGGAAATGCTGATAAATTCTATTGGGGGTGAGCAGGTGCTACGTTCTATGGAGCTTGATTCCACATAGTGTGGCTTCTCCACTACTGCCCAGGATATGGATATGACATCCATGGCTGCTAGTTCGGGAATGTTGTTGGGGGTGCGTTAGACTAGGGTGATGGCCCCCACCACCCCATGTTAGGTGGTTGAGGTGGTCCTTGGTGCATGTATGGCCCTCCCCCATATGGTGACATTCTGGTTGGCATATTCCCTGTAGGGGGTTATGGCCAACTCTTCCTATTGCCTATGAAATAGGCATCCATGCTTTCAGCCTCCTCCTGATTACTGGGTAGTTGTGGGAACAATCGAGTTTTATGATTCAGCCTGCAAACTGTGCATACTCTGACTTTGTTCTCTGGGCATGCATTCTTTGCATGCCTCCCTCTACATTTTGGACAAAAATAAGCCAATGCTACGTCATTTTCTTGCTTCTTTTTCTCTAACAACAACGTATCCATCTACAATGCTAGATATGAGAGCATTTCGCTCTTTAAATCCTCCATCATGTTACCTATTTCTATCTTTGTGACTGAAGTAGTCACTTTCATGGTTCTGGAGGTGGCCTTGCCTTGCCTTCTTGAGTAGTTCTGGCATAGTTGCCAGATGTCTTCCATAGCATGCTGGTAGACATCACCTTTGGAGATCATGTTAAGAGCCTCCAGTGATTCATTAGTAAGTCCTCTCAAGAAGATGCTTTTGAGGGACTTATCAGATAGTCTCATGTGAGGATATCATTGAAGATTAAAATTGAATCTCTCCCAATACTCTTCGAGAGACTCATCTTCTTTCTGTGTCATGCTCAAGACCTCCTCCCTGGAGTCTCTTGCTCTCCCAAAATCTTGGTATTGCTCTAAAAAGAGCCTCTTCATCTAGTCCCAAGTGGTAATGTGTTTGTCTCCCAGACCGATGAACCATCGCAGAGCTACATCGTCTAATGTAGAAGGAAAGAGTTTTAGCTTTTGTGTATCGGATTTGTAGTCCATAGACCTGCATAAGACATCAAACTTAAATAAAAATAGGTCAGGGTCCTCAGTCGGATATCCTCTAAAGGACGAAAGGTGAGCATGGGATATGTTTTTCATTTTTGCATCTCCTACTCCTTCCTCTATCGAGAAACTAAATCTAGATGAGACTTCATTGTTATCAGCAATTTTTTTAGGAAATGTGGTTTCTAATGCAGTGCTTATGGCCTTATGGTCGTTTAAGACTTTTTGAGTCAAAGCTCTAAGGTTTTCTGGTGAGATCGTCCGATCTTCTACAGCCTTCCACAATAGGGCTTCCTCTAAGGGAGTCCTATTAAACAAGGGATTTATGATGATTCATTCTTCCCCATGTTGATGGGATGAGGAGGCACTTTGCACAAAGTGTGGTTCCTCACTCCAATGGATTGTTGGTGGGTCGGGCAAGTCTAATTCAAATTCAGAATGCTTGGCTAACTCTGGTTCTGATGGATTGGTTCTTATAAACTGATCGTTCAATCCTCTCCTTCTTGAAGAACTCATACAAGGTCAGATGGAAGGTTTTAAGGGTATTTTAAATGATCTAGTTGAGACGCTTCCCCGACAACGGTGCAAAAATGTTGTGGGCCAAACAAGGTTAACTTTTTCCTACTTTTGTCACATGCCCATGCATTTAATTATCAACCCAGGGAGCTTCGTAAACTTGTGAAGGGTCTGAATAAGATTGCTTACAATACCACTTGAGATGAATCCACTAATCCTACTATTGGGGGGTGTTTTCAAAATGGTTGTCAATCATTCGTGCACTCCTCAATAATTTACGTAAGAAGAAAATAATTAAATCTATAGAAATGAAACATTCACACATTCCTAAAAATGAATCTACTACAAATACTAGGAATAGTAATGAGGTAAACAACTTTTCAAAAGCAATAGACTAATCTAGAAAATGGAAGAAAAGTGGGGAAGAAATACTGGCTTGGAGTGGGCCTAGGCTCCAGCAGCTTCCTCCTAGTTGAACATGCGCTAGAACTCTTAGAACTGTAATATATTTATCAAAGTGTTACAATATCTATCTATCTCTGTATATCTATATGAATCTATATCAATCTATATCTCAGAACGGTCTACGCATGTTTATATAACACACCCGTAGAACTTCTGTTACAAAGAGGTTACAATAGTCGATTCATCGTAGACTAAATTAAGACATTCTGGTGAATGCGATCGACATCTGCTTAAAATTGGCATTTGATTCTAACGATGATGTATTCGTTGATTGGTTTGTGCTTCACCTAGCATTGGTAAGATGTTTTCATATGTTGGTGCGATCTCCGATTTAGCTCTACATGACGTAGAGTTGGAACCGCACCAGCTGCTGCTATCCACATCGTGCAAATCTGGTCAACAGGCAAAGAACAGAGGTGCCTTCCTTATGAGGAAGGTATCTTATTGTCATGGCACCTTCCTAGAAGAGGAAGGCACTTACCTTCTATTGGCGCCTTCCTGTGGGAGGAAGGCGCTTGCCTTCTAGTGGTGCCTTCCTTATGGGAGGAAGGCGCTCGCCTTTTGTGAGGAAGGCACGTCTTCTAGTGGTGCCTTCCTTATGGGAGGAAGGCGCTTTGCCTATCATGGCACCTTCCCGTCGGTGCCTTCCCATCGAGAGGAAGGCGCTTCCTTCCTTTTGGTGCCTTCCTGGAGGAGGAAGGTGCTTCTCTTTCCTTGGTGCCTTCCTGGAAGAGGAAGGCGCCTACGTTCTCTTGGTGCCTTCCTGGAAGAGGAAGGTGCCTACTTTCTCTTGGCGCCTTCCTGGAAGAGGAAGGCGCCTATGTTCTCTGCATTGACCCCCAAAGAAACAAAGTTCCAGGTCCATCAAAAGACCTCGACTGATCCAAATCTAACTAAACCAACTGCAATTCCACAAAACACACTAAAAACACACAAATTAGATAACACGCATAATTTCATCAAATATATATATATATCTATATAATAATTTATAAAAGTACGCAATCCTTATTATACATCCACATAATGATCAAGAAAATGTGTACAAAATATGAGCATTTCTGGTGCTCAACAATTGGCATTGCATAAAATTATGCATCACGATAGGGGGTTCAGTTTCTATCACTCCTCCTAGTTAATCCAATCACATCACATCTGCCACAATGCCCACTGGGGGTTCTTAAGGTATCACACCTTCCCCCTAATAAAAAAATCATAAACAAGCAAAATTACAAAAATAACAAAAATCATCAAAAATACCAAAAAAATAAAAAACAATCAAAAATCACAAAAAAACAAAAATCATCAAAATCACAAAAATAACAAAAAAATCATCAAAAAATCCAAACAAATCAGAAAACACAAAAATAATACAAAACATTAAAACACAAAAATATTTGCATTCTATTATCATGAATTTCATCATATGCCTTCAATAGATGCATTGCATTAGGAATATTCATTCATTGCATTTGCATTAAAATAGGTTGTGTCTAAATTCTTATGAATGAAACCATGTTTGTATGTCAATCATGAATCCACATATCCTTATCATTTATAACTTAACTTGTGAGTAATTGTATTTTTCAACACAACTAATGAGGTGCTATAAGGTGTATACTGGGATTTTTTGATCATTCAACCATTCCTAGTTATATTTCTAGATTTTGTAGAAATTTATCTTGGATTTTGAAGGTAAGATCTATTTTTCGAGTACCTTGCATATCTCAAAATTCCAACACAATTTTACACATTAACAATTCGAGTCCGAACAAGGAAGTATGACACTACAAAGTGATACTTGTCACTTGAAGCGAAATGTTTTCCTTGCTCATGTTATTATGCACATGGTCTAGAGTGTTGAGAATTGAAAAAAGGACAAGCTCCCTCCTACCCAAACAATCCCTTTCTCTCTCATAAAATGAGCAAAGTCCCAAAATAATGCAAAATAAATAGTGATTTTCATCACTAAGAAAATATCTTGCTCACAAAAAACAAAACAAAATAAATAGTGGTTTTCACCATTAAGCATGAACATGTATCCCATGTTGAGCAAGGTGTTGCAAGAGTTTTGTCATTGTTGTCAACACAATTAGTTAGATCCAATGATGTAGTGGACAGATAGTTCAAAAGTCATTCAGATGTAGAGGACAAAATTTCAAAGGTTATTCAGAACATGGACAGTGAGTTTCCAAGAAGACCATAGTTGCATTTTTGCAAAAATTCAAAGAAAAAGACAAGTAAGAAAAGTTTCACGATATCACGACATATTCAGCAGGCAAGAAAAACTGTCGCGATTTCGCGACATGTTTGAGGAGAGAGAAAAAGCAAGCAAAATTGTCACGATTTCATGACATGGCCGAGGAGAGAGAAGGTGCAAGGAAAACTATTGCGATTTCATGACATGTTCGGAAGAAAAGCGCTAAGAAAACTGTCACGATTTCACGACATATTTGGAGAAAAAGTGCTAAGGAAGAAAACTATCACGATTTTGTGACATGTTTGGAGAAAAAGCGCTAAGGAAGAAAACTGTTGTGATTTTGTGACATGTTTGGAAGAAAAGAGCTATGGAAGAAAACTATCATGATTTTGTGACATGTTTGGAGAAAATGCGCTAAGGAAGAAAACTGTCGCGATTTCGCGACATGTTTAGAGAAAAATCTCCAAGGAGGGAAAGTGTCGCGATTTCACAAAATGTTGGGTTTTCGTGACTTGAAGAGGAGAGAGAATGTACAAAGGCAAGTATGTCGTGATTTCATGAAATGTTATGTTTTCACGGGAAAAAGGCAAAAAAGAGCTTAAGGCAGCAAAAGTGTCGCGATTTCGTGACATGTCATGTTTTCGCGGGTGCAAGCCGAGAAAAGGACAAAGAGGCAAAAAGTGTCGCAATTTCACGACAAGTTGCAAGAAAAGCCTCCGAAAGCTGAAAGCATCGCGATTTCGTGACAAGAGTGAGGATGACATCAGCAAAAGTTAGAAGTGTCACGATTTTGTGACAAGAACAGTGGCAAAGCAGACAAAGGCCAAAAGTGTCACATTTTTGTGATAGCAGGGCAAATAAGGTGTACAGATGCAAAAGGTGTTGCGATATCGTGACATGTTGTAGTTTCACAGGAGAAGCTACAAAAAAAATGATATAGGAGGTAGAGGCGATTGAAGCCGAAAAAGTTGAATCTGGGCCGATAGAGATTAGGGTTTTGCAGCTAATGATCTTTAGGGTTTGCAGCCGACTAAAATTAGGGTTTTTCAATCGACTAAGTTTAGATCTTTGCTCATAATTTTATGCTATAAAAGGAGGACAGTTTTGAGATTTGAAAATATCGAAGTGTGCAAATTATGTCTACTATGTGCAGAAATCGAATCGTGTCGATCGACTGTTCAGTAGCAGAGTGTGCAAAGCATTAGCGAAGAAGCAGTCTGCTCAGAACCAGTTAGGGTGAAGAAAAATTTGTGCAAGTGAAGTCCACAGAGAGCAGAAAGTGAGTTGTATCAAATTAAGATGAGTGTGAGGCAAGAGTGTAGAGAAAGCAAAAAAAGCACACAGAAGCAAAAGCAATAGTTCGATTGTGTCGAAGCAAAGTGTGAGAGTTAGTTGCGAAGAAGCATACTGGTGGTGCGAAGCTTTTGCACAGCAGAAGCAGAGTGCATAGAAACTACAGACTGTGTGTAATAAGATGAAAGTATTATTACTATAAATTTTCATTATTTCTATTGAAGTCCAAGTTGTAGCTTGGCATAAGGGGTTGGTGCTCCTTCCAGTAGGTGCTGGTGAATTAGGGGTTGGTGCTCCTTTCTGTTGGTGCAAAAAACTTGAGGGGTTGGTGCTGATAAATAAGTTGTAAAGTTGTTGCTTTGCAAAGACTAGATTTGGATGGTAGTCCAAGCAGTCATTTTTGAGGAGTAGCCACATTGGTGAGCCTCGTTAAATCTATGTTATGTGTGATGCTCTCTTATTATATCTGGTTTGAATTTGCTTTATTTCAGCTTTAAGTATTGCAAGTTTAAGATTTTAAAAGATCACACTGATTCACCCCCCTCTTAGTGTCACTGTAATTATAACAATTGGTATCAGAGCTAGGTTCCTGAATAGGCTCAAACAACTAGGGTGATCTTGGAAGTGATGCAATGGCAAGTGGTGAAGGTTTCTCCTCAAACAAAGCACCATTGTTTGATAGAACTAATTATACATTCTAGAAAATTAGAATGTAGACAGATCTCTATGCTTTGGATTTTGACATCTAGGGTGTAGTAGTTAATGGTTACAAAGCTCCCACCACCGCTCCAACAGACACTATCGATAAAAAGGCATTTGAAAATGATTCAAAAGCAAAAAATGCCATCATGTGTGGACTAGTGGATAGTGAGCTAGTCAAGATCATAAATTGTGAATTAGCGAAAGATGTATGGGATAAACTAGAGAACATTCATGAAGGAGATGATAGGATCAAGGAGGCCAAGCTTCAAACACATCGAGCTCAATTTGAATCCTTAAATATGGACAATGATGAGAACATAGAGGCCTTCATGCTAAGATTCAATGGAATCACTAATTCAATCAGAGGTCTCGACGAAGACATGGATGATGCTACGATCGTGAAAAAGGTATTAAGATCACTCCCTTCAAGGTTTGATTCTAAAGTCTCAGCCATAGAAGAATCTAAAGATCTGAATTGTTTTAGTATGGATGAGATGCATGGTTCTTTGACTGCTTTTGAAATGAGAATAGGAAGGTCTAATCCCACAGATAGAGAAGCAACCTTTAAAGCCTTAAAAGGCAAAGATACAAAACAAGAGTCTGAAGAAGAGGATGTATCAGATGAAATGGAAGCAAATTTTGTCAGAAAATTGAGAAAGGGAAAAGGAAAATACAGAGGAAAGCTACCTTTTAAATGCTTTAACTGTGGAGGCATTGGGCACTTTATGAAAAAATTTCCTCTTAATGAGAAGAACCAGGGTGAGGAAGCTTCGCACTAAGAAAGAAGTGACTGGAAGAAGAAATCAAACTTCAGGAAAGGAAAATTCAAAAAGAAAAGCTTCATCTCTAGAAATGCAAATTCTTCAGAGGACAACTCTAGTGAGGATTCTAAAGAAGAAATAGGTGAAGCTCTGTTCATGGCATTTGAATCAAAAAAATCGAAAGAGGTAGAACAATCAAAAAAGAGGGAAGTAATGAATTCTAAAGTTTTTGCAAAAATTCCTGAGGCTGAAGTAGATCTAGAAGGTGAGCTGGTCTCTGCTCTTGTAGAATGGAAATCTGAGAAAAGAAAGAATTATAAACTTTCAAGAAAGCTTGAGGATGCAAATGAAATCATAACCAGCTTGAAAATACAGATAGAAGAATACAAGAAAATGTCTGAGGATCTCGAAGTTCAGATAACCATGAAGATAGATTACTGCTGTAAACTAGAAGAAGAGAATGTTAGTCTACGAATGCAGATGCAAGAACTGGATCGGAAAATCAGCTGCCATCAAAAGCGTGAAGAAATTTTGATGAAGCTGGATAAAATTTTAAGTGATCAAAGACCTGCTGGCATCAAATTTGGTCTAGGCTTCATGGAAGGAGAATCGTCAAATGGACCAAAAGCCATAAATGTAGAAACTGTAAGGAATGAAGAAAAGAAACAGACTGATGAAAGAAAAACAACTCAAGCAAATGAAAATAGTAATGCCTGGCCCAAAAAGAGAACTGACAATGATGGATTTACCAAGGTCACAAATCAAAAGAAAAGATCTATGGCTCCTAAAACAACCTGGCAAAAACCATCTTTTAGGTTCAATCATTTCTTTTCTGGTTTCTGTTTCAAGTGCAATGGTTATGGGCATAAAATTGCAGATTGCAAGTATAATGCAGGTCCAAGAAATCTCTTCAGTAGAAATGCTTTTTTGCCATTAAATTATGCAGTAGAATGTTTTAATTGTCATAACTTTGGACATATTGCAAGAAACTGTCGCAGTCCTTTAGCTGCAAATCCACCACAAAAAATAAAATTTCAACCAAATAGGACAAAACAAAATAAAAATCCTTCTGAAAGATATACTCAAGATTCTAGAAAAGGAAAGTCCAAACTAGAGCCCAATATGGTAGCCAAATCATAGTGGAAACAAAAAGAGCAATCTCAGGAAGAAAAGGAATCCCTAATAGTTCAAACAGCTTTCAAGGCACAAAGTAAAAGGGTTCCATGGATACTTGACAATAGATGCTCAAGTCATATGACAGGTGATAAACAAAAATTTGAAAAATTACAAAAATATGAGGGTGGTTCTGTCAAATTTGGAAATAATGATGGAGCTAAGATAATCAGAAAAGGATCAGTTAAAATTGGTGATGGGAAGATCAAGTCAGAATAAGTTTTGTTTGTAGATGGTTTGAAACATAACCTGTTGAGTGTCAGTCAGATCTGTGATAAAGGACATGAAGTTGTTTTCAAGAAGTAGGGTTGTGAAGTCAAGAAATCAAACAGTGGGAAATTGATAGCTACTGGATCAAGGACATCCGACAACCTGTACACGCTCTCAAAAACTTTAGAAGGTAATTGTTTCATTGGACAGGAAGAAGAAAACTGGCTATGGCACAAGAGGCTTGGACATATTAGTTTTGATAATCTAGTGAAAATTAGCTCAAAACATGCTGTAAGAGACATTCCAACCATTAGAAAACCTTTTAATAGCATTTGTGCTTCTTTTCAAAAGGGAAAGAAAACCAGAACCTCATTCAAAACAAAAGAGTACCACACCAGCAAACCTCTGGATCTTATACATACAGACTTGTGTGGACCCATGAGAACTCAAAGCATAAATGGTGACAAATACTTTATGTTGTGTATTGACGACTATTCCAGAATGACATGGATATTCTTATTAAAGAATAAAATAGAAGCTTTTGGAATGTTCAGATCTTTCAAACATCTAGTTGAGAATGAAATAGAAAAAAGAATTAAATGTTTGCGATCAGATAGAGGAGGAGAATTCATCTCAGATGAGTTTATAGAATCAGGAGATAATATTCAGCAGCTAGAACACCCTAGCAAAATGGCATGGTAGAAAGAAAGAACATAATAGTACAGGAAATGGCACGAACTATGCTAGCCGAAAACAAAATAGCAGACAAATTTTGGAAAGAAGTAGTCCATACTGCAGTATACATCCAAAACAGGCACATGTTGAGAACTCATGAAAGCAAAACTCCTTATGAGCTGTGGTTTGGTAGAAAGGCAACAACAAAACACCTCAGAGTTTTTGGCTATAAGTGTTACATCAGAAAAACTGAAGACAATCTTGGGAAGTTTGAAAATAGAGCAGATGAAGGTGTTTTTGTTGGGTATTCGATAAAAAGAAAAGCTTATAAATGTTACAACAAGAGACTCAAGAAAATTGTGGACAGTGCTGATGTTAAATTTGATGAAGGAAGGGAAAGAATAGTTAACTATGAAGAAAACTATCCAATTTATGAAGAAGTCATTGAAGGAGATGAGGAAAATGAAACAGAAAAGAAACCAACTCTTAACTCAGATGACTTAATTGATGATTCAGAGGTGGAAGAAAATAAGAAATTCAAAACAGGCAGCTGGCAAAAGAATCATCCTAGAGATCAAATAATTGGAGATCCCATAGCTGGTATTTAGACAAGAAAGAAAGTAGTAAGTAACTACTCTCTTTTATCCAGCATTGAGCCCAAAAATATAGCTGAGGCAAGCAAAGATGATAGTTGGATGAAGGCAATAAATGAAGAGTTAGATCAGATTGAAAAGAATAGAACTTGGGAATTAGTTCCTAGACCGGCAAATAAAAATGTAATCGGCACCAAATGGATATTTTAGAATAAATTGAATGAAGATGGACAAGTAGTTAGAAATAAAGCTAGATTGGTATGTAAAGGGTATGCACAAGTTGAAGGCATTGATTTTGAAGAGACATTTGCACCTGTGGCCAGATTAGAAGCAATCAGAATGTTTCTAGCCTTAGCAGTTCATAAGAATTTTAGAGTTTACCAGATGGATGTAAAATCAGCTTTCTTAAATGGGAACCTTGAGGAAGAAGTTTATATTGAACAACCAGATGGTTTCCAAATTGGTGAAGATCCCAATCTTGTCTGCAAATTAAAGAAAGCTTTATATGGATTAAAACAGGCACCCCGAGCATGGTATGCATGGCTAGATAACTATCTCTCTCAATAGGGGTTTAAGAAAGGCATGGTGGACGATGAATCTGTATGTCAAAACAGAAAATGGGCATCTTATTGTTCTTGTTGTTTATGTAGATGATATCATATTTGGCAGCAACAAAGATGAATCATGTAAAGACTTAGCAAATAAAATGCAGAAAGAATTTGAAATGTCCATGATTGGTGAACTGTCTTACTTTCTTGGGTTACAAGTTAATCAAAATGAGAAAGGCATATTTATTTCCCAAGTCAAATATGTGAAAGAGATGCTAAAAATATTCACAATGGAGGACTGTAAGCCAGTTAGCACTCCTATGGTGACAGGCTGCAAGTTGAGTAAAGATGACAAATCTCCACCTGTAGATCAAACCATGTACAGATCAATGATTGGAAGCTTACTTTATTTAACAGCTACTGGACCGGATATTCTGTAGGCAGTTTGCATGGTAGAAATATTTTAGGCCAGTCCCAAAGAGACTCATGTGACAGCAGTAAAAAGGATTCTCAGATATCTCAAGGGTAGTATGGAGTATGGGTTATGGTATCCGAAAGGTAAATACTTCACCCTTATATCTTATTCAGATGCAAATTGGGAAGGATGTGTTGATGATAGGAAAAGTACAAGTGGAGGTGCTTTTTATCTCGATGATAGGTTGGTTGCTTGGCACAACAAGAAACAAGAGTCAGTTTCTTTATCAATAGCTGAGGCAGAATATATTGCAGCAACAACTTGTTGTACACAAGTTTTGTGGATGAAACAAACTTTGAAAGATCTTGGTATTAATTTTAGTGAACCAATATCAGTTAAGTGTGATAACACCAGTGCAATTAACATCTCCAAGAATCCAGTAATGCATTCACGAACAAAACACATTGCCATTAGGTATCATTTCTTGAAGGAGAAAGTTGTAGAAGGAGAAGTTAAATTGGATTTTGTCCCAACCACAAAACAAGTAGCAGATATTTTTACAAAACCATTGCCCAAGGAAGTGTTTGAGTACCTTCAAAACAAATTGGGAGTAGTCACACTTCCCAAGAAGTGACTAGCTACAGGGATCACTTTCTCAGGGGGAGCATTTGAATATTTGACTATTCTTTTGCTCATGATCATAATTTGTGCTAAGTGCAACAAATTGTGCCTAAGAATTGTGTGTATGGACTCAGGGGGAGTCTGCAGCAGCCCTTTGGTATTATTGAAAAAGGGGGAGAATATTTATAGGAATTTACATAGGTGTTGCCAACAATTCCAAAGGGGGAGATTGTTGAGCAAGGTGTTGCAAGAGTTTTGTCATTGTTGTCAACATAGTCAGTTAGATCCAATGATGCAGTGGACAGGCAGTTCATAAGTCATTTAGATGTAGAGGACATAAGTTCAAAGGTTATTCAGAACATGGATAGTGAGTTTCCAAGAAGACCATAGTTGCCTTTTTGCAAAAATTCAAAGAAAAAGACAAGTAAGAAAAGTGTCGCGATATCGCGACATATTCAGCAGGCAAGAAAAATTGTCACGATTTCATGACATGTTTGAGGAGAGAGAAAAGGCAAGCAAAATTGTCACGATTTCGTGACATGGCCGAGGAGAGAGAAGGCGCAAGGAAAACTATCACGATTTCATGACATGTTTGGAAGAAAAGTGCTAAGGAAGAAAACTATCACGATTTCGCGACATGTTTGGAGAAAAAGCGCTAAGGAAGAAAACTATCGCGATTTCGTGACATGTTTGGAGAAAAAGCGCTAAGGAAGAAAACTGTCGCGATTTCGTGACATGTTCGAAGAAAAGAGCTAAGGAAGAAAACTGTCGCGATTTCGTGACATGTTTGGAGAAAATGCGCTAAGGAAGAAAACTGTCACGATTTCGTGACATGTTCGGAGAAAAAGCTCCAAGGAGGGAAAGTGTCGCGATTTCACGACATGTCGAGTTTTCATGCCCCAAAGAGGAGAGAGAATGTACAAAGGCAAGTATGTCATGATTTTGCAACATGTTATGTTTTCGTGGGTGAAATGCAGAAAAGAGCTTAAGGCAGCAAAAGTGTCGCAATTTCACGACATGTCATGTTTTCGCAGGTGCAAGCCGAGAAAAGGACAAAGAGGCAGAAAGTGTCGCGATTTCACGACAGGTTGCAAGAAAAGCCTTCGAAAGCTAAAAGCGTCACGATTTCACGACAATAGTAAGGATGACATCAGCGAAAGTTAGAAGTGTCACAATTTTGTGACAAGAACGGTGGCAAAGCAGACAAAGGCCAAAAGTGTCACATTTTCACGATAGCAGGGCAAAGAAGGCGTACAACTGCAAAAGGTGTCGCGATATCGCGACATGTTGTAGTTTCACAAGAGAAGCTATAGAAAAAATGACAGAGGTGGCAGAGGTAGTTGAAGCCGACAAAGTTGAATCTGGGGCGACAAAGATTAGGGTTTTGTAGCCAATGATCTTTAGGGTTTGCAGCTGACTAAAATTAGGTTTTTTTAGTTGACTAAGTTTAGATCTTTGCTCATAATTTTATGCTATAAAAGGAGGACAGTTTTGAGATTTGAAAATATCGAAGTGTGCGAATTATGTCTGCTATGCGTAGAAAGTGAATCATGTCGATCGACTATTCAGTAGCAGAGTGTGCGAAGCATTAGCGAAGAAGCAGTCTGCTCAGAACCAGTTAGGGTGAAGAAAAATCTGCGCAAGTGAAGTCCATAGAGAGTAGAAAGCGAGTTGTATCAAATTAAGCTGAGTGTGAGGCAAGAGTGTAGAGAAAGCAAAAAAAGCACACAGAAGTAGAAGTGATAGTTTGATTGTGTCGAAGCGAAGTGTGAGAGGCAGTTGTGAAGAAGCTGACTGGTGGTGCGAAGCTTTTGCACAGCAAAAGCAGAGTGCATAGAAACTGCAGACTGTGTGTAATAAGGTGAAAGTATTATTACTATAATTTTTCATTATTTCTATTGAAGTCCAAGTTGCAGCTTGGCATAAGGGGTTGGTGCTCCTTCCAATAGGTGCTGGTGAATTAGGGGTTGGTGCTCCTTTCTGTTGGTGCAGAAAACTTGAGGGGTTGGTGCTCCTTCCAATTGGTGCTAGTAAATAAGTTGTAAAGTTGTTGCTTTGCAAAGACTGGATTTGGATGGTAGTCCAAGTAGTCATTTTTGAGGAGTAGCCACATTGGTGAACCTCGTTAAATCTGTGTTGTGTGTGATGCTCTCTTGTTATATTTGGTTTGAATTTGCTTTATTTCAGCTTTAAGTATTGCAAGTTTAAGATTTTAAAAGATCACACTGATTCACCCCCCTCTCAGTGTCACTGTGATTATAACATCCCAAAAAATCAAAGGAAAATAAGGGGGTAATGAGCTTGAATCCCCATGGTGTGATCTCCATTATAGCAACAGGTTGAATGAAACCTGCCTGGCAATGGAGTAGCTTTTTATTTGGTGATATGTATGTCACATTAGTGACCTTTTTTTGTATAGACCAATGTTAGCTTATGGATGAGCTAGCTTTAGATGGCTTGTATTGCCTAATAGTCTAGTTTAACTATGTCCAAAATTAGTATCATGATGACCATAGGGTGATCCTCATTACAAAAAAAGGTTGAATGAAACCCATCTAGCAATGAGGTAGTCTTATGCATCATCAAATCCATTCACTGTGTACATATAGGGATAATGAATATCATGGCCTTCTTAATAGGTTTGTATCTCTTAGGAGTCTTGTATAGTCATTATACAACTTTTTATCAATTAACTAGGGTGTTTGAGTCTCATGGAAAACCTCAAAAACTTTCCCTATAGAAACAAATCATTTCATCAAAAAATCACAGTTTTCCTTATGAAATTTTATTTATTAAGGGGTGTCCATAAGATAGGATAGATACCAAATGAATATCAACAATGATATTTAGATGGCCACTGACTATTTTATGCATATATTTTAGTTTATAGAAGCTTATTGGGAAAACCCCTACAAATCACATCATTTCATCTCACATATACATGGATAAATGATTAATTCTTATGATAAGAGTTAACATTTTCATTAATAATTTTTATACATTTTGTGGTGTCTGCCATTAGTTTGTTACACACATTAGATTCATTACTTATGTTTTAAGTCATTAAAACATGCAGGTACATTTGCATTAGATCATCCACATGAAATTAATGCATTACATACACATTCCCAATATCATATGACAAAAATTAAATGTGTAATCAATAAAAACAAATCAATACATGCATTTAACATTAACTACTACATTCACATAAGCATACACAGTAGTACATTCATACATTTATATCATAGAATCTAATTGTACATCTATCATTTAACTATTACATGTCATTAGTACATCACATACATAGCATAATCACATCATTATATAGGTATTAAATCTATTAATGCATCCATAAACATAAATCAAATCGATAAAACACAAATTTTTTTGATTAGTTAAAAAATTTATATTATGTATAGGTTTTAACAGGGACCCAAAATCTGATTACAAGTAGGTTATAGAAGTCGAGAACCCAAAACAAGACAAAACATGACACAACCCTTCAAAAGTGAAATACCACAAAGGTTGTATGTGAGTTATAGCCACCAAAATATAGCATAAAATAGAGGATATCCTTATGTATAACATAAAAATAGTAGAAAAAGGATGTTCCAGGTGTAAAAGATAAAGCTTCTAATAAAATTGCGTAGAAAGGATACCCTTAGGCTTCTTGGGCTTCTTCATCAGGTTCGACTCCAACCTCCTGAAGCTCATCATTTGACGTATCCATGTCAACATCCTTGTCCTTACCTTAGTCATCCATAGGAGCAACAACAACCTTGACATCCTCGATAGGGGTTTTAACAACATCCTCAAAGAAAGTCTTCCTAAAGAAAAATAAATTTAGAGCAATGCACAAGTCGGCCAGTTAAGACATATAATTGGAGATAGAATTAATGATAAACTACTACATGTAATGGTCAGGGGTATCCTTCTCATCATACTTTGAATCAATGATTAGGAATTTATTTTTTTGAGCCAACTTATTCATATGAATAGAAGAGAAAACACTTTTTAGTTCAGGGTCGGGGGAGTTGCTCTTGGATATTTTTCTCAACCTACAAATTGTTTCAATTACCTCTTTTTTTTGTAGAAATCACAGGAGTGATCAAGGATTGAGGAGTGGTTTGATATGAGCTAGGATTTATGGTGATAATATTTTCCTTAGGAGTAGGAGGCATAATGGCACCTTAGGGGTAGTGGATTAGCCAATGATTATATAAAACATTAAACAAGCCTTGGTGAGTAGGCAATTCAGAGCTATTTTTATTTCAGCTATGTTCATTGGTATAACTGATGGAATAGAAACTAAGGTATATTCACCATGTTAACATCTCAAAAATGGTTGAAAAATGTAAAATGGAAGCTTCATATGACCTTATCAGGATCATCGACCGTGACAAACTCCATGCTAGGCTTTAACCCACTTCTCCATGGGGAGGGGAGCTCCTCATGATGTATTCCCATCCGAGATTTTTTACATAGCTCCTTGTCTTTAATATCTTTAAATTTAGCATCCCAATTATGTTTCTCTCTGCAAATTGATCTACCTTTGGCCTATTATCTAGTGATTTCGACAAAAGTCTTGACGTCAACACCATACGTCTTGTTGTGAATGATCACTCTACCATTATCCCATGAACTCAAGAATGCCATAGTAATATTGGAATTCTCATATTTAAATTTATAAAAAAATGGGAGGAAGCCCCTAGTAAAAGGATGGCTTCAGCAATTGAGTCCATTCTAACACAGGATAGCTCAACAAAATTCATTGCTACAACAAAGAAATGATTTTGGATATGCAATTGGATTAGGAAAATATCAAAATGAATTGGAGCAGGGCAAGAATAAAAAGAAATAGCAAGGAGTTCAAAAATAGAAACAATCCAACCACCTTCTCGACAAGGGTGCCAAGTGAGTTGGGGATGGGAAAATTTGCACAATCGAGGAGCTCATGAGAGAAAATGCATGCAAATTTATGTAAATTAAGCATGTGGGAATCCTTTCCAAATGCCCACATGATGGAAAATTTGAGCTAGAAAAATAAAACCAAGGACAATATATGAGGGAAGGGGCTAATGTGGATGGAGGATGGAATTTTTTGAAAAGAAAAATTGAGAGGAGTGGGAGACATGGTGAAACCAAGGCGGATGGATAAGATGACCAAGGGAGATAGGAGGGAAAATATGATGGAATAATGGAGGGTAGCATGGAAAGTATGGAAACAAATTAAATGAAATATGAAAATCCACAAAAAAGAAAACCTTGAAAGGTGGTCGATCGGGGAATAAGGTTGACAAACCCAAAAAAATTGGTTAAACCATGAACCAAGGTTGCATGTGAATTAACAAAGAAAGGAACAAATTCAATGAACATTTTTCCTATTTGAAAAAGGGCTGACTTGCTCCGCATTAGCATTGGTCTCACTTGAAGATAAAATATCTTGCTCTACAACAACCACCAACCCTTGAGGAAGACTATTGGTCCATGTCATCAAATTGGTGGAATAGGCACCGATATTAGCTAATTTGTTAGCTACCTTATTACTTTCTCTAAAGGTATGCTGAAAGATTATTTATTGGAAGGTTTGACTGATAGTCCTAGCTTCATCAATGCAATTCCTTATCTTCCAAGAGGGAATTTTTGATTTTTTTAAATAATTGATGATAGTCAAAGAATCAACTTCAACCATGATTTTATCAGAGTAATATTTAGCCAATACCATGCCATGCCATAAAGCTCTAGCTTCAACAACTTGATTCGTTTTATTTCCCAAAAATTTAGCAAGTGCTAGGATGACCCTACCACTATAATATCTAAGGATACCCCTAGCTCCAGCAATTCTAGGGTTACCCTTGGCAACACCATAAAAAATTAGTTTGAGCCATTCTGAAGGAGAGGGAATCCATTTGGAATCACTTTTGATATTAGAAAGAGGAATCAAATGACTGTCCATAATAGGAAAATTAAGATATAGGCCTAGAGAAACCTTAAAACAAGAAATAGGATGATATGGAAGAGGAAAAATGAGGTATTATCTATAGAAAAGTAAAGAATTTTGTTCAAAACACAATCTGGACTTAGCAAGATGTTAGAAAATGTTCTACAATTTATTTCCAACTAGACTTACCAACAAAAATGATGAATACAAAATTACCACATCATTTTGAGATGAGGATTACAAAAAGGATTCGACCATTGGGTGAAAAGGTCAACAATGGAGCATGGTTCTACCCAAAGGATGTGGAAGAAGTCAAAAAGTTTATTGAGGATGGAAGAAGAGAAAGGGTAAGCAAGAAAAATGTGGTGGGGGGATTCCCAATATGACAAGCAAATAAAACACCTATTGGGGATGGGTAGACCTCTTTTGAGAAGGTTGTCAATGGTAAGAATATTTTCTTGAATGGCTACCCAAGAAAAAAGGGCAATTTTGGGAATCAGGTATTTTGGCCATAAAATACTAAAGGATATTAGCAGCTCTTCATGGATCAAAAGAAGTTGGTAAGTCGAATTCATAGAAAAGTCGACATAATCAATGAATTCCTAGAATAATTGATCATGTGGAATCCCTTAAGGAATTAATTAGGAGTTGAGAAGAAATTGCAATTCTCTAGATTCCTTAGGATGAGTAAGACTACTGATAATTTTCCAAATTTTTGTTATGCTAAAAAATGATGAAATTGGAAATATTTTTTACTGCATTGAAGAAATTTGTACCCTGCAAGTATTTGCGGCTGACAATGAGGGTCCAATTAGACTCCACGTTCAAAATTAGTTGCCAAGCCTACTTTTCTAGAAGGGCTAAATTTAGGAGGTGTAGTCTCCTAAGTCCAAGCCCTCCAAAATGTTTTGGCTGATACACTTTATCCCAAGAAACAAGGTGGAAACTGAAGAACACAAGCTTATATTGAGAGGGGGGTGAACAGTATAAGACCACTTTTTACTTTTATTTCCCAAACAGTATTAATCAATATAATCAATGGTAATATCAATAGCAATAACCAAAGCAATGCACAAATCATCACACATAATAGAGACACAAATTTTAATGTGGCTCACCCAATGTGGGCTACCTCCACAAAGAAAATATTTCTCAAATAATCTCTTGGGAATCCTTCCCAATTACAATGTTTATGGACCTCTGTCCAAAGGAGATGCTGATCCCCTAAATCTCAAGTTTGTGGATCTCCAACAAATATCTTAGGAATCAATTCTCTATTACAATGTTTATGGACCTCTGTCCAAAGGAGATGCTAATCCCCTAAATCTCAATTTTGTGGATCTCCAACAAATCTCTTAGGAATCAATTCTCTATTACAATGTTTATGGACCTCTATCCAAATGGGATGTTGATCCCCTAAATCTTAAGTTTGTGGATCTCTTCCACAAGAGAACTCTTTCCCCTTCTGCTCTGGCTAGTGATCTAGAAGACTTTATCTCTCTGCTGCATTGACTGGTGGATCTCTCCCCACTTGAAGACTCCTCACTCATATTTGTATTCAATTGTCCTGGTTGCTGGATCTCTTATCCACTGAGACTCCAACTTTAATAATAATATTTAGCATCTTAAATCTTCAACCAAAAATTATTCTTTTAAAACTTTAACGCATCAAAATATTTCATAAACATTCCACACTCTACTTATGACTCCCCTAAACCTTTTATGTCCACTATAATATCCAAACATTCAAATCAAAAATATATTTTATTTTCCTTCACCTTATAACTCCTCTAAAAAGATATTCAATAAAAATTTAAAGGACAATATCCCCTTTCCAAAAGACACCACATGCACAAATTAATTTTTATGCCCTAAAAGACTTTGGCATGAGAAACATAAATAACCTTATGACTCCCTCTATGTTAAACTTTATTTTTCTTTCAAAATTTAATCAAAAATATATCTTTGCCCATACCTTTAACAAAATTTGGCACGCGCAAACTTATAACTCCTCTAAAAAGATATTCAATAAAAATTTAAAGGACAATATCCCCTTTCCAAAAGACACCACGTGCCCAAATTAATTTTTATCCCCTAAAATACTTTGGCATAAGCAACGTAAATAACCTTATGACTCCCTCTATGTTAAACTTTATTTTTCTTTCAAAATTTAATCAAAAATATATCTTTGCCCATACCTTTAACAAAATTTGGCACGCGCAGATGGGTTTTGACCCTTCAACCTCTAGTATCTCAAATCTGTCCGCGACCACCTGGGTTATCCACTTGGATGGAGCTAAAACATGCAAGGACCAATTTTATACCTTTGTTCTTCCTTAACCCAAGGTTAAAAAGAAATGGAGCCACTATCATTTGACCTCCAGACCTCCTTGTTCTCAAGGCTTACACACCAACCATCAACTGACTTCTCTATGTTTTCGAATGAGATCGAATAGGAATGAATACAAATTTCACCTCTTTGTCTTTATCCTCTATGAAATATGTGCAATTTCTATTTGATGTTGTATCACCAAAAAATTGAATCACATGCTCTTTGTTTTCATTTGTCGCACCGTTGAGAAGCAAATTACGTGCATCTTTTCTTCTTCCAAGGTGTGGCTTTCACATCATTTGATAATCATTTTTGCCATTCAAAATTTGCAAAACTTTAATACATATTTAAATTAAAAGCGTCGACACTTCAACATTTAAATAGGTTGTTTTCAATGGAAATATCGTCAGCGCATTATTTAATGCTCTCCTTTTTTTTTATAATAAAGTCATGGCCCATAATATTTAATTAAATAATTTAAATATTAAATAAATTAAATCAAATAACCTTTTGTCTGTGATTTCAATCTCTTTAAACCTTGGGTCCAGACGATTATTTAAACTCTTATCTTTTATCTAAATATTATAATAATATTATTAAGCTTGCTTCTCTTTGTCTTTTGAAGACACCACCTGACAACATGAAATGACTAACCACCTTTTGACATCAATGACAACATCATTAAGGATGACTTCAACTGGTGACATCAATGACAACTTGACTTAGGGACTCAAAATGTCCAACAGAAACAATGTTTGTTTTCAGACCCAAACCATAAGAAGTTCTTTTGAATTTACTCAATCTTATGACAGAGTCCTGCAGGGATTTTAAAAATAGACATAAAATATATGGGAATGCTTTCGAGAGAAGCTTGAGTAAGGGTGTCCTTTCCAAATTGAGATAGAAGATTCCATTTCCATCCAGCTAATTTCTTTTGCAATCTTTCAATAACATTGTTCTACATTAAAGCATTAGGATGACCTGTAAACAAAGGGAGACCCAAATACGTAACAAGAAAGGATGACACTGGGTATTCAAGGATGCCAGATATCTTGATCTACATTTGAATAGGATTATTAATAAAGTAAATCTTGCTTTTGTGGAAGTTTATTTTTTGCCCAGTTGCATCTTCATACAGGAGTAAGATATGTTTGATAACCATGGCCTCAAATACAGACGTAGTCATGGAAATAATTGTGTCATACATAAATTAATGATGAGAGATTGGTCTAGTTTGTGAAGTAGATTTTATACCTAAGATAAGGTTGAGGATACAAGCTACCTTGATAGTTCTACCTAGTGCCTCAGTAGCTAATATAAAAAGCAAAGGGGATATGGTATCTCCTTGATGAATGCCTCTACTGCTTGAAAAGTAACCTATAGTAGATCCATTAATAAGCACATAAAACCATGGAGTGGAAATACAAACTTTTATTAGCTCAAACCATTCAGGATGGAACCCAAACTTGAGAAGCATGGTTGTAAGGAAATCCCAATTGAGTCTATCATAGGCCTTATCATATCGAACTTTAACACAAAGGTAGATTTTTTAGCAAGATGAATAGAATGAAGGGCTACATGAATGGTAATGACTCCATCGATAATGAACCTCCCTTGGACAGATCTTCCTTGGCTAGAGTAAATAATGGTGGGGAGGATATCCCTCATTCTAGATGCAATTTCCTTAGTGAGGATTTTATAAACCATGTTACACAAACTTATAGGCCTAAAGTTAGTTATGGATTTTACAGTGGGGCTTTTGGGAATGATAGCAATGAAGGTCAAATTATATCCATGAGGACTATATTTTTATGACTGAAACTCTCTGACAAAGGAGCATATGCCAGTACCAACTATATCCTAAAATTTTTAAAAAAACTAAGGAGGAAAACCATGAGGGCCATGGGCCTTATCAAGATGCATGTAAAACAAGGCCTGATAAATCTCCTCATTAGAAAAAGGGACCAGGATCTTGGAATTTTCACATTTAGAAACCAACTGAGGTATGTGATAAAGAATGAGATTCAAGGCAAGGTCAGAGGGTGGCCTGCTCTTACCAAGAATATTGGTGAAATAAGAAACTACTTCCTCTCTTATTTCCAAAATATCAATAGTAGTGGATCCATAATTTTTAGCAAGCTCTTTGATTCTATTGTGAATTTTGTTTCTCATAATGGAAGCATAAAAAAACTTAGTATTTGAATCCCCTTATTTGAGCCACAAAGCTCTAGATTTATATTTCCAAAAGGTTTCTTCACAAGTCAAAATATTATGGTATTCTTCTAGGATGCTTCTCTCCTCAAACCAAATTTGCACATCACACTGTCCTACTTGAATTTTATTCTCAATGGAAAGAAGCCTATCCTCGATAGATTTTTTGATTTCAAACAAATTCCCAAAAACTTCTTTGTTCCATATTTTAAGGTTTTCTTTAACATGCTTTAATTTTTGGGTAAGACAAAATGAAGGGCATCCTTGGCCAACCTATTGCCACCATTGCAAAATTTTGTGCCTAAGGTCAGGATGTTGAATCCACATTGCCTCAAATATAAATATCATCCTAAAAGGACTATCTTTTACAACATCCAAGAGGAGGGGACAATGGTTAGATCCAACTTTAGGAATATATTGGAGGTTAGTATCCCCAAAAACTTGAAGAGCTTCTTGGAAAATCTATCCAACTTGACTTGTATAAGCTAATTTCCTGATATTCTATTGCTCTAAGTAAATTTAGAATTTTTAAGATTGACATCCATGAGGTTATTAGCATTGACAAATTCAAGGAAATATTCCATGCTATTTTTAGGAAAGCCAGTACCTCCAAATTTATCTGAAGGATAAAGAGTAGAATTGAAGTCCCCTAAAATAATCTAGGGGATGTTGTTGAAGTATTCTTTGATATTGCCCAGGATAACCCAAAATTTATCTCTCTCAGATAAATAATTTGGTGCATAGATGTTGAATAGAATCCATGAGAAATTGGTGTCTCTATATTGAAACATAAAACTTAAGATTATTTCACTGGATTGAATCAATTTTCCTTCTATATTTCTTGAATCCTATAAACAGATGAGACCTTCTGATAAACCTCTTCCTTGATTGAAGGTAAATTCTCCTTTACTCCAATTTTTTTTGCAGCAAAGGTAGAGTTATGTTGTTCAAGTTTGGTTTCTTGCATAATGAAAATTTTAGATCTCTTCTCAGTGAGCTAACAACCCTCTGTTTGGTTATCCCATTAAGACCTCTCACATTCCATGAGAGGATCTTCATTTGGGAACTTTGGAGGATTTCTTGCCTCCCTTGCCAGTGGTTTGGGAAGGTTTGGTACTTTTTGGTTCATCTCGGGCTTGAGAACTAACAAGGGGAAATATTTTTTTTTGGATGCCATTAGCAATGTCATCCTAAAATTTGTTTTTCCAATGATCACTTACAGAAGGTCTTCCCCATTTTTTATCACTCCCATAGTCAATTGGGGATTTCATAGAGCTACGAGTGTGCTTGGGACTAAATTTTGAAGGAACTATTTGTTCGACTATAGGGCTATAAGACATTATGAGATTTGAGATTTTTATGGGACTAAAGGTCTCAGGAGAGGAAGAGAAGATCCAAACCTTACAGGAGAGTTAAGGTTTTGAGGAAGTTGGAGCTCCATATTTTAGATATTTTATTGATTCTCTTGCTCAAACAAATTTGGGTCAGCAAGAACTAAACATTTATTGGACTATCAGTAAAAGGACATACCTATTAACTAATTTTTAGATATGGGGATGGATTTGTAACAATATATTTTACCTTTTTTTCTAACTGCACAGGAGCTGGAGGAGCTTTCCTATCCTCAAGTTTGCATATCATAATTCCTTTATTAGCATGATGTTATCCTTGCTTAAATACATAATGAGCCATAAAATGATATCATATAAATATATATGTATGAAAATAATATAGTACAACATGGTACAAAACTGCCCATAAGCTACAATTATGTAGGTCCTCAAACTTTACACTCAAAATGGTAAAGACATCATGACAAATCAAGCATCTTAAATTGGATGTTTAATCACATATATCGGTCCATATTCATCAAAAATTGTAAAATTAACAAAAAAACAAATAAATTTTTTTTAAAAAGCATCTCGTACCTAGTAATTTACCCTATACACTTGGTGGTTGTAGTGACTTGCTATCCATGCAATCCGGTAAGATGAGTAAATTACCATAAGGACATTTGAACCAAATCATTCATTGATGAATCAAAATGTCTTCACTTCAATCCCAAAGAAGGCCATTGTGATTGGACTACTCCATGGGAATGAGGCATTCATTTTATTCTTCTATGACATTTTCATCAAATCATCGAACATAGTGGTTCACCACATGCTTAAATTGAATTTCTATCATCTTGATTGTCTAAGAAAGCCATGTGGTTGAACTGCTCCACAGGATAGATATGTACAATTACTTATAATAGTTGAAATCAGAACTATAATAGGAATTTTTCTTTACAAATGTTATCATCTTTCAACATCCCAATCAATCATCTTGATCAAGTAAATTATCGCTTCCATCACTTGTTATTTTCTCATCGACTCGTCACTTGAGGGGTTAGTCATATACTCATTAAATTCATAATCAAAATCAATAATCAAACACTCAATCATTGCTAAGTGTGTTCATTCAATAATCATTTATAAATACAATCATGCACCCTTCTTGCTTGGGAAATAATAAAAAAAATATCAAAAGCAAATTCAAACCAGGAATCTTGTCTCCTAATCACCACTAAGACTAGGATTTTGACTTAAGTTTATCTCCTAATCACCACTAAGGCTAGGATTGGACTTAATATTATCTCCTAATCACCACTAAGGCTAGTATTTTGACTTAATCTTGTCTCCTAATCACTACTAATACTAGAATTCAGCTTAATCTTGACTCCTAGTCACCACTAAGGATAGGAATTTGACATAAGCTTATCTCCTAATTGCTACTAAGGATAGAATTTTGACTTTATCTTGTCTCCTAATCATCACTAAGGCTATTATTGTACTTAATCTAGTCTCCTAATCACCACTAAGGCTATTATTAGACTTAAGCTTATCTCCTAATCACCACTAAGGCTAGTATTAGACTTAAGCTTGTCTTCCAATACCCCAAATATTACCAAAATCAAGTTCTTCAACTCATAGAAGGTAATGATTCAATGATGCATGCTTTTTTTTTATTAGGACATATAAAGTTGAACAAATAAATGAACATTAATCAACCTATAATATGACATTAGGTTGTCTATTTTTTGCTCAGTGTCGTGTTTTCACACAACGCATCTCAAAAATAGGTATTTGTAGATACCTAAAATACGTCATGTTGAGGAGGCTACTCATGTGGACACATTTTCAGGCCATATGACTCATCTTGGGTCTTTCCAATACCTAATAGTGGTTCTAACAACTAAAATAGTATAATCTATCTCTTTCCATCCTGGGCAGCTATTCCCCCTAGTAGCTACTTGGTGATCATTGTACCCAATTATGGCCCCTAGATTGGGTCACTCCTATCAAGGATGGCCTTAACTATAAAAAAATTAGGCTTCTTGAGCTAAGACAAATCCATTATAGAGTGGTTGTGAGAAATGATTAACTACATGGAAGCTTCTAGAAGTGATGCTTGGGATTACCATTCCTAACAAAATATTGATCTTGGATTCCCTAGAAAGCTAAGATGCCAATTGGGATAATCTATAAGAGGCACCCAAAAACTTCACAAAAAATGAGAGAACAAAGATCAATTGGATGTAATGAAGTGTTACTGGTTTGTAAAATAAAGAGAACATTCTCTCGTATGCTCTGAGGTGCTACCAAAATCACATCATAAAATTTGTATATCCATCAATGAAGTTTTTGAGGGCTTGAAGGCCAAATCCCTCCATTGTGCATAACAATTCACCACTATTCCTAGCTAATTTCCCATGATTCCACTATGTTTCCAAGATATAGATCCTTTAACATCAATTTGGCAGTTAAATTTATTGTTGCCCAACATCGATAGTCTCTGTTAAGTGGTTGCTATGCCCAATAGCAACCTGCAGGCATAGTCGTTGGACCCAATGATGACTAGTAGAGCTAGTCATCCTAATCAAGGATGGCCTTGTAGTGAGTTTTGATTTACAGTATATTATAGATTATATTAATCATTAGATGTGTTCTATTTTATTTTAGTTTATCGTATTCATTTTTAGTATTTTCATGCATTTTTGTACTTCTTTATGCATTTCCTTTACATTTTGCATTATCAAGAAATAGGCCTCATCTTGAGAGGATTTCATTTACTATTGATGATTTGTAGGTGCTTTTATGTGTAGGTTACAGGCCTTTTCAGTAGCTAATCCACCATCAATATTATCCTTCTTGGCATCATCAAGCAAAGGTTGCAAGAGAAACCCTTCATAATAAATTTAGGGAAATTTTAGAAGATCTTTTGGAATACATCTACTCTTGAGATTTGATGTAATCTTGTATAAATTTTGTGAATCACTAAGAGGGATCTATTGTAACCCGTTGTAACATATTTATTGAATATTAATGAGAAGAGCAATTTCATTTTTCTATTTCTTGTCATGATGGTTACATGAATGTCATACTATAAAATTGATTTTATTATTACATTTTTGTATATGTTTAGAATCTTTTAACAATTCTATAGAAAGCTTTTTGAGTATTACCTTGACTTTGGTGGGATTGAATTTGATTCCTCATTTTGAGATTATGTAACCCAAGAGTTTCCTAGATGTAACTCCAAAGATACACTTCTTAGGGTTAAGTCTAATGTTATACTCAATGATATGATCAAAGAACTTTCTTAGAACATCGATATGCTTGTGATGTGATAGAGATTTAGCTAGTAAATCATCTATGTATCCTCTAGTATATTGTGTATGTAGTCATGAAATATGTATATCATGGCCCGCTGATATGTGGCACCAACATTTTTAAGGCCAAATGACATAACTTTGTAATAAAAAATCCCCCAAGGTGTGGTAAAGGCTATCTTGGGCTAATCTTTGGGATTAACCCAACTTTGATTATAGCCTGAGAAACCTTCCATGAGGGATAACATTTCATGACCTATAGTTGCATCTACTAAAGCATTAATGTTTGGGAGGGAAAATTCATCTTAGGAGTTGTTTTGTTAAGATTTCAAAAATTTGTGCATATGTGAATCTCCCACTAGGTTTTCCTACGGGTATAATGTTGGAAACCCAGTCAAGATAATTGATGGGTTGAATGAACCCTATATCCAATAATTTTTGAAGTTCATATTTAACCATTAATGATATTTTTAGATACATCTTGTGAAGCATTTTCTTTACTAGTTTTATTTTTGGATCAAGCGTTAGGTTGTGCATGAACAAACTTAGGTTAAAACCTAACATATATTTGTAACTCTAAATAAAGACTTATCTCTTATATTTCAAGATATTCGTGATAATGACTTATTCATATGGGGATAGACTATGTCCCAACTTGAAATTTTTAGAAATTGCGGTATCGGTGTTGATATCCATATCAATTGTATCCTCAACTAACATATGGGATCCCTCAAGATAATAAGGGGTAGGGATCAAATGGATATCTTAATCTACATTCAAATAATTGATCATATCATCAGGTTTATTCTCAGCTTGAAAAACATCTCTAGATGACCCTTGGGAGAAATGGAACAACTATAACATTTATTTACACGAGAAGAAATCTATAGATTATGGAAAAATCATGGTGTGATCAAAATCAATTGCCCATGATTGAGGTACAAATGTTTTGAAGGGTTGCTAGGATTATGGAGTGGCATGGTTATATCAATGATAAATATATTGGTGGATAGCAGATAGTTTCTATTTACAGGTGGAAAGAGCCTATCAAATATGGGTGGCCTCAAGTGCATCGAAGGTGGCTAAGGTGGAGGTGGAATAACTAGATGAGGCCTAGGTAGAATAGGGATGATTGAATATTCTAGAAATAGTAGCTACCATAAAATGGGCATCCTCCCAAGGAATATATGAACTTAGAATTTATCAATATTATTTAGGGGCTCAATAGTAGTTGATTCATCCTTTCAGCTATTTGAAGCAACATATATTGCATCAAGCTCATGGTAAGATGAATCAATGGATTTGTCATCATAATCCTGATTGGATCCATCATCCTCTTTAATCCAATAATTATTAGGATAACTGACTAAGCTAGAATCTTCTTGCTCATTTTTCTCTTCTTATTCATCAAAAATCCAACCACTTATGTTCTCTTTATTAGAAGATTAAAGAGGGTTTACGAAGACCTGATCGCTAAGCCACTAAATGTGGCTAAGACTGATATACAATAAACTTATCTCATCCTCACCTTCTTTAGATGTCACATTGAGAGAAGTAGAAGGCTCAATGGCTACCATTGCGATGGGAAAATAATCACCTAATGAATGAATGTAACTGGGGTTGGTGTATTCATCCCTCTCAAGTTCTTCTCCAAAGCTTATAATAAGGTGTTGGAGGACATCTACTAGGGCATCATCTAGCATGTGTTTGATATACCTTAAACAAAAAATTTCATAGGGAAGATAATACTATGGCTAAAAGGATGTTCAAATACCTTTTTCATATTTACTGAGACCACTCCCATATTAATTATAGCAGTGAAAGTACTATAGGATAAAATCTAGGTTTGATGGATAATAGACATTCCTTGGAAATGGGCCATCATCATCATCGACCATAGGGGATAAAATTATGGCATTGTCAAAAACCCCATAGACAAAGATTTTTTAATTTGGTAGTATCCTCAAGGACACAATTGTACCAATGGACGGTGACTACAAGTGAGGTCTATCCATGTCCTACACTAAATCTATGAGTGGAGTGAATATTACATTCTACACAAGAAACTCAACGAGTATAGGGTTAGCCAAATGAATTGTGAATTATGATGGGGTAGATGAGGATGATGGAGGTGTGTCTTAATATGGATCATACATATCCACAAGGTATTATTCCTCATCCATAGGAGTTGGAATATCTACTATAGAAATGGTGGAAATAGATGATGATATTTTGTTGATTCACTCCTTCAACATATGCTTGCTCTAAGGATATAATGATGAATAAGGGGTGTCATAAGAAACCAATGGTGATGGTGGATATGTAGGAGGTTCAATGGATTACTATGATAATGGATATAGAATTTTGATGGGGTCATTTGATCAAATATTCATATGGGTATATGGCAAGGTAGACTCTTGCAGATGTTGCACCACATTGTAATACTTGAAGGGTTCAAGATATGCATGAACTACATGAACTTATCCTTCATTGATATACTTAATAAATTGATGTAATATGGATGGAAACACTTTATATCTCTCATCCAAGGTCTTCCAATAAATAAATTATACTGCATTACACCTTCTAAGACATGGTACAATGTGGGAATAGTATTTAGCCCAACCTGAATAGGAAAGACTATTGTACCAATGGTAGATCATAAAACATTATTAAATGATTTGAGGATGAATTTATATGCTACAATGTGTGATTATGGAATATTAATAAGTTGCAGTGCAGTAGTTGTAATGATATTAATGGAGGATCCTATATCGATCAAGACTCGCTTGTAAGAAATATGATTTACACTAGCAATGATGTATAGTGGAGGATTGGGACCTTCAGTGGGATTTGGCTTGATATCATGATCATAAAATATGATAATATATTTCTTGTAGTGTTGTACATTCCTCACAAATTTTGCAAAAGCATTGGCATATTTTAACTATAATTCAGCTGATTCAGAATCTCCATTAGAGTTTCTTTGTGTGGTGGTGACTATTGTATCAACTCGTAAATGGAGAGTCTTGCTAATGTTTTTCATAGAATTTGAGTGAGTCTAGTTGTTATCATCACAATTGGGTGAGTTTGAGGACCTTGGATAGGATTTGTTTATGGAAAAGGTTGTGATGTAGAAGGAGCATTACTTGAAGCTACAAGTGGTGCAGCTTGATTAGGATACCTCTAATTCCTTGTCATGATTAATCATCCCTACAAATCCTTTATTTGATGAGGCTATGTGGATTTTTTTGATCTATATTATTTTATATATCTACACCTAATGTGTAGGTAGGGTATCCTTGAATATACCTATTTGTTGATTATTGGTAGCGATGGGATTATCAATTTGAAGCTCATTCTTCTCAAGCATATCTTGTACTCTTTTTTAAATGTGTAACATGACTGAATGTCATGACCATTTTATCAATGATAAAGATAATCCAGGTCCTATTCATACCACTTAGGCTTATTAGTATCCAAGGGGTAAATATCTAGGGATTGCCTTTGCCTTGTGTAGACATAAAAAATTGAAACATTAAGATGAGTCATTTTCCTTTGTTTTTCTCCTAAAAAAGTAAGGTAATATTTAAGCATAATTTTACCTAATAAAATCTCCTTAAAATTTCCCAAAACCTATACCATTGGATTAAGCTCAAAAATATATTTCCAAAAATATATGACATGATATATTTTGGCTCAATATTCATGCCCAAAAAAAAAAATAACTTGATTATCCTCTTTCCGATAAAATTGGATGATCTCGATGAAATCGGACATATCTGATAAAATTAGATGCATTTGATTTTGTCCAAATTATATGTGTACCTAATTTAGGTATATAGTTGAGATTTTGAAACTAATATGGGTGTCTCTAGATTCCTAATAAAATCAGGTGATCTACTAGAATCAGATGCAGTCGGTTTCATCTAAATTGAGACAAAACCTAATTTTGCCTAACAACCTAGCCTAATTTCACCACCTACCTGATTTATAAAATTGAAGCAACCATTTAACCCCTTATATTTATATTAATTAGTTTGGTTGGTGATATTTTCAAGAGGTCTTGGAGTGAAAAAGAGGAATTTGGAGCTTTTTTGCAGGTTACAATGGAGAACATTGTTGTTAGATCATCATCCAAGGGGTACACAGACATGGAGATATTTTCAACACATGCAAATCTGGTTTATATTTAATAATTACTTGAGTTTTTCATCATTTTTACAAATTCCACTATCTAAATTTATCACTTTGCATCCAATTTAATTTTTTGTTTACAGAACTAGTCGTTGGATTTTTTCAGCTACGTATGAAATCATACATAACATCTTAAATCATAATTGAGACAAATTTTACCCCATCAAATCATCTTCATTTCTTTCAAATATTATATCATTGGAAAGGGCTCAAAAAGAGATTTCCAATGGTATAATATTTGTCCCATTTTGACTCCATTTGGTCCTCCAAAATGCCAAAATATTGCATAGGGGTCTACGAATTCGTACGTACGAATTTGTTTGCTACTAGTTGTTGGATATTTTTGGATGCATCCAAAATTGTACACAGTATCCAAAATCATACATAGCATCCAAAATTGTACCAGATTCATATTGGGGGTAAATTTTAATTGTTATATTGTTAATTGTTTTAGATTTCCATCATATTCTATTACTTATTTCAATATTTTATGGCTTGTAACTATTATTATTAGATCTATTACATTAAAAATTACATGTATCATGTTCAAATAATCAATCATTCATTTTATTTACAATTGAATAAAAGAACCAATGATATTTGACTATCACAGACCACGATCTACTATGGCATATGCAAATCCCCCATCCTTGATTTAAAAATTTAATGTTCTACTATGCAATTATAGGTTTCTGAAAGATTCGTACGCATCCAAATTCATATGATGAATTTGTATGACCAGATTCATCCTATTTACATCTAATTTCATCCTGCACAACTGAATTCATCACAAATCAAACATCTAGTCTAGGTAAGAGCTTAAAACCTATTTTATCATACTTAGATTTGTAGTTTTTTTCTTGTATGCATCCGTGTCTAATCAGAAAATAAAAAAACACAAAAACATAGACTTTATTATACCTTTTTACAAAACACAAAAATACAAAAATAAAACATGTTAGCATAAACAAAACCTTTGCATCTTAGTTAAACTTTGTAATGCTTTCTAGATAGATTTGTATGCCTTGTCTTCATTTGAAATTGAATTGCATATAGCTAGGTAGAAATTGCATTTTGGCCAAACCCTAGGTGTATGCTTTCAAAACAAAAAACACATCAAACTACTACCTCACCTAGGCATGGAAACCGCCACAGCAAGTGTTTCCTGGTGAACCCCACCCCATTCATCAACAAACACCAAAGAGAGTGCAACAAAAGCACTTCTCATCTGAGATGCAGATCCTTTATTTTCCCTCCCCCTTTCAGGTGCGGATCCATTAGCCTGGGAGAAAGGGGTGCAAAAATTTTGGGTCTACATTCTTTGGTGAACCCGACGTGAACACACCCTTATCAACCTGATTTTATTACTTTTTCTTTGTTTTCAAAAAAAATAAATAAAATAAAAATAAAACAAAAAAAAAATGAATATCACTTTTAGAAATGGTGAAGATATCATGGGTCTTGCAAATAACCCAATTCAATATGAACCTACTTATGTTACTACCCCAATCACCAATGTTAGGGGAATTCCATCAGCTGGATTGGTTAATTATGGCCAACCTCATTCACAACTTCCTTCATATTCAACATTACCCTTATCACAACCTCATATTATTTCATCTCCTCCCTCTCAACCAATCCCTTCACAATTTTCCTTTCCACAATCTTTCCCATCAGAATGTCCTCCACAATCACCACCATATTCTTCTCTACAAACCACTTATTCACCTCAACCTCTTCATAATAATGGTATTATTCCCACTACACATTCATGTCAAGCTATTCAATCCACATGTAATTCTTCTTCACCATTATTGCAATCACAACCATTTCAACATTCTTCTTTCAACACAACACATTCATTTCAACAAGGAAATACTTCTTCTTCCAATCCTACCATGCACTCACATCATACTTCACAATATGCTCATCATCATTCTACTCACAATCAAGAAGAAAGAGGTAATCAATCATTTATGGCTAAATTCCTAAGAGAAATGCTCAAAGTTCATCAAAAACCTTCACCACGTAAATTTACTAAGCTCAATCAACCAATGGCCATAATCCTCAAGCACTTACTTGATACAAATAGGATTGAGTTACCTCCTATAAGGCAACCTAGTACCATAGCAGATTGGTATAAGCCTGAGCTACATTGTGAATATCATAGAGTGGATGGACATATGACACAAACATGCAAAAATTTGAAATATGCAATTCAAGACTTGATTGATGAGGGTCTTTTCGCTATAGAGGAGTTACAATCTACTATTGACTATAAATCTCTAGTAAAAAATCAACCTCCTACACAACAAGTACCCATAACCAATCAAGACATGGGGATCTCCCAAAAACCCCTATTCAATCATCAACAATAGGAAACCAATCAAATATTACATCCTAATGTGTCCCATCACAATGATATCACTAATATTGAAATAGAAACTACAAGTGAGCAACCTCAAGCTCAATCAACTCAACTTGATAAACAAGAAATAAATTCTTCATCCAACCAACCTTCAAGACCTCTCTTAGTTTTGAAGAATAATCAGATAGAGTATACAAGCATAGAAAACCCATCTTTAGTGTTGAAATCTCAACCTAAAGTCTCCTTCAATCATCAACAATAGGAAACCAATCAAATATTACATCCTAATGTGTCCCATCACAATGATATCACTAATATTGAAACAAAAACTACAAGTGAACAACCTCAAGTTCAATCAACTCAATTTGATAAACAAGAGATGAGTTCCTCATTCGACCAACCTTCAAAACTCTCTTTGGCTCTGGAGGATGATCCAAAATGGAATGTGAGCATAGAAATCCCACCTTTAGCATCAAAATATCAATCTAAAATCCACCTTGATAGCCAACAACAGTCGACTAACCCTCAAGTAGAGATATTCCTTTTAGAAGTATTACAGAGTTCTCATGCTCATAGGGAAACTTTGTTCAAAATACTTAGCCAATAGTTTGTTCCTCGTGATATTTTCCCTAAGGACACAGTTAATGTCTCAAGATCTTTTGAGATTGATCACATTTCATTTTATGATGATGAGATTCCTTCTCCAAACGTGCGAGAAGATTCATCCCTTTACATCACAGGATTTATTAGAGAAACACTTATCAAAAATATTTTGATAGATAGTGGTTCCTCACTTAACCTATGCACTTATCAATTCTTTCAAGAACTAGGATTAAAGAAGGAAGACCTCACCAAACCTGACATCATCATAAAGGATTTCAATGATGAGTCCCAAGAAACTTGGGGCACTATAGTCCTTCCCCTTGAGATAGGACCTAAGATCTTAAATACCTTGTTCTATGTGGTGTCTTGTCCTACGACTTATAATCTATTGCTTGGATGCCCTTGGATTCATGATATGAGGGTTGTCCCTTCCACTCTTCATCAATGCTTGAATTTCAAGTTCAAGAATCAAATTATCACTATTCGTGGTGACCCACAAGTATCCTTACCTCATGCAATGGTGGAGCTACCTAATTCTCCATCCTATTTTGCTCTATCATCACCATCATCGCCTATTATCCATCATCATATTTTATCTACACTGGATCATCCTTCATCACCATGTAGTACCCATTCAAATCCACTTAATTCACCTTCCATAATTAACTCATTATTAATCACACCTCATTCTCCTAGGGATCATCAAGACTTGGAGAGGATTGAAGAAGATCGGGACTTAGAAAAAATTGAGGAAGATGAGGAACCCCCTTATCCATCTAATATTTTTTTTTGTAATATGATAAGTTATACACATTTTGATAGTCAATTTTATGCATCTCAAGAGAGTCCTACTCCGTTATCTTATAAAAATCTAGTAAAATTAGGGATTGCTCCTCCCTATGTTAATAAAAATGGTTTTGTTCGAGAATGCATAGATTTTCGTGCAAAGGCTACTGAAGAAAAAGCTATAAAGGAACTTCCTTCAAAACCTCCTTTGATTTTGAATCCGCCTTGGACTTGCTATGCACAAATCACCTTGTATAGTGTATATAGATCATCTTGTATATACCACCAATTCCATCATCAAAAATAAAATAAAAAGTCAAATAAAAAATCAAAAAAAAAAATAATAAAAATAAAAGAAACAATCAAATCAAATCAAACAAAAGTTATACATAAGTATTGCATTCTCATCTAGTTTACATTTCAATCATTACATTTCCATCATTGTATTTGCTCATGCTATTTTATATCCCTTGACTTGGGAAATTTTTCATTACTCATATCTCCCCAAGGCGAGGGATATAGTTCTTATTTTGCTTCATTGGCCTTGATTCATGCATTTTAATATACAACCCTATTGAGTAGTACTTGCTTTAGCAATATCATTCTCATCATCCCAACACCCCATAGTGGATAAGCTTCATGGTCACGAGTGAGGGGCAGCCTCCATTCAACCATTTGCAAGCACACATCCCAGTGGGTATATCTCTTCTATTTTCAACCATTAGCAAGCGCTATACTCATAGCGCGTTCAACACATCTTATCATTTTATTTGGCATTTTGGAGTTTTGTTATCATTCACCTATGCATGTCATTTAGGTTTACATATAGCTTATCTGGTACAACTATCATCTCCACATTGCATTACATAAACCATAAATCATCTCTCATTTAGTCACTTTTATCCTATATTTCTCAAATAAAGTTTTGGTCCAATTGCATATGCCATATGGTCACATCCAATTATTATTCTACTTATATAATTAGACCGATGTTATCAAAATTCATAGTTAATTTTGGTTTACTTCAGAAGAATTCAAAAATTATCTTGAACCACTCACCAAATATACATTTTAATAAAATCTTGATTCTTGGTATTGATTATAAATCTCTCTTGAACCAAAAACACTACTATTTCACTAAATAAATTTTGAAGTTTTGGGAACTGATCTTGCCACTTTTTGAACCAAGAATCACTTACACATATTAAAAATGATTTTGCACAAGGGAAGATGATGCTACATAGTAGTCCTAGCTCCTTAAGTGAAAGGTTTCCCTTGCTATCCTATTATGCGCATGGTCTAGAATACTGAGAATTGGCAAAAGGACAAGCTCCTCCCTACCTGAATAAAATCCCTTGCTCTTTGTCTAATCTGAGCAAGTATCCCTTGAAAAAAAAAGAAGAAGAAAAGAAAATAGAAAAAAAAATACTTTTTACTATAAAGCAATAAAATCCCCTTGTTCAAAAACAAAAATGAACAAGAATCCCTACTCAAAGAAATCAAAAGAAAATAAGGGGGTAATGAGCTTGAATCCTTGGAATTCCTTAGTTATTTGAACACCATGGGGTGATCCTCATTACAGGTTAGGTGGCATCAAGCCTACTTGGCAATGGTGGTATCCTTATGCGTGGCGACATGTCTATCACATTAGCGACCTTATTTTGTATAGACCAATGTCAGCTTGTGGATTAGCTAGCTTTTGGTAGCTTGTATTACATAGTAGTTAAGTCCAACTGAATGTATACAATCATGGTAAATGAATACATATTTTGCACACACATTGGTTCTTAAAATTGGCTTGCATCACTACCTTACTCAAAATTGGTAAATGAACTTCATAAGCACACACATTTGATCCTTGAGATATTTTGTATCATAATTAAGGTCAAGATGGAAAATGAATACACAAATCACACACTGGTTCTTGATAAATTTGAATTCATCTTAGAAATGACCAAAATTCTCCTTGAAGGTTGATTAGCAAACATCATTATTTCATCATGGATTTGTATGACTATTAGCATATGCAATTGGTCCTAAAAAATAGTCAATATTGCATTTTTATACTTATCACTTAGCATAAATATGTCAATTTATTATATTACATGATTGCTTATCATTTATCAAAAACTTGCATTTTGATCATACATAATCACTCTCTCATATCAACTACATATTGACTTCGCGATGATGGCATGAGACAACCCTAATAAAATATCTTTAGGAATCTTATGCCTAGTGCAAGTCCTTTATCCAAATTTATCATGCTTGATTACTATCATTGCACAAAACCTTTTTTAATATTAAAATAAAATTAATCTTAAAACCACACTACTTATCATCAACTACATCACTTTCAATCAATAAATATCAAACTACTTTTGGATCATAACCCTTCGAGGTTAGCAATATAACAAAACCTCACATAGGATCCGCTTCATGACCAAATCGAGCGACAGCCTCCATAAATAGTCATACACAAGCACACATCCTTGAGGTATTATTGTTGATTGATCAAAATCGCAAGGGTATGTTTCCCAACACACTTTTTCTATAAAATATCAACTACATTTCAAACTACTTTTGGATCATAATCGTTCGATATCAGGATGACAACAAAACCTCACATAGGATCTACTTCATGACCAAATTGAGTGATAGCCTCCATAAATAGTCATATACAAGCATACATCCTCAAGGTATTATTGCTAATTGATCAAAATCGCAAGGGTACATTTCCTCAAACAAACTTTCTTCTACAAACAATTCAATCACACTACATTACAAAATATCAATTACATTAAATCACACTTCATTTTCCTACAATGATATCTTGATTAAGCATGATAAAATAAATATTAAAATCAAAACATGACCATAAGCATGATTATGTAGATCATCAAAAACAACAAAAATATTTTGCATTACGCATAACACATAAAAACAAAAGCCAAAAAAAAAAAAAAATAGTAGTACATATGCAATCATCATATATTTATATCATTCAAAACATGCATCAAAATCAACATGCATTACCATCTAGATCATTTACAACATACATCAACAAAAAAGCAAAAAATTGTACACTTAAAGCAATTACCCCTTATCTAGATCCTTCCAGCTACTTTATCATTGTCTCTCCATACAAATTCCACTCAATGGATAACAAGTTCCATTTTTATTTAATATTTCACCATTATTTTTCTATCTCCATCATTATCTCTTTGTTATTCATTTTGAGTTCCATTAGGAATATGGCATTCCTCATGAAACTCGAGGGGGCATCCTAGCCAGTAAATTAGTAATTATTTTACTAAAACATCAATTCTACATGAACTATTCATTCTAAACCATCTACTCATTTTTTGTTACCCATGTCAATCATTATCACTTCTACTCAAGTGTCTACATCTTTATTTGATGTATTTATTGTTCATAAATATGCCAAAGAGGGGGTAAAATGTAGACATGAAAAATTGACCCATTAAGATGAGTCATTTTCCTTAGTTTTCCTCCTAGAAAAGTAAGGTCATATTTGAGCTTAATTTTACCTAAAAAAATCCCCTCCAAATTTCCCAAAACCTACACCATTGGATTAGGCTCAAAAAGAGCTTTCCAACGATATATGACATGACATATTTTGCCTCGATATTCATGCCAAAAAATGAAAAAATAACTTAATTATCCTCTTTTCGATAAAATCGGATGATCCCGATGAAATTGGACGTATCCGATAAAACTCAAAATTCCATGTGTGCCTAATTTAGATGCCCAGTTGGAATTTTTAACCTAATCTAGGTATCTCCAAATTCTTGATAAAATCGGGTGATCCACTAAAATTGGATGTAACCGATTTCATCTAAATTAAGCCAAAACCTAATTTGGCCTAACAACCTAGCCTAATTTCACCACCTACCTGATTCCTCAAATTGAAGAAACCATTTAACCCCTTAGATTCACATTAATCAGTTAGGTTGGTGATATTTGCAAGAGGGATTGGAGTGAAGAAGAGGACTTTGGAGCTTTTTTGCAGGTTACAGTGGAGAACATTGCTATTAGATCATCATTTAAGGAGTACATAGACATGGAGCTATTTTCAACACACGTAGATCTAGTTTATTTTTAATCATTACTTGAGTTTTTCATCATTTGTACAAATTTATATGTGTCCGAATTTGTCACTTTGCATCCAATTTAATTTTTTATTTTGCAAAACTAGTCGTTGGATTATTTCGGTTGCATCCAAAATCATACATAGCATCTAAAATAATATTTGAGCTAAATTTTATCTGATAAAATCATCTTCATTTATTTCATATATTATATTATTGGAAAGGTCTTAGAAATATCTTTCCAAAAATATAATATTTGTCCCATTTTAACTTAGTTTGATCCTCCAAAATGCAAAAATATTGCATAGGGGTCTATGATTTTGTACGTACGAATTTGTTTGCTACTATCCATTGGATATTTTTTGGAGGCATCCAAAATTGTACACAATGTTTAGAATCATACATAACATCCAAAATTGTACCTAATTCATATTGGGGGTAAATTTATAATTATCATATTGTTAATTATTTTAGATTTGCATCATATTCTATTACTTATTTCAATATTTTATTGCTTCTAACTATTATTATTAGATCTATTGCATTTAAAATTACATGTTTCATGTTCAAATAATCAATAATTCATTTTATTTATGGTTGGCTAAAATAACTAAGGGGATTTTATTGTCATAAACCATGATCTACTATGGCCTATCCATATCCCCCATCCCTGATTTCAAAATTTAGTATTCTACTATGCAATTTCAGGTTTCTAATAGATTTGTACACATCCAAAATCATCTAATATATTCGTATGACTAGATTCATCTTTTTTGCATTAGATTTCATCCTGCACAACCAAATTCATCACAAATCAGACATTTAAGTCAGGTAAGAGCTTAAAACCTATTTTCTTGAACTTAGATTTGTATTTTTTTTCAATATGCATTTGTGTCTAATTAGAAAATAGAAAACTCCCAAAAATATAGATTTTATTATACTTTTTATAAAACACAAAAATACAAAAAGGAAAACATGTTAGCACAAACAAAAATTTTCCATCTTAGTTAAACTTTGTAATGCTTTCTAGATAGATTTGTGTGTCTTATATTCATTTTCAGATTGAATTGCATATAGCTAGGTAGAGATTGCATTTTGGCCAAACCCTAGGTGTATGATTTCAAAACAAAGAACACATAAAACTACCATCTCACCTAGGCATGAAAACTACCATAGCAAGTGTTTCTTGGTGAACCTACCCCATTCATCGACAAACACCAAATAGAGTGCAATAGAAGAAATTCTCATATGATACGCAAATTCATCATTTTACCTCCCCCTTTTAGGCATAAATCTATTAGCTTAGGAGAAAGGGGTGTTAAAATTTTAGATCTACACCTTGTATAGTCAATTAAAAAGTGATGCCAAAGATTCAAGCAATGACATGTAATTGTCAGGCAAAGGATATTGTTGCTTTTGTCCTTGATTCTGTTGATATTGATTATGATACTGTACAAGAGGGGGTTAGGCCTGGTAATTAGTTTTATGAGGTGGAGTTTTCTTTGTAGGCCCTGGAACACTCAAGATAACTTGATTAACTGAAGATGGTTTCTGTTGTGTATAGTTTCCTTTTTAATTCTTGTTCCACCCTTATGAAGTTTGATCTTCCCTTTATGAAATTTAATCTCTTTTATGACCTTTGCCTAATCTAGGGCTTCCTTGAATGTTTGATATTGTTGGATTTGTAAAAATAGTGAAATATATTTAGTACAACTCCTTGTAAAGAGACAAGTTAGCTTTGTCATAGGTAAGGTAAATGACAACTTTGATATAATTGCTCATCATCTATTACCATAATTCAAGACTAGTTCATCGTCAAATTAGAAAATATTGTATAAATAAATCAAGGTTACATTATTTTTCACACTAAATAAGAAGTATTCCAGGAATGAATTCGTAAGTTGTTCAAAGCTATGGATGTTATGCCTTGGTATATGTTTAAACCATTCTAGATTTGGGCCTAAGAGCATTATTATGAAGTTCCTAAGTAACAAGGTATCATTATCCTAGAGTTGAAAGTAAAGGTTCATAAAATTGGTGATATGATTATGTGCATCATCATCTCCATTGAACTTGTCTAGCCTGGGCATTTTGAAATACTTTAGATATGGAGGATATTGGATAGAAGGATGGAGCAGTTGATTACAAAGTTGTCTTAATGTGGGTTTTTGATAATCCAATCTAAAGCTTACATTTTCAATGATATAATATACTTGATAAGAACCTTGTAAGCTTTATATGATATAATCTCATCTCCTTTCCTTTGACCTCGAGGAGGAGGAGGTAAAATATATCTAGTGGAGAAAAGTGGTTGATTTTGGTCATCAACCATATCCTTATAAAGTGACTTAGGGTGCCCTTGATCCTAATAATCTGACTCTAAGTCCTCATAGACCTCATGATCCTATTGAGGATTTTTGGGTTGACACTATTATGGCCTATGGTGTTGAGGGGGTGCATGAGAAGGATGGTTCTAGTTTAGCCTAGGTAGTAGGTTTTGGTGGTGTGCAAGGCACCTTTGATGGATCTGCTACCTATGGATACTAGGTGTGGGAACCACCTCATGTAAGGATTTCTATAATCATTATTGATATTGTCATTGTTGGTGCAACCTATGCTGATCTAGTCTCTATTGATTCAAATGGTATTACTGATCTAAGTATTGTTTATCCAGTCATAACTAGTCTAACTATGGTTGTCTATTAGCATTTTACCTAAGTGCTTGATTAGTCTGATTAGTAGTGCAATATATATTGGCCTCCATATTAATACAAAGGGTCTTGGCTTGCTCTATGACCATAGAAGGGTTGGCTACCTATTTTCCATGATCTAGGGAAGCTACATTGACCTAGTACTCAATATTAAAGGTAAGCTCTAAACACTCATATGACATAGAAGCACAATGTGCTTGTATGGAATACTCTTCTTGAGGGGCAGGAGGATGATTTAGATATTCCTCTTCCTCTTTAAAAAGAAATACATGGGCCAACATAACTAGTTGAGTAGGATGACGAGTGTTGTACCTATCTAAAAAGTATACTACTGACTCATCTATGGATGGTTAAGTAGATTTGCTTGATCATCTAGCCTCATATATGGGGTATAATCTTGGTACTATTCTGATAAATGGATAGAGTGAGTTAGGATGCGAACTCACAACATTGACCTTCTAGGCCCTTTAGTGGGTATATTATTCTTTTCATAAAATTCTATAAGGGTGTCCAAATTAGTAAGGTTTCTTGGAGGATCTATGGGTACTTCCTTAATAGGGATGTCTTGAAGGTCTAATTCCTATCGATGGTATTAGTGTCCTGAAGAACACTAGGATACCATTCAAGAATGACCATGTGATCTAGACTAAATCGAAGATGTTCCATATCTCCTTGTAAATTTTTAGTAGTGCTAGCTTGTGATTGAGCTTGGTTGCATGTGATTACCATGATGTGGATTAAAAAAACAATAAAGAAACACACAAGTAAATAATATTATTATCTCATTTAAATTTTTTGATTATGAGTCCCTATAACTATTTGAGTATATTTTGATGTTGAGAACCCCTATTCCTATGGAACTAAGGGTAAACAAAATAGAAAACTACTAAAGGTAGTTTGAGTACACCCCCTTGTTGGGGAATGAAAATAAAATAGAAAAAACTGGCTTCCTATGGATGTTGGCTCAAGGTAACCTTATGGGAACAAAATGACACCTGAAGGGGCTACATTGTCTAATGTATTGCTACTGGTCAAGCTTGGATTTCACTTAACCCACACATTTAAGGCATGGACAATAACAACTATATACACTAATTATTTTCAAGAGCCCTATGGTAAAGGGACTCACTAATCCTTCCTACTCCAGGTGCACCCAAGAGTAGGGTACCTTTCAGTGATAAAGTTTGGAAAACACTCACTTTTGACTACTAAGGTTTCTATGGTATGAGTTAGTGGATGGAGATGAAGCCCACCATTCTGGTCTCAATCAATGGTTGGTGATGAAGTCCAACTTGTTGATGTTAAAATAAATCTTGATGTGTGGGGTTATTTTTATTTATGTAAAAGAAAATAAAATCAAGAAACACTCAATGCTCTTTCACTAATGCATAAAATTACATTTTATTTTTAGAAATTTTACAAAATAATACAACTGCTAAATGCAGAACCCTACATGATATTAGCTTGTGAGCAGGTAATAATAGGTAAGCCAAATAGTGATAGGCACAAATCCATATCAAATAGAGATGACTATTGACAAAGGCCATCTATCATAGATATGTCCATAGAAAAGGGCCATCTAAACCAAGGAAAATATAAAATAAGGGTTGTCTAGACTTGAGACGATCACAGGCAAAGCCCGACACTACCAAATTTCTCTACCCTATGCTTTATAATATGAAATATTTTTATATAAATTTCTATAAAAATAGATATAGATAATAAAGGTACTCACCTTTAAAAATGGCCTACATTTGATGAAGATGTAGCTATTTGATATTTTCTACTTTATGATCCAAGGCCATATTTATTAGGTAAAATTACCGAGCAAGGGTCATATCTATGTCAGACAGTCAATTCTACAACCTGCAAATAGAAAAATAATTAGCAATTAGCAAAATTAATAGAAAATAGGGACTAGGTTCCACCGTGATCACCACTAAGTGCTAAAAAAGACCATAAATCCATGCAAATAAAATACTGAAAGATAGCAATAATAGTGAAACCATAAAGATAAGAATGAGATAAATTCAAATGAATGATGGTTCCATTTTATTAATAATGATATGCATCATTTCAAGTAGGTTACAATAATATCCCTTTGAGGTAATAATGATATGCATCATTTGGATGTAATGCATAGGGTCTTTTTCACAGTCACGAACTAATTAAGGTAGGTTTTTCATTACTACTGCAATGATTGATATGCCAAGGTCTAGTGCTCCTCTTCTCTTGTAGATATTTATCACCTACACATAATGAGAATAAAACAATTAGTAGCATATGTAGAGCCCTTTGTGATAGGGTTCAATGTAATGATAAAGAAATAAATGAACTAAAATATGATAGATGTATATGTAAATTAAAGCATATATATGCTAAAATAATAAATAAAAGCACTACTAAAACTTATTAAGAAAAGAAATAAAGAATCAATTCTATGCCCTATAGGCCATCTCTATGTGGAAAAACCATACCTATGAGCCATCACTAAGAGAGATGACTGCTAACCTATAAGTGTTTTTTTTAGGCTGATGTGAGGGCAAATTTGGTTTTGATTTGAGGTTTGGTCGATGGATTGGTGGGCCTCATAGAAGTCGATTGATGGGTTTGGATAAGTCCTTCAAAGTAGGTATATTTGATTGCATAGTGAACTATGGATGTTATCTTAAACCTTTGGAATGAACCAACAACATGCTTTCTATGACAAGGAGAATGCAAAATGCTTGGAGGCTCATGGTTGAATTCTAGTAGCACTTTTTTGCTTGGATATTTGAAAACTCTATGATATTAAAACTTAGAAAACCAAAGAAAAACTAGGGATTCAAATTTAGGAGTGAATGCTATTATGTAGATTCCTCAAAATAAGTCTAACAATAACACCACATTGTGCATGAAAAAGTGAAGAGGTAGTTTGCATTAAAAAAGTGAATGCCTATATTTGAAATTCCATGCAACTTATTATGTCATGTATGTTTCTAACTTGGGCTCATGCACATGAAAATTTATAGTGCAGGTTCATGCATAGGGTTAATTTATAGTTTCAGTTTCCAGTTACATCCCACTCTTTTTTATTCTACTTCTGGCATCACCATCTTGAGGTGAGACAGTATTATGAATAGTGTACTATCATTTCTCAAAAGGATAGTTCTATTACTCAAAATAAAAATAATATTTGGTATGTTGACTTAGGAGCAAGTCATCATATGATAGGAAACCTACATTGGTTTGATTTATTAAAAGTTACAAATAGCTTTGGTCTAAAAACAGTAAATGGAAATAGGTATCCAGTTCATGGAAATGGATGTGTAGCACCTAGTACATATCATCCTGATTTTATATTATACAATGTCTTATATATACCAGGGTTGTCAAAAAATCTCATTTCAGTAACTAAATTAGTTGAAAGTGAAAGAACAATAGAATACAAATATGTGAATGGAAAGAATAAATACCTTATTAAAAGGTAAAATGAAATTGAGGCTATTGGATCAATCAACAATGGAATATACTCTTTGGATTCTATTGTACTTAACAAGAGTTTGTAGTGATTCAAGATAATACTAATATCCTTTCTGAGAGATAAATTGTATAAAACAAAGAATCATTCTACTATGGAAGTAGATAGAGGAATATAGGATTTAGACAAAGAAAAATAAGAGGTCAACAAAATATTGCTCTATAATGATGTCTATATATCAAAGGAGAACATGAACCTAATAAATATGAAGAGTGTCTACAAGGTGAATATCCATATTGAAAACTGAAGTCTTAAATACCAAAATAATGTAATACATGGGGGTGTTGGTATATATTACATTATTTGGTACATGCAAATTTACCACCATGGGAACATTTAATAGTACATGCAAATGTACCAACATGGGTACATTTAAGAGTACATGCAAATGGACCACCATGGGTACATTTAAGAGTACATGCAAATGTACCACCATGGGTACATTTATATATTAGAAAAGAGTGTATTATATTAGGATGAAAGTATTTATTTTATGCAATGTAATAAATGCACAAGTGTACAAAGTATTTTGGCAATGTAAATGTGTATAGTTGTTCCTATGTACATGTGTCCATAGAATAGGAATATGAAGAGTCATAGGAAGAGTGAAGGCCAAGAGTCCTTCATATGAAGAGTCACATTCCATTCTATATATGGGTATATGGATGTAAAGAAAATATATAATGAGTGATATATAGTCATATACAACAACAATGGAGAGTAATGAAGTATGATGTATTTGAGGTCTTTATTCAATAGATTTCAAATTTTCTTCAAAATTTATTATTAGCATTCTTTGAGCTATTTTCTAAAGTAGTTTATGAGTTTTTTTTTATTGATAAAGGGTTTTGAAAGGGTCCCCAAAACTAGAAACCAAAAATCCCAAAACACTACAAGCCAAAAAGGAAGACCAATAATGGTAACCTCAAAATAGAAAAACCATAAAGAGGAAAGGGATAAAACCCACAAAACTACCACTAGAAGCGACCAAACAACCAACACAAGCAAAAAGAGAACATAATTAAGCTGTAGGGACAATCCGTAGAAAAATCTAGCTATTATGGAACTGGGAGATAATCTTGGTCATCATCATCATCCTTGGAGACATCCTCCCCAGGGTTGGCCATATTTTTATTCATCATCTGGTTGATTATTTTACCCACTCTCACCAACATATACATGGACAGAGAAATGATATCATCTAAGCTGATCATTGGGTCAACTTCATCAATGGGATGAATAAGCAACACACCATGGGATAGAGTAGTGGTTGTATTAGCATTATGAATAGGAAGTAATTTATGATTTTATATGCTTAATAGCTTAACATTATCATACATTTCATATTGTAACTTTATTATTGATCTTGAAGTTACATTATTTCAGGTATTCAATCATAAAAAGCTAACAATTAGAATAATAAGGTATAGGGCTCTTGTATTATTTTATTTATAATTAATTTATAAAGGATTTTAAGTTAAATATATAGTGTTTTATTTTAATAATAAAAAATATATATATTACACGTACATGTATAGGAGTAAATATTAGGTAAGATCTTGAAACACATGGTTGTTCTTCTATGCATGGATTTTATTTTTTAGATGAGGAGAAAGTTAAGGAGGGATTTTAAAAAATGGAAATGGATGATGTGTAAGTGGTTTATAAGTTTGTATATTCAAAGCTGAATTTATTTATTTTCCTTTTTAGAAACAAATGGAGAGAATTATAAAGAATGATATAAAGAACACAAGCTTATACTGAGAGGGGGGTGAACAGTATAAGACCAAATTTTACTTTTCTTTCCCAAACAAAATTATCCAATATAATCAATGGCTATATAAACAATAGTAATAAAATCAATGTAAAAATCCTCACACACAATAGAGACACCAATTTAATGTAGTTCACCCTATGTGGGCTACTCCACAAAGAAAGTATTTCACTAATTTTCTCAACAAATATATTGGGAAACACTTCCCTATTATAATGTTTATGGACCTCTTGTCCAAAGGAGACACCAATCCCATAATCAAGTTCATGGACACCAATACACAAGAGACATCAATCCCATTTTCTAGTTCATGGGAACCAACCGACAAGAGACACCAATATCCTTTGCTGGTTTGTGGACACCAACACATAGGAGACACCAATCCCCTTTTCTAGTTAATGGATCTCTATCCATAGGAGAAATATTTATCCTCTACTCTAGCTAGTGATATTATAGAATACTTCTATCTCCACTACAATGGCTTGTGGATACATATCCACATAAGAACTTTGTACTCAATAAAAAGACTTGTGTCCTCACTTAGAATACCTCTATCCTCACTCAGAAGACTTGTATCCTCACTTAGAAGACCTCTATGTTATTACTATCCTAGGTAATTGATATCTATCCACTGGATATTATTTTCCTCTACTAGGTTACCTCTAAATCTTACTCTCATCTCTGCTCAATCTCTATCTCAAATCTACACTAAACACTATCCTTGGTCTAGTACAAATTTGCTCACAAATCTATCTTTTGTCTGGCATAAATCTACCCTTAAATTTGTACCAAAATCTATCTCAAATATGTCTCAAGATTTAACACAAATATTGATCAATTCTACTCAGATTTACCCCAATATTTAACACAAATATTGAATAAATCAATCAATCAACTCTGCTCAGATTTACCCCAAGACTTAACATAAATATTGAAAACATCAATCAATCTACTCTGCTCTCAATATTATCTCAAGTCTTCACCAATACTTGCTTAAATATACCTACAAGTCCACTCAAGAAATTTCTCAATTTTCTCACAAGTCTTCACCAATACTTGCTCAAATATGCTTATAATTCCACTCAAGAAATTTCTCAATCTGTTCACAAGTATTCCCCAAGACTTGCTCAAATCTGCCTACAAGTCTTCACCAAGACTTGCTCAAATTTGCTTATAATCTTTCACAAAATCTCACACAAATCTATCCTTAAGATTTTATAAAAGCTTATTCAACTCTGTCCTTAAGTCCCCTCAAGGACTTAATCAAATTTACCCATAATATTTTCACATTTTTTTGCTTAATTTTGTCATTAATATTTCACAAAAGCTTACTCAAATAACTGCAAAACTTGCAAACAAAACACAACTTAAATCCTTTTCAAAAAACCTCTTCACACAAATATGTTTCACTCATAATATTGTTTAACCTTAGGAACATATAGATAATGATAAGCTCTATTAAAACCTCAATATGTTTCACACTCAAAGATTTGTACTCAACGAAACAATCAACCACTTGCAAACTCTCTTTTAAATCAATTCAGAATGAAGTATAATTTGTTTTACAAAACTTGATCTACAACTCCCATACTATCAATCAATAATGCTCAACCAACTTCACTCAATCATTCACTCAATGAAACACAACTTGCTTACAAACCCTAATCAAGTGTTTCACCCTTCTTTCAACACAAAGCACAATGTGGGTCTTAAACCCTAACTCAAATAGTTTTCAATATCTATTTCAAAACAAATCATCCATAAAAAAATGCACTAAACTTGCTCACACATTTCCAACAATACTCATAAATCCTTTTCACTCCACCCTATATTTCATATAATCATTTCAATCACTCTAAACAAAATATAGTGTGCCCATACCTTTTTCTTTGATGGAGACATGTCTTCAAAACCTGTTTTACTCACAACAAAACCTTTTTGCCAATTCTTGGTTAGATAGCAACAACCTATCTCAAAATATCCACAAAGATATTCTCCTCAGTAATAATTTCATCATTCAAGAAATACAATAAAATATCAAGTCCCAAATACACCTTATTATCTCCAATACTCTCAAAATAACATTCAACACATAAAAACAAGTTCCTTTGTTAACACTTGATAATCTTAAAAATTCTCAAAATAATATTCAATACATAAAAATCAAGTTCCTTTTTTAACACCTTATAATATCCAATACTTTTTATTTATTTTGCTAAGCATAAAAAATAAAATATTTTTCAACAATTCTTATGACTCCCTATGCATTCCACATATGCATGTTTTAATTATCACCTAGATTCTATACTATTTGCACCTTAAAAACCTTGGCAAATTTAAGTTAAAATGTGCATACTTTATAATTGTTGGCCCACATCACCAAAATATTATAGTGCATGTCTTCGACTGCACCCAAACTAGAACCCATGACCAAAGCCATTGTAGTACCTTAGCCCAATGCTAAGCTACCGCCTGGGCTACATGCCCACACATGAACCAAGGTCCACACTCCTGTATTAATGTTGTTGCATGAATTTCAATGAAAAAAATGCTTCTCCTCCTTTGCTAAAATGAATTGCATGGGATTCAAAACCATGACCTCCCCTTCGTGAGGAAATTATTTTAACCACTTCCTTACCTTTTGGAAAAATAGGCTTATGACATTAATGATGACAAAACTAGACATCGACAACAAAACTTGCTAAAATTTCTAACAATACCCTCATTTTTCATTGATGGCAACCCTTTTTCCTTTAAGCCTTCCTTTTACCTTTTTTAGTTCTGATCCCCTTGAGAAACTACTCCCCCTAACTCAAATTTCTCTCCCTTAGATATCAATGGCAAAGGGTCACCTTTGGGGCTAAATAGAAGACTCTTACGTCGGCCCACTCCCCACTTCCTCTCCTTGAGGTGGTTAATTTTGGGGTGGGAGTATCTCTACTCCCAGTATACAATGCTATTTTTATTTGTCCACCTTCCTCAATTGATCCTTATGATTCCTCTGAATATTCTTATTCCTGCTTGTCTTTAGAAATTTTGTTCTACACCACTTAGCCATATGCCCAATATTATTACACTTATAAAACTTAATGTTATGGTTCCTTGAAGGTGCAAATATCTTGAAGTTCCTCCTGGTGAATCCATATCCATTCCTATTATGAATCCTACAATTTACTGCTTTATGACCAAACTGATTACAGGAGTAACAATACCCTTGAAAGAGATGCCCATTTTTAAAATTTCTCGTAGTGAGACCATATCCCTGTTTTTCATGTGTCTTGCATTGTGTAGCCTTGTGATAAAACCTATGACATGAGAAGCAATGTCCTTTGAAGAAATATTGCCTTGATCCCATTAGTCTCTTAGTCCTTTCATCCCTATGATGTTTCATGTTCCTCATTTGTGTATTGTTCATTTCATTTTTGAACCTTCTATTTTCCAACTTATCCTTATAAGTCTCACTTTATCTTTCACTATCTTCTTTTGAAGCTTCTTCTTCTTTGGAGCTTGATATTGACTCCTCTCCTTGTACTCTTTGTTCCTCTTCAAAACCAAGTCATGTCTTGTTTGAAGAAGATCTTTGTACCTTTATAATCTTATCCAAGGTCTTTGAGCTTCTCCCAAACCTGTGTAGCTTGTCTTTAGACTATTTCACTTCCTTCCTTAGTGAAGCTACCTCATGCTCTAATATTTCACATTCTAATACTTTTACCTCTAACTTCTCTTTAAATATCCTTATCTTAGCTATTGAGTTTGTTAGATCTTGTATAAGCTTTCCCTTCTCTTCATCACATTCTTGAGATTGAATATTGAGTTTTGAGTTCTACTTTTTTACCTTTATTAATTCATTAAGAGTAGTAATAAGCTCACCTTCTATATCAACTCCTTCTGATTATTCCTCTACCTTTTGTCTTTAGGAGCATATTTATTATTTTTTGATCTATCTTCAATAGGAGCACTTCCTTCTTCCTCTATTTCCAAGAAGAGCATTCCTTCTTATTCATTATCTAAGGATATTCCATCACTATCACTTGAACTCTTGCATGACCTATATGCATAGAAATTTTTATTATGCCTTTAGAAAAACTTATTTCCTTTCTTGCTTTGTCCATCCTTATTTTTCTTTTGATACCTAGATTTTCTTACTTCCATGTTCTTATGATCTTGTTTCTCTTCACCACTTCTACTTTCAACTTTTGTATAGTTAGTCACAAAATGACCATATTTACCACACTTGAAAAAATTTACTATTTTCATACCTTTGTTCTTGCATTAATATCTCTTGTTCCTTATATCGTAGTTAGCTTCCTCATCACTGTTTAACTCATCACTTGAAACATGTTTCTTATCCTTTACTTTCTTTTTTGCCTTGAAAGTGACCTATTTCTTAGGGGTAATATCCTTTACCATTCTCATCTCAAATTTTGTAAGTGTTCCTTGCAAATCATCCATAGTCAAAGTTTCAAGATATCTTATTTCTTTTATGGCTGAAATCTTTCCATCAAACCTCATAGGAAGTGACCTTAGAACCTTTTGACAAACATCAGATTCTTCAACTTTAAACCCAAGTCCTCACATGGAGTTAACTACTTCATCTACATGAAGTAAGTATGTAGCAATGTCTTCTTCATCCTTAATATTCAAGTATTCAAATGTCTTCTTGTGATTTTGCAACTTTACCATCTTAACCTTTTTAACACCCTCATATGCATTCTTTAACTTTTACCAAATATATTTTGCTAATGTGCAATATATAACTTTTATAAATTATTCTTCACAAAATCCACTTATTATTGCATTCATTGCCTTTGTATTATGTAGGTGTAAGATCTTACCATATTTATCTATAGGAGGATTAGCTAGTTGTGTGTATCCATCCTCAACTACTTGCCATGTCTCAATCCCTTGTGCCATTAGGTAAATATTCATTCTTACACTCCAAAATGCATAATTGTTCCCATAGAACAATGGTGCCTTATGTGTTTAATATCCATCCTTAGATGCCATATGTGTTCCTATACACTTTTCCTTCAAGTTGTTAAACTCTTCCAAGGTAACCCGCTATGATACCAATTGAAGAATATAAGCTTATACTAAGAGGTAGGGTGAACAGTATAAGATTAACTTTTACTTTTCTTTCCTAAACAACATTATCCAATATAATCAATGTCAATATCAATAGTAGTAATTAAACCAATGCATGAATCATCACATACAATAGAGACACCAATTTAATGTGGTTCACCCAATGTGGGCTACTCCACAGAGAAAATAGTTCACTAAAATTTTCTCAACAAATCTCTTGGGAAAAACTTCCCTATTATAATATTTATTAACCTCTTATCAAAATGAGACACCAATACAATAATCAAGTTTGTGGACACCAATCCATAGGAGACACTAATCCACTTTGCTATTTTGTGGGCACCAACCCACAAGAGACACCAATCCCCTTTGTTATTTTGTGGATACCAACCCACAGGAGACACCAATCCCATTTTCTAGTTCATGGATCTCTATCCATAGGAGAATTATTTCTCCTCTAATTTTGCTGGTGATATTATAGAAGAATTATATCCCTACTACCCTGGCTTGTGGATCTATCTCCATAGAAGAAATTTGTCCTCGCTCAAAAGACTTGTATCCTTACTCAAAAGACCTCTATCCTCACTCAGAAGACTTGTGTCCTCACTCAAAAGAATTTTGTATTATTACTACCCTGGCTAATGGATATTTATCTACTGGATAATATATCCTATGATATGTCACCTCCAAAGCTTACTCTTAGCTCTACTCAATATCTGTCTCAAATCTATACTACACACTATCCTCGATCTAGTAGAAATTTGCTCATAAATCTATCTCTGTTCTAGCACAAATCTACCCTCAAATCTATACCAAACTCTATAATCAAATTTATCTTAAGATTTAACACAAATATTGATCAACTCTTCTCATATTTAGCCCAAGCCTTAACACAAAGCTTGAAAAAATAAATCAATCAACTCTACTTAGATTTACCCTAAGCCTTAACATAAAGCTTGAACAAATCAATCAATCAACTCTGCTCTCAATGCTATCTCAAGTCTTCACCAAGACTTGCTCAAATATACTTACAAGCTTTCACAAAATCTCACACAAATCTATCCTTAAGCTTTTATATAAGATTACTCAACTCTGTCCTTAATTTCCCTCAAGGACTTACTCAAATTTGTCCACAAGATTTCACAAAATCTTGATTAATTCTATCATTAAGATTTCATAAAAGCTTACTCAAATAACTGCAAAACTTGTAAATAAAACACAATTTGTGAAAACAATATGTTTCACACTCAAATTTTTATACTCAACAAAATAATCAACCACTTGCAAACTCTCTTTTAAATCAATTCAAAATGAAGTATAATTTATTTTACAAAAAATGATCTACAACTCCCAAAATTTCAATCAATAATGCTCAACCAACTTCACTCAATAATTCACTCAATGAAACACAACTTGCTTACAAATCCTAATCAAGTATTTCACACTTCTTTCAACACAAAGCACAATGCGGGTCTTAAACCCCAACTCAAATAATTTTTAATATTTATTTCAAACCAAATCATCCATCAACAAAATGCACTAAAATTGCTCACACATTTCCAACAATACTCATAAATCCTTTTTACTCTACCTTATATTTCATACAATATATTCAATCAATCTAAAAAATATATAGTGTGCCTATACCTTTTGCTTTGATGGATATATGTCTTCAAAACCTGTTTTACTCATAACAAAACTTTTTTGCCAATTCTTGGTTAGATAGCAATAGCCTATCTAAAAATCTCCACACAAATATTCTCCTCAATAATAATTTCATAATTCAAGAAATACAATAAAATATCAAGTCCCAAATACACCTTATTATCTCCAATACTCTCAAAATAACATTCAACACATAAAAATAAGTTCCTTTGTTAACACCTTATAATCTCCAAACTTCTCAAAATAATATTCAATACATAAAAATCAAGTACCTTTGTTAACACCTTATAATATCCAAACTTCTTAAAATAATATTCAATACATAAAAATGAAGTTCTTTTGTTAACACCTTATAATCTCCAATCCTTTTTATTTATTTTTATAAGCATCAAAAATGAAATATTTTTCAACAATCCTTATGACTCCCTATGCATTCCACATATGCTCTTTTTAATTACCATGTGGATTTTAAACTATTTGCACATTCTAAACCTTAGAAAATTTAAATTAAAATATGCATACCTTATAATTTTTGGCCCACATCACCAAAATATTATAGCACACATCTTTGAAACGTCCAAACTCGAACCTATGACCAAAGCCATTATAGCACTTTAGCCCAAGGCTAAGCTACTACCTGGGCTACATGCCCACACATGAACCAAGATCCACGCTTGTATTAATGCTACCGCATGGATTTTAGTGAAAATAAAAATGATTCTCCTCCTTTGCCAAAATGAATCATGTGGGATTCGAAACCACAACCTCCCCTTCACGAGCGCCTTAGCCAGCCTTTGACCACCGTCTACGCTACCCAACGCCTTAGAATATTTTTTTTGCATCACACAAATTTCAAAACAAGTCTACCTCTTTTATTAAAAACCTCATGAATATCTCTTTTCCTTTCAACAATGCAACACACAAATAATATAGTCACTTAGGCATACGAATAGCATTTTTATTTGGAAATGAAAATCATTTCCTCTTTATACTTTATCCTTTGCATTAAACATGTTGGCCCTTTCAAATTTTGAATTTCAAATCTGAATTAAAATATTAAACCTTGGTGCCTTTTAATTATTTACATTAAAATTTTAACCTTAGGTTAAAATATTTTAATTTAAATAAATTAAATTAAAAGCTTTATAATCTGCTCAATGGGTCTTTTTGAGGATATATATTTTTTAATGATTCCTTTGACCTCGTTATTCTTCACCTCTTCCTTTTACCCAAATATTATAATATTATTAATTCTTTTTAAACTTGCTTCTCTTTCCTTGGGTCTTCAACCTTTTAGGCCTCTTTAGGCATATAATATTTAAAATAAATATTATATCCTTTTTCTTTTAACCACTTCCTTATGTTTTGGAAAAACAACCTTATGATATTAATGACGATAAAATTGGATATCAAAATTCTTGACGTCAATGACAACAAAACTTGCTCAAATTTCCAACATGATAGGTATTCTTTACAAAGAGTTTGTATTATACATCAATATCCACTATGTATGTATTTGTTTCTTTAGGAATATTTATGGATATTGAAATATTGATTTTCAAGATGAAATGGAATATGAAATAGTTGTTTTCAAGTTTGTGGTTTAGGGATAAAATGAAGTAAAAGTTATATGTTGTTTCCTTGTATAAAGATGGTATTTTTATATTAAGGATTTTTTGATTTAAATATTAGGATGGAACTTATGGGGGTTCCATTATTATGCTTTTGGAAAATATCTATGAGGTTTTTGTTCTCCTTGTTAGAATTTCAAAATAATGAAAGTTGTGAACCTAAAATCATTGAAAGTAGTTGCATGGATTTTGTAAAATGAGTTGAAAGAACAATTCATGTTTTGGAGGACAAAATAATTATGGGATTCTTATAGAATAATATTGGAATTAATATTTTGGAAAAGGAATTATGGAATTCCTTTATATACATGTATTAGAGTTAACTAAAACTTAAGCAATAAAAAGGATGTTTTGAAGCTTTATTTTTCCCAAAAGGGTTTCTTAGGATATATGATGTGTAGTGTGTGTATCTATTATCTTCATCTTTGATCTTGCTTTGGAAACTTTGTATGCATTTTATATTCATGAATAGTCTTTACAATGAAAAATATTAAATTATTAGTAAATTATATGTATTAATAATAATGGTTTGTTGTTTAAAGTACCATTATCATTATGGCATCCAAATTTATGGATTATGTATACCTTTGGTCAAGAAAAATCTAGACTTATAATGATGCACATCACTTGTCAAGAGAGAGAGAGAGATAATCATTATGGCATCCAAATTTATGGATTATGTATACCTTTGGTCAAGAAGAAGCTAGACTTATAATGATGCACATCACTTGTAGAGAGAGAGAGAGAGAAATAGCTAATATGGGTTTTATGCCTTTTGGGAAACCTATATTAGCTATTCAAAGTCATTAGAACCCAAGGACGAACCCATGATTTAAGATGTTGTGGTGTAGCAACATCTAAAATATTTGAAATGGGCACTCCAAATAATGAATTTCAAAGTGAACCCAAAGAGAAGGATTTATCTAGGAAATATTTAGAGTAGCGTAAATTCTCTTTTCCAACTGTAGAGGTTTGGATCCCATTGTAAAATTAGATTGGTGATGGAACCCCGAATGACTGTTGGGTATCCATGTAAGGGATGTCACACAGAGTGATAATCGCCTCAATCCCACCATCATGAATATGGAATTATTGAGAACCATAGTTATCTCATTGTATAATGTGTAAAATAGGAGGTTTTACGTCTAAGTACTGGCTTAGAAAGACTTATCTTAGAAAAGGAATTAGCATCTCTTTTCTAAAATAATAGATATAGGGTTAATACCTATGCTGTGGTTGAGTTATCCTATATTTTTGGAGAGTTTTAGGAAATAGGAGAACCATGTGAAGGTATCCTTTAATATGCATGGGTAGTGTACAAGGTTAACCCCAAAAAATTATGGGAGAGTGATCACTCCTCTCCACTTGATTAATATTTGTAGCATATTGAACTAAAAATATGGTGAAGCCTCTATGATATTATCTGGTATATCTTCTGTGAACCCTAAAAAATAAATTTACTCTCTCAATATGGTTAGAATTGGATTGTTACATTGGTGATGCAGATTGACAACTAAATTGGAGAAACCAACACCTAAGGTAGAGAAACTAGTAATTAAGGTGGAGAAACTAGTGACTAATATGGAGAAACTAGTGACTAATATGGAGAAATCGATGACTAAGATAGATAAAATAGCACCTAAGGTAAAGAAACTAGCACCTAAGGTAGAGAAACTAGCACCTAAGGTGGAGAAACTAGCAACATAGAATCCAACAACAAATAATTTAGTATGAAGGTGAATATTTTAGTGACAAAGCACAAGATCCAACATGAGGAAGTGAAGAGACCGAGTAATGAATCATTGAAGTCCAACATTAGGAGTTCACATTATAGCCTATGAAACATAACGACGATGCTTATTGTGTATTATTGTTGTTGTTGTTGCTCAAGTAATGTTTAACAGAGCCAGATAAAATATGAAATATTTTCTAACATTTTTATTTAGGCATGCCAAGCTCCATGCAGATGTTAGTAATCGATTAGCATGTTTCAAATGAGATTCACTTAAACCAAGGTGTAGTAGATGTGCATTCATAATAACATCATAAGCATAAGTGCTAGTGAGAAAGCGAAGCACAAGTTGGAGAAAATGATGCCTAAGAAGAAGTGTAAGGTTAGTTTTCTAATTATTTTTAATAAGTATTATTGGAGTTATAAGGTGATTGCATATTTTAAGGAGTTATAAGGTGATTATAATTTAATTAATAAGCATTATAAGGTTTAGTTAATAATATAAGGTTTTTTATTTTTTGAAAAGTATGGAGTAATAAGGGTTTCTACTAGTTAATTTGATTATTCAAAGTTTTTATGTTTCAATAAATTTAAAGTTTTTTAAGGTAAAATATTTATTTATTTAAATTTAAAATTGAAAAATATATAAAAAAAAAAGTTTTTGAAATTTTCCAAATTCAATTAGGGAGTTAAAAGGTTTTCAACATCAAAGGATTAGAAAGTTTAAAAATTTGTACATTTTATATTTATTATTATTTCTAAATTTGGAAGTTATAAGGTCTAATACTACAAAGGATTTCAAATTTTTAATGAGTTCCATTATGTTAAATAATAAAATTTTCCTTTCTAAATATCAATTGTTGAAAGGACCAAATTTTTCATCATGGAAGCACAAAATAAAACAAATCCTAGCTATAGAAAATCTTTGGGATATAGTATGTGAAACAAAAAAAAAACCTAGTGAGGATGAAAGAGAAATACAAAAAATTGGAGAAGGAGATGCAAAGTATATTTATGTTAATAAAATTTGGAATAAAAGATTAAATATAACCATATTTAAGTGGAACAAAAACTTATAGAAGCATGGAATACATTGTGCAAAATATTTGAAGGGAATAACAAAGCTACTATTTTAAATCTACAATCCCAATTGTATTCCTTAAAGGTCAACAACAAATAAAGTATAGAATTCTTTCTTTGTAAAGTAGCAGATATAAAAGCAAAATTATTAACACTAGGAGAAAAAGTAGAAGATAATTTTTTTGTTCAAGTAACATTCAAGGCATTTCCAAATAGTTACAAGCATCTAGTCACATATTTGCAATTCTTAAGCATGGAGACTATATTTGATGACTTAGTTAATATTCTTTAGTAATATGAAGTAGAAAACTTAGTCAAATATGAAATGACTAATAATGCCTTGGTATCTAAATAAAATACACCATGTAATATTACTTCAAATTTAAAATACAAATATAAATAGAATTTGAGATATTTTCATATATGTAATATAAAGGACCATAGCATAATTTTTTGTAGATATAATCAAGGAAATTATAATCAAGAAAATTTGATGAATATAAATCAAGGAAGTCAAATGAAAAAATTGGCACAACAAAGACAATATCAATCTTAGTATTAATATAATCCTCGATGACAACACCAATTTCAATATCAATAGCAACAATATCATCCTCAATATCAGTATGGGCATAAAAAACAAACTCAACTACAACTTAGAGAAGGAAACAAAAAGGGAAATTTAGTTCAAGAAATTCATGAAATTCAAGAATTACAAGAAACACCTAAATAATATGAGTTCAAAGCTCTTAGAGTAAAACTCTCTAAAGATACTAATTTTTTAAATATTGTAGAACATTAGGATATACGAAGTTCAAAAAAAAACATGGCAAGATCAAGACCAAGACTGAACAAAACATAGAAACATAAGACAAAAATCAAGAAAGTATAGAAGAAGAAATAAAAAAGAGATAAATAAAGAACAAGTACGTGAACAAGAGGTTGATGAATCACATGCTCCAGATAAAAGAATAAATTTGAATATTGAAGATAAATATGAAGACCACGGTTGAAGACTAAAGTCTTCAATAACCAAATAATGTAATACAAGAGGGTGTTGAGGTTTATTACATTATTTGGTACATGCTAATATAACCTTGTGGTACCTTCATGGTACATTTGTAAATATACAATAGATTAGGGTTGAGTCTATAGTTTAGAGGATGATTTATATTTCCCTTTTATGTAAGTGTTAATGTGCAAGAAATATCCAAAGAGAAACCATTGTTTTGATTTTATTTAGCTTATATATGATTTTGTTATGGAGACCCAACATTTATCCCTTTGGATCTCTTTTTAATAGAGGGAAGAAGTACTTGTTTTCTTATAATTATTTTATTATAATAGTTCCAAAATTTCCATTTTAAGTTGTTCATATAGTAACTTTACTAAAATATGACTAATATTCATAATATTTTAATAAAACATGTGTTACCCCTATATTCACACTAAATGTATTAGATCTAATATACTAATAAGATACATATTTTAATAATTTTTTTACAAACATAGTGTGATTCATATGATATTTTTTTTATCATAACATGCATAATTTGGAGGTCCAAAATAGTAATATCTAACATGAGTATGTACCTAGAACCATTTAAAACTTATATATCAATAATATTTGGTTGTTATTTAATGAAAGTAATGAAATAATTGCATGCATATCAATCCACCACAAGGATATAAATAATATACATACCCATAACCAAGAAGGCACATCCATTGCCTTAAAATAAAGAAATAAAATAGGGCATGATAGGATCAATAAGATCTCAAAGAAAGAAATAACTCTATGGGATTTTCAACACAACAATACATAGAATAAATGATATATCATTAACCCATATTTAACATGATTTTCACATCTCAAAATATCATCTTTTAATAGTTTGGTTTTATAAGGTAAGATTATTTATCTAGCCAAATGCATAAAAATATCAAAATGGCTAAAAGTATTAAAGTAGTACCATAGAATAAAAATATTTACATGATCGGATAAGAGAAAATATCATCTAATGACTCAAAAGTAACATGAGACATATAACATGCAATTAGAAAAATAACCTTGCCATGTACGAAAAAAACATCCAAGCAAATGCATATGGTCTAAGAAGCCACACTCTAGCATCATTTGATCAATAGGACCAATAAAAGTTAGTCCATCCATACCCCTTGTACAAATATCAAGCCACGTGACCAACTACGTGATAATTATTAGTGAATTTTCATGTCATAAACAAAGATCACTATATCTAATATATGTCATTGGTTTTTTACAACATAAATAAAAGATCACTACATCTAATGTAAAGGGAAATATTTTGAGGTGTTCTACTCTTATACCTAGTTGGTTGTGGATTTCCTGGACCATACTTTAATCTTGCATCTACAAGAAAATATCAAGATCCTTGGAAAGACTCTTTTCAACTCTAATTTCAAGATTTTTAGATAAATGTTCATCTCTTTCATGTATTAATTACTCTCCTAGTTTTTGGATCTAAAATTTGAAGCCCACACTTGAGACAAAAAAGTTTTAAATGCATTAAGAGAGTTGTCATTTCTATATTTGGGAGAAAAAAGGACAAAAAATATGCATTCACTTATTTGTTTTAGGGTACAATTTATCCACTTCATTATTTTCACATTGTTATTATATCCCATAAGATTTGTTGTGTGGCAAATACTCATTCTCATTATTATGGGTATGCTTGTTTAACACTTCCATTTTCTATTTAGCTAGCTAAGTAATAACCTGCTTGTCAATATTCTAGTTATTGCTCTTCTTGAACAATTAGATATCAACATTGAGTTTTCTATTGATGATCCTTAGCTCATAAAAAAAAACAAACAAAGATACTTATGAGGAAATTAATAGATATTATTTGTAATTTAATTAGACAAATTGAAGAAAGTCTTCAACCTAAAAATTCTTCCTTGTTTTTTTAAATAAACGGGTAAAAATTTATTGATAAAAATTTTGGATTATAAAGTACAATTGAGCTTCCAACCAGGACTCAAATAAACAACCAAATAGGCTAAAACCACTAGACTAGAATGACACCTAGAAAAGACAACAAGAACAAACCACATTAAGTATGTACATCCTTGTGGATCAACTCCCATAGGTGTTGAGAGTCCCCAGATGGGAGACTCTCCCAATTATCGATACTCCAAGGATCTAGCAGCTCAAAAGCCCTTTTGGCCAGGTAATCAGCAACCACATTCCATTCCCTTGGAATGTGCACAAAGGATATAAATTTGAACTCTTCACTCATTTTGAGAATCTAAATGACTACAAATGCCAACTGCCAATTAACTTCCTCCACCCTTTTACTGTTTAAAATATTAACCACAATTTGAGAGTCAGACTCGTAGACAATCTTATGCAAGCCAAGAGGAAACCCCTTCCACAATGCCTCAATAATTGCAAGATCTTACATAAAATTGTTGGAGTGAACACCTTTATAAATGGAAAAGAAAAATCTAACACCACCAGTAGAATCTCTCCCAACACTGCCAATGCCAACATGTCCAGGATTACACCTAGATGATCCATCAGTATTAATTTTTAAAACTCCTCTAGGGGGTGTCCTCCACCTACCATCTCTCCTAACCTTCTTGTTGAGCCGAGGAACCCTACTAGGGATAAAAGAGTTCACACCATCCCCAAAGAGACCAAGGGCTTGTTGTACCTTCTCCTCCCTAGAATCCAAAAGAGGGTCCACATCACATTTGCTATGGATGGTTTCCTGAACCATATACAGGATCCTTTGCTAGATCTTTTGAATAGCCAAATAACTACCCTAAAATATGCATCAATTTTGTTCGAGCCAAATTTTCCAGATGATGTAAGAAGGGCCCAAATTCCAAGCCACCCGAAGGAAGGGGGCCTTGGCCGGAGGTCTGCCCAGACTACTCCAAAACTCCACCAAGGACAACACATGAAAACATGGATGGTTCCAAGCGCTCCACCAATGGTGCCAAATGTCTCTGGCAAAGGAGCATTGGAAAAATAAATGAGAAGAGTCATCCTCATTCTTATTGTAAAGGACACAAAAATAGGGACCTTGAAATCCCCTCTTCCTCACATTATCCCAAGTGAGGCATTTATTATGAGCTACCAACCAGAGAAAGAAGTTACATTTTGGCCAGACAAATTTGTTCCACACCTTTTTCCACCAAGTGATAGGAAGACTCCCATACTTTTGCTTATCAATAACCTGATAACCATAGGCTACCGAGTAGGTTTCCTTAGGATTAGGGTTCCAAGCCAGAATATCTTTACCCCTTAATGAAGAACAAGGCCTCCCCGTAATAATAAGAGCAAACACCTCTCTGTCCTTGGCCAGTCCCCCCTGGGGCCATTCTTGCATATCTTTCCACTTGTACATCTCCATATTTTCAAAATATTGGATTTTTTTAAAGTCCTCTACATGAGACCAGCCTGATTCCAAGAAAAAAATGCTTAGGGAATGTAACATAGGATATTGATTCAATATAGGAGGGTGACCATCCAAAGAATCCTCCCAAAAAAGAGCATTTGATCCCTGATTGCAAATCTAGAACAAACCCTGCTTGATTAAATTAGCTCCTCTTTTCAGAGTGTCCCATATAAATGAACCTTTCCAAACCAAGCTAACTCTAGGGATCTCAGCCTCAGAAATACCTCTCAAGTATTTACAAGATAATATTTTAGCCCAAATATGATCTTAAGAGGTACACCATCTCCAATAAATTTTTGCAACCAAATCTTACCAAAAAATAGTTGTTTGTCACAACCCAAGGCCTCCCTCTTGCACCGGCCTACATATAGAATCCCACCTAACCAAACTCCATTTAAATTGATCAAGTTTTCCAAACCATAAAAACTATCTTGACAAAGCATCCATGTCCTTGATGAAGTGAGAGGGAGCTATTTGTACAAAACATTTATAAATGGGTAAAGCTTGAACAACATATTTTAAAAGCAACACTCTACATGCAGTGGATAGCCATCTAAATGTCCAATGATTCACCTTCCTTCTAAACTTATCATGCATAGAATTCCAAGAAGATCTAGGTAGAGGATGAGATGAAATTGGAATACCAAGATAAATGAAGGGGGGAGTCCCAACCTAGAATCTTAGAATACGAGCAATCCTGGCTTGAATAAGAGGAGGGGTACTGAATAAGAAAATAGAATACTTGTTCTCATTAATCAACTATTCAGAAGCACCAAGATATATGTCAAGATACTGTCTAATATTGCCATCTTCCCTGATAGTGGATACTCCCAATAAAATAGTATCATAAAAAAATTGAAGGTGGGAAAGAGGTGGCAAACTACTATCTCACTTCCACCCCTGAATGAGACCCTACATGACTTGAGACTTGAGCATTCTTCCCAACCCTTCAGGCATAATGATAAAAAAATAAGGAGATAAAGGATCTCCTTGCATCAATCCCCTTGAGGCCTCAAACAACTCTGATGTCTCATTATTTAGAAGAACAAAGAATTAGGAAGAAGAAACACAACTCATCACCCATCTAATCCATTCCTCCTCAAATCCAAAAGTAGCAAGAACTTTCTAAAGAAAGGACCATCTGACCCGATCATAGGCTTGGCCATGTCCAACTTAATGAACATAGTTTTCTCCTTAGAAGTTTCCATAGAGTGAATAGCTTCTATAGTAATAACAACCCCATCCAATATTTTTTGGCCAACAACAAACCCTCCTTGCTCCTTAGATATGATTTTGCTCAACCATATCTTCAACCTCTTAGCAATAATTTTTGTGATGATCTTATACACAACATTGTAGAGAGCAATAGGCCTGAACATATCCAAGGAATTTGCTCCATATTTTTTGGGTATAAGCACCACAAAGGTATGATTTAGGTCCCTTAGCATTTTTTTGTTCTTTTGGGACTGATGGACCACCTCCAAAGATCAAATTTTATTAAATCCCAAAACTCTTGATAAAACTCAATCGAGAATCCATCCGGGCCTGGGGATTTTCCTTTTTTCATCTTGAATACAACATTTTTCAACTCCTCAAGGGAAATTGGACCCATAAAATTCTCATTCATCTATCTAGAAATAATCACTAGAATACAGTTTAGAATAATATTTTCATTCTCATCATCTGATAGGGAGTCCCCCTTGAAGAGAGAGGAAAAATACCTCTTAGTCTCTTCTGAAATATCCTTGAAAGAAGAGAGCAGGGCACCATGATAATTCACAAGGGAGGTAATTAGGTTACCATTACGGTGAGCCTTAACTGAGTTATAAAATAAGGTTGTGTTCCTATCCCTTTCATGAAGCCAATCTACTTGAGATTTTTGTTTCCAAAAAATTTCTTCCCTCAGTTCCCATTCAGCAATGTCTTTCGCAGCCTCAAATTCCTCAACAAGAAGCTCCTTCATGAATCCCTGATATCTAATCTTCCTTGAAGCTTCTTCCATCCTCCTAAGATCTGCTAGCTTAGCCAAGGAAAGGTTCCAAAATTTAGTCTATTCCATATCTTGAATTTATGTTTTACAAATTGTAGTCGCTTCATAAAGGAATACATAGCGGTGCCATGAGGAGGTTTTCTAGTGGTCCACCAGCCTCGCATGAAATAATAAAGCTTAGGATCATGAAGCCACATAAGTTGAAACTTAAATGAGGGATTCTTTTTTAGCCCTAACTCCAAAGTAGAGAGTTTTATAGACCAATGATCAGATCCCCTACCCTCCAGAATCATAGAACTAGCACTTCTGTTATTACCCATCCAATAATTGGATATCAAAAACCTATCTAGTCTCTCTGATATGGAAGCTTCCCCACACCTTATATTGTGCCAAGTAAAGAACCCATTATCTGGCTTAATGTAAAACAAGTTTAAGGCCTAGATATGATCACTAAAGACAGAAGAAAAAGGCTCGAGACGGTCCACCCCACCATGTTTCTCCTCTAGGCAAGTGATAGAGTTGAAGTCTCCAGCCAAAATCCATGGGTACAGGGGAGCCAAACTTCTCACAAAGCAAATGTGATCCCACAAATTCACTTGACCATTGTAATAAATAGGAGCATACACATTTGTAAGTAGTATGGTTTCACCAGATTCATTATCAATTATGACCATCAAAATAGACCATCTACTGGAAATCCAAGTAAGAGGAGATATCTTAACCAGATTCGATAAACAAGTGACGCCACCAACATATCCACATGCACCAATACACTGGAATTACCCCCTTCTCCACAAATTGGGAGTAATATTGAACATACTATCAATAGCCAATTTAGTCTCTTGAATAAACACCACATCCATAGAATGCACATGAACCAAATCACAAATAGCTTTTTGTTTGGGGATGTTGTTCAACCCCCTTACATTCCATGAGAGGATAATAATTTTTGGAGGTTATAAAAATGGGAGTCCAATGTTCTCACCAAGCCTGAATCCACAAAAGTCTCCCCCATTGAATTAATTATCTTGGTCCTTCTTCCGACCCACCTTCATATTCTTATCCGAAAAACTTTTTTTAATTATTTTCTGCTACAATCCCAACATCGTAGGAGTTTTGCAGTCCAAGGATGACTGCATCAGTGCCTGAGTAGGAGAGGGCATAACTAAATCTATAACACTTTCTAAAATAGTTTCCCTTATAGGGCTATACCCAACCATGTCCCCTATACTCAGACCCAAAGCCCTTTGTTCTTCATTTAAACCCCCTAGATCTGATTCCTTAAGTTCCCCCTCAAGAAGAGACATCTGATTCAGCCTTGTTATATTTGCATCAGGTAGCGATGTTTTAGGTATCTCCATGCACTGATAAATATCATCTAATATTTCAAAATAATTGAGTAGAGCATCTGGCTGGCTATCCTTAAGGTCTTTATTTGTCCTTCGTCCTTTGTTTCGGGTTTTTACCGAAACAAAACCTTCTTTATCCCGTTCCCCTTCCTTTATCGAGGATTTTACTTTATCCAAATTTTGTCTAGATCATTAGGGCCCAAGATTTGAAGCCACAAGCAGGAAAAACTTAGGGCATTTTCTTTGCAAGTGGCCATATTCACAAAAAAATTGGCAACAAAATGGAAGAGCTTCATAGTCAAGTTTTTGAACCCAGGTAGTTGATCCAAATTGTATTTTAATAGAATCTAGAATAGGATTATTTAAGTCAATTCCAACACAAATATGAGAAACATAGATTACATTTTTATCCATTGTCTATTGTGATGGTCCAACCGGCTTCCCAAGCAGAAGGACAATCTTATGCAAGATATCAGTTCTCTAGAATTCCAATGGGAGCCATGGAAGCCGCACCCATACTAGAACTCACGAAAACCACTCCTATGATGGGTTGAAACCCACATGCGAGGGTTTAAGAAAGAGTCCCACTTGGTTATATAAATAAGGACCCCTTTCATATGCTTTGTTACGATCTGCAATACAAGAGAAAACCACCATAAAATAGTTGTTCGCACTTAGCATCACCTCCACATCGCCTTAAGGATTCCAAGTCTTCCTGACCCAAGCCTCCACAAAGGGGAGAGAAATTCAGATGATCAAAAATTTGCCAATAAGGACATGTCTGGTTGAACCACTAGAACTGTCCTGGCTTCACATCATTCTAAACATCCATTATTATTTAACAAGAGGTTCCCGACATGCACTAGAAAATCCTGTTTCTTCTAGTAATTTTCAGATGAAAAAACATCACGAGCATGCACTCTCTATGTCGGACCCGATGCCATCACAACATTCCTCCAATTTTTTAGACCTCCTCCGGAAGCTGCTACCATCCCCGTAGAGCAGTTTTTCTTCATCAAACCCTAGTAGAGTAGTTTTTCCTCATCCATGAATATTGAAACTTTTAATACTTTATAACCTAAAAATTCTTCCTTGCTTTCAAGTTTATTTGTGTATTTAAAATGGTTGAAATTGTAGATAGCTAAAAATACCATACATCCATACAAAGAAATGCAATATTGAAATGTAGTAAATATAATATAACCATACAAATCAATAACAATATAAAGAAATGTTGAGGGTGCTCCTTTATTGATAATATCATGTTATTTTACAATGAGGTTACAAAATAATATCCCCTCCTAAGGATCACTACCAATCCTTGATACAAACAATTATACATAGAGACATTTGGATGTATTAAACAAGATATTTCTTGTATATCAAACTGATTAGACAGGTTCTTGGTACTATCACCATGTATGAGGTTGATGAGTGAATCCTTTATGCCCTTTAGATCCTTGCCAATATCTCTTATCTACACACAAGAAACATACAAAACATCAATAGCATATGCAGAGCCTCTCATGATAAGGCTCATTATGATGATAAAAGAAACAATAAAGAAAGCTAAAATATGGTAAATATATGCATAGAAATCTCTGTTAGAAAATAATTGAAATGCTACTAAATCTATTGAAAGCAAGAAAATAGGGAAAGAGATATCTGCCATGAGGTCATCTCTAGGCAGGACGGTCTGGTATGTTGGTCATATCAGGGTGAGACGGTCACACCTATGGGTCATATCAAGGTGATACAATCACTGAACTATGGGTAAATACCTTATGACCGATGTGAGGTGACACCAAGTTTTATCCATGGAATTAATGTTCAAGTGTGTGCTCATGAAGGATGACTTAATGGTGGGAAATCTAACCCCTAAAGCAAGGATACTTGATTGATGCAAGAAAAAATAATTCAACCTTAAATATTGAAGATGGTTAATTGGCATGCTTGAAAGCTTCATGTATGATTTTAAGCAGTACTTCATTGCTATGAAAAATCAAGTCTCTTTGCTCTCCAATTCAACAACACTTCATTATCTAAAAAATGCTATCCTACTTGTGATCAATAGACAAGTTGGTAGAAATTTGTTATGTGAAATTTCTAGGGTTTTTGATGAAGTCTAGGTGCCTTCTTATAGGCTTACCAAATAAGAATCCAAGCTTATAAGAGAATCCAAGAATCAAGAAATAGTTAGGTTCAACAAAAGAAACCACCCATTCTAGAACCTTCCTACAGTTGATTGTGCATGGCTAGATATCTTGTGTATCCATTTTCCCTCGAATTAGGAGTCAAAACCTATTATAGATATGATCATCCTAGGGTAGAATGGTCGTGAATACTGACCATATCGAGGTAGGACAACATAGGCTAAAAGGAGAAATTCCTCCCTGTTTGATTGGTGAAAACCACTTTTAAGCCCTAGGGAAGCCCAAGGTTTGTCATATGACTTAAAAAGCTGTCCATATATGTAGCCTCCTCAACATGACATGTTTTAGGTTTTTTTAAAAATAATTTTTTTTATACAAAAGGAAGATCTTGCATTAATGCACAGGAATTTTTTAGGTGTCTACAGATACCCATTTTTGGGATGCATTATGTGAAGGCATAATGCGGAGCAAAAATAGATGATATAAGTCAAATTGAGGGTTTATGGTGTTCATTGATCTAATAAATGTGGGATGCCCCAATGATGCAAAGAGCATGCATATTTGAATCATTACTTCTAACAAATTGAAGAACTTAATTCAAGTAAACCCTTTAGCCAAGACACGGGTATGAGGTATACTTGATAGTTGTATTTGAGTTGGTTTTTTTGCTTGTTGTCTGCCCCAAGCAGAGGTGTGATTGTCTTTGGAAATGATTATTAGATGAACATAATTTGCATGATTAAGTATTTTATTATTGAATTTTATTATGAACTTTATGATTATATGAATACCCCCTCAAGTGACAAGTCAATGAGAAGATGTAAAATGATGAAAGTGATGAGTCGCTTGACCAAGATGACTTGTTTTGGATTTTTTTAAGACATTTTTATAAGGCATTGATAAGACTCATTTTTAGCATGTTTTAAATAGTTAAAACTACCTAAAACTCTTGTGAATTATCTTATATGCTAGTTAAGTTGATTTAATATGTTGTGTATTAACTGTTTGCATGATTGAAGTGTTAAGGACATTATATTATGATTTTTAATAGTTCTTGTATAGTTTTATGTTATCTTGTCATGCTTAGGTTGATACTAGCACTTAAATATTCTTATTTTGATGATCATTAAGCATTAGTTTCTCTAAATTTAGTAAATATTACAAAGACTTATTACTGTGCAGCAGAAAACTGGTTTTTCCATATAAATTCCAGCCAGCTGCCAATGAATGGCAAGGCATGGAATTCACATTCAAGGAAGAATGAAGACTATTGCAATATGATCCTGAGGGCTAATCCACCTGATAAATGCAGCCAAAACCATTTGGAGTCAACACAGTTGGTCATTCTAAAGATCTTCGGAATGAACACAATGTCTTCGAAATGAACACAGTGTCTCCGAAATGAACACAATGTCTTCAAAATGAACATATATCTTTGGAATGAGAAAACACAGTGTCTTCAGAATGAGCAGATATTCGAAATGAGAATTGTAGTATCTTTGGAATGATAATTGTAGTATCTTCGGAATGAGCGGATCTTCAGAATGAGAATTGCAGTATCTTCAGAATGAGCCACTTATCTTCGAAATGAAAATAGAATGTGCTTTTTGACTTGTTGACTGACTTTTTGCGATGGAAAAGGGGATAATAAGGTTGAGAAAGTTAAGGGAAAATATCTCCCATATAATTTTTCCATCCTTGTCATCCAAAGCCACCATTTATGGAAAAGATCAAATTGATCCTCTTCTAGGATAAACCCAGGAAATTCTGCAGGATATCAGGAACAACATATTTTCTGTTTGTAATTAGATTTTAGGCATCTATAAAAGATAGCTCCCATCCAGGTTGAGCTAATATATTAGAATTAATTATATTGGATAGAGGAGATATAAAATAAATAGGAAGATAATAGAATAGTGATTTCAGACCTGTAACAGATTTCAACAGAATTGTAATTATGTTTCTAAAGCAATAAAAGTGTAGTTTTATTCCATTTATTTTGTTATGTCTGAGTGTGAGTAAGACTTAAAGAAGAATTCAAACCTTCTTTTGAGAAAGTAGGTTGGCCACTTCCAGACCTAGGAGGAGGACTGACAGACATGTTTTATTCTGATTTTGCTACAGTAGAATAAGTTGTGAACTTGTCATTTTCATTCTTTTGCACAACCTAGTTGTTTAATTATTTTTCATAATGTTTTTGTGATATGATTAATGGTAGATCTGGTTATTATTTTCATTTCCAGCAACTTTCCAATTCACTATAAATTTCCATTTCCAGCAATTTACAAGTTTTTTGTAATTTCCTTGCATTCTTGTTTTTGCTGTCAAAACCCTGCACAAAAGATTTACGACCTTCTGTTACAGAGCATTGATAGGATCTAGTTTTTATGCTTCATTTCAATTATTGCAAGATTAAATAGACTTTCAATTCTGCAACTATAACTAGAGTTTCAATTCTACAATTTAATTAGATTTCATTCTTGCAACTGTAACTAAGGTTTCATTTCTACAATTAGCAATTAGTTTTCATTATTGCAAATAGATTAAAGCTTAATTTATGCAATTTAGGGGTAGAAGTGACACGAAACCCTCACACAATAAATTCCACCAATAAGACTTGTTGCTTCCAAATGAACTGAACTACAACCCTGCTTGAACTTTCTTTCGTAAATAGCCTTGGACACCACCCTAGATTGATAAATTCATTGAGAATTAATGATGTGCTTAACGAAAGCCCATCATTTTGGCGCCGTTGCTGGGGAACACGGTGTTGTTAGAAGGTGAAAAGTAGTCCAATAATTATTAAATATGCTAAGTTGTGAATTTTAGAGTAAAATCTGAATGTAATGATTGGTATAAGTAATTATTATTGGTAAATTGTATTTCAGTCCATTTAGAAAATAAGCAAGAAACCACAAGAAGAAAAATTTCACAAGAGGTTGAAATTATGTCAAAAATGTCTAAATTTTTTATTTCCAAAAATGTTGGAATTTTCAAAGAATCCCAATCATCCACTTCCAACACTATAAGATCCTTTGAGAAATCATTACAAGGAGGAAAATTAAGTAGTTCAACACCATTTTCTCTTGACAAATCCATACAATCAGGAAAATTTGACAAGATTTATAATTGTTTTTGGGAACCTACAATGGAAGGCTCACAAGAGAATCAAGGTAGAGCCAACAATGTGCTCCACCCTAGTGCAACTAGTGCACCCGCCAGAACTTTTCAAAATCCCATCCAACTAGGTCTTAATCAAAATGCTCCCATGAAGGTCATTTCACCTGCAATATTACCAAATTTCAAGGGAATTACATCCGAAGATCCAGATATGTTTTTGTTTGAGTTTAAAATTGTATGTCAAGCTCATGATTACACTAATGACAATCAAAAGCTCAAACTATTTCCTTCCACTCTTAAAGAGTTATCTCTATGATGGTTTATCACCTTAGCACCCGACTCAATTAGAACTTGGGATGAGATGGAAAACATATTCTTGGAGAGATACCAAGAATATTGTCAAGTCAAGAATCAAAATGATGAAATTCTTACAATGAAACAAGAGGAAAATGAAATCTTAGAAGATTATATAGACAGATTTTCTTTTGTTCATAAGAGATGTGGAAGTGTTGAACCTAAAATTTGCAAAGTCCTATTCTTAAGGGGACTACAAGATGAATTTAGGGATGCATTGGATATCTTGGGAAGAGGAGATACAAATGCACTTAAATTCCAGGAAATTATTAAACTCTGTAAAAATTACTCTCATTCAAGGCATAGAAAACACATAATTGGTAATGAAAAACATGATTTGAAAGAATGCATGAAAGAGGCTGATATTTTAGTACATGATAGAACATTAGATGCAAAAAATGAATCTAATGAATCTTCAGCCATCTATTGTTCAGAATGTAAAAAGCAACACTCTCTTCATGATTGTCCATTGAACAAAATATTTATACCTACTACATGTAGCATTTGTCAATTAGGACACCCCACAGATCAGTGTAGTTTATTGCCAAAACTTATAAGTGTCTTTGAAAAACAGTCTCAACCTATGAAAAAAATCAATTTTGTAGGACAAGGACAAGGGAATAATTTTCATAAATTTCCATATCAGAATGCTTCTCAATTTCTTGCACATTGTGGAAATAATCCTTGGTATATTCCATGGTCTGCTTCAGGTCCACTTCAACAATGTTGGAGTCAACCACCATGGGCATACTCCCAAGCATGGTCTCAACATGGATGGATGCAACAAAAATGGAATCAATAACATCCACCATGGTTGCAGTCAAAATTACAGGAATATCAATGGGTACAACATCAAAATCTGTACAAAGGGCAGCAACATTGTCAAAAACAAAAATCAAATTTGTTGCCTAATTATATCTATAATTTCTATCATGGACAACAACAACAAAAATTAAAACAACCTCTATTTTCAACTCAACCTATGGTTAGTCAAAATCATGTTAAATAGGTAACCCCTGTCTCTGTGGTTGAATCAGAAAATACAACCCTAATAAATGTTAGTGACTGTGTTAAAACTCAGTTGTGTTCAGGTGAACCACTGCTTGAACCTATTCCACTTATCATTTTAGAAAGTGAAGTTAAAAATAATGAACATGAAAACAAATCCACACTAAAAAAACATCAAGAAGAACAAGATACCTCATCAAATAAAGTATCATATTTTGAACATTCTGAGATATCAAAAATAACATCTTCATAATCATATTTGATAAAGGAATTAGAACATTTAATCATTACAATCCCTTTACCTCAAGTTGTACCAATAATTAATAGGATTGTTCAAGAAATGTGTTTTAGCAAACCAAGAAAAAAGAAGAAAGTATATCCTAAAACCATACAAAAAGGTGGAAAATTAGTTAACTTGCTTTCAGGTAAAATTATTACACCTAAGTATGATTGTACAGAAAGCTCACAGTTTCTTATAACACATAAGGAAAATGAAAAGAATACTTTAGTTTTGGCCTCCATTGTTGTAAATAAAAATGTTTCTCCAAGAACCAATTCAAATCATCCTAGTACAAAACAAACTGAAATATAGCCAAAATAACATTTTAACAACAATAGTTGGTTGACTAAAAACCAGGGAGCAAATTTGTTTGATATATTGGTGCAACATCCTAATTCTTTACTAACATTTTATGCATCTTTAGCAGTTGGCATTGAGTTGTTGCAAGTACAAAAAATCAAATTTTGCAGTTGAATGCATTTGATGAACTTTGGTTGGAAGCACTTCACCAAATAGATTTCACTCAACAAAAATGGAAAATGTGGCATGATGATCACATTAAGAGCAGCAAGGATGAACCAGGGGAGTTTGAGAATGAAGTTGTTCAACTTTCTTTAGTTGATGATTTAAGGAGGATATTAGTGGTAAATGGACATATTTTACAATTGTACCATAAACCACTAACAAAGGTGGAATTTGCTCGGTATTTCACACAGTTACATTTGACGGAAGAGGCTTCTTCTTCTGATGAAGATTCCAAATGATCATATATTTGAATCTTAAAAGAAAAATTAAAAAAAAAAATCAAAAAAAGTAGAAAACAAAAAGATGAATAAATTTTGATTATGAATTCCTTCATGGGCATGATTTTAGGGAAATCATGAAATCCTTCATGGGCATAATCAGAATCAAGAAAAAAGAGAGAAAAGGAGAGAAAAAAAAAAAACCAAGAAAAAAAGAAGAAGAGAAAAATGAATAACTCAGTAGTGAAAACCTTTTCTAAGGCACTACTGGGTTGGTATGCATGAAAACCAGTTTTTTGGCATGCATAACCTTGAAAGTTCTGAGTCACCATTGTAAAAATTCACCAACTGCACTTGTTTTTGAAGTGTTATAGGAAGCCTCAGCAGAATATCAACAAAAACAATCATCTTTCAAAATTTGCATTAACTTGTTTTAACCAGGTATATATGTTTCTTGCACTTTTCTCATTGTAAATATTTTATATATAGTATATGAAAATTAACAATTAGTATAAAAGTGTTCATAAGAGTTGGCATAAACAAAACATGCTTGGAGAAAGAGAAAAATGTTGGTTTCTGCTATGTCTTCAGAATGACTGTTGTATCTTCAATAACCGTGGTATCTTTGGAATGAAGCCTTTGTCTTCAGAATGAAGGTGTAGACACCAAAACAGCACCAATCCGATTATGTGACTGCAAACACTGATCGCATTAACACACATAGCCCCCAGGGCAGCCCCAGAGGTTAAAACAGTGGTTCTAACCACTCACACAATAGTTTTAAAAGTCAAAGATCAATTTGGCACCTTTTAGGCACTCTGCTACTTATTCACTCCACCTAGGGACGAGTGCAAATTGGTACGCGTTCCACCCAAGGACGATTACTAGTGCTCGCTCTAGGGTGGGACGAATGCCAGGTTTGACCTACAAAAAGTCAAACCTCGGCACATGACAACTTAGAACTACCACTTAGCCCTTCCTTCATGGCATAGGAGTGCGAGGGAGTTCTTTTGACAACTCATATCTACCAATTGACTCTCCATTCACTACATGGGAATGAGAGTGAGCTTTTTAGGACAACTCAAATATGCCACTTGACTCTCCCTTCATTGTATTGGAGTGAAAGTGGGATTTTTTATGACAACTCAAATTAGCTACTTAACTCTCCCTTCATTGCATGGGAGTGCGAGTGGGTTCTTTTGGGCATGCAGCAGTAGTTACAAAAGCAGTTATGGAGCCCTTGATCAGGGAGAAGTCTTCTCTTCCCTAAAAAAGCATTCATGCTAAGTAGAACTTTTGCATGCTAATTCAAAGAGACCCCTTGGGTCTATAAAATGGTGAGTTTTCCTCACCCAAAGGGAGACATAGAAGGAGCATTTTGAGCAACAAAGTGCTACCAGTTTACTTATGATTTGTGCTTTACATCCATAATATCTTAATAAAAAAGGAGGTTATTGGGTGACTTTGAAGGCATGAATCAAGAACCAAAAACTTGATTTTTTTGACCATAATAGCCTATCAATTTTTTGAAAACACAGCACAACAGGTTTCGGACCCATCCCAAGAAGATTTGTGTTGAAACAAAGTTTCAACCCGTGGGTGTTTTGCCTTCGGGCACCCCCTGCCTTATTGCAGGTTTTCTCATCTCACCCCGGAACGAGTACCAAACTGTCGTAGGTTTTCTTTTCTCACCCCAGAATGAGTACCAAACTATTGTAGGTTTACTCGTCCGACCCAGGGACGAATACGGATCTGTATTGAATTTGGTGACTGTTTCTTTTGGAGTATTTTGCTAGTTACATGATTACGCTTCTGTCAAATTTTTAGTCTATTTGGATTCATTTTAATCATCGTTATATTCATATTTTACATTCATTAATAGTACTCTTTCTAATTTGTGAGTTTCATTATCATACACAGGTGCTACTGACGATTTTTTGTTTCTTTGAATGCAAGAGGAGCAACAAGGATTAAAGACTTATCAATACCAGCAACGACAACACTTTGGCTTGCCCATTTCACATGTGGGTGTGCGGAAGGAGGAACACTAAATCCATGATTGTAATTGAAACTATGTTAATTCTCCTACCCCTTTGAAGGGAGGATATGTCTTTGTAACCGAATTGGAAGAGTATAAATAAAAAGGGTTGTGCTTTCTGTAATTCTTCTTATCTCATTTAAATTCATCTCTTTTCTTTCATTTCATGCATTTCACTTTATAGGACCTTAAGTGTTAATTTTGGTTTTGAATACATCGCATTAGTTTTCCTTTCAATCTTCCGAAATCTCGTGCTTTCGAAGGTTTTTCTTCGGAATGAATGTGTCTTCGAAATGAAGGTTTGTCTTCGGAATGAAGGTTTGTCTTTGGAATGAAGGTGTGTCTTCGGAATGAAGGTTTGTCTATGAAGGTATGTCTTCGAAATGAAGGTTTGTATTCGAAATGAAGGTTTACCTTCGGAATGAGGTTATCTTCAAATTAAATGCCCAAATTAGTCTTTAGAATGAAACATAATATTCAAAATGAAGATTTAACAGTCTGTTTCCATGTGGCATCCAAGGAGGGAGAAAAAGACATAGTCAACAAAATTATTTTACTCCATGTGATCATTGACACATGTCAACTGGCTTGCATTTAGATTCATCTCATATTTTGCACCCATCAAGGAAGTATGAGAATCACAGGGAAAATAACCAACAAACATGCCACCACCATTCATTGCTAATAACCACTCATGTGGGAAAATTTGCATGTAGAATGGACAAGCTAAAAATAGTAAAGAAAATTTGATGGCAAGGATGTCCAATGATTGATGGCCAGGTGTTCCGAGCACAGAATAAGGAAGTGTGCCATATTTTATTTCTAAAGACATATTTGCTAATGATTACAAGGAAAAGTAAAAAAATTGAAAGTTCTTTCTGAATAAGAACAAGAGCAAACCCTGTAATTCTATAGAAACCAAAAATCAGTGACCTAGCAGCAGAAGAGAGCAGTCTTCTCAGCATCATAACAGAGAAGTGAAGTGAAAAATGAAAAAAAGGGCCAGCCTACAAGAACCCTAGAATAATGTAACCACATGGGTTACCAGATTTTTCAACCCGTGAAAGGTAGTATGTAATTTTGTCAGGGCATCATTTCAAAATTTTAAACCACCTCAGGCATGGTAGGCAACAACCTAAATTTGGAGTGAATTTTCCAGCATACCTGCACTGAGAACTACAGAACATGGCAAAAAATTATCAAGAGGAAAAAAAAGGAACCCTCATCATCATAGTCTTATTAAACTGGTGTGCCAACATCATTTTATGGAAAACCCTAGAAGCTTTAATAGGTTTTATTCTACCCTGACTAATGTAGTTTTTGAAGAAGAAGATGAAGGAGAAGAGTATACAAATGTTGCTATAAAAAATATGCTACTGAGGAAGAAGAAAAGGCTAAAAAAATGCTATTTCAGAGAAGGAAACACACCAAGAAAAAGCAACAAAACATTTTTCTCTAGAACCATCAACCTCATAGACTAAGAAGAGAAGGGCTGAAACTGACAGCAGAAAAATAAAATAGAAGAGGGTTCATTTTTTAAAGATGTTATTTATCTGTCAGAATATGAGAGTGAAGTTCCCAGTGAAGAGCTTGAAGCTATCCCTACATCCCCTGTTACCACAAGAAAATAGGGCAAGAAGAGAAAACATACATTAAGGACTAGGAGGTCTGCAAGACTCCAAAAAAAAAGAGATAAAAGAACAAATGATTGAAGAGAAGACCAGACAGGATAGCCCTGATGTCATAGAAGTGCAACAAGCCACTGAGAATTTGTATGTAATCATAGATAATTTCATGGCACCTCCTATACAGGAGTAAGGGTCTGAAGTAGAGGATGAGATCGTTGTTGAGCAACAAACTGCAGTTGATTTGTCAGTATTAGGTTCTGAGTCGAAAGAAGAAGAGTAGGTGGACATCACAAAACAACTGAGAGCAGCCAAGAGTGTTATAAAAATACAAATTATATGGATTGAGGAAAGAAAATATGTTATTGAAAAACATGAAAATAAAATTAGAAAATTATAGCAAAAAGTGGAGAAACTAAAAAGCAGGCTGTCACAAGTTGACGAACAATCCACTACATCAGATAAAGAGGAGGATTTGGTTTAGTTACTGCTTGTATTATCTAGGGAAGATGAAGACATAGGTACTCATTCTAAAGTAGTGCCCCTCCACTTTGAAGTAGTGCCCTTCCATTCTGAGGCATTGCCTTCTCAATATAGAGAAATACCTTTATGCAAAATTATTGGGTAGGTCTTAGATTCAAGCCTCCAACCATCATTACTCTAGTTTTCTCCTATTTTGAAGAGGATTCCCAACCAGATGATCAGTTTGAATAATGACTCAAAAACCTTCATGAGAAATTACACAGGCACTAAATTTTTCTATGAAACATGGAATATGAGTATGGACATTTGTGACTCCATAGCCCACTGCAATGCATGAGGGCATGCATTAATATAAGTTGGGGGGGAATGATGAGGCTTGGATAAGACTCATTTTTAACATGTTTTAAATAGTTAAAACTACCTAAAACTCTTGCAAATTATCTTATATGTTGGTTAAGTTGATTTAATATGCTGTGTATTAACTGTTTGCATGATTGAAGTGTTAAGGACATTATATTCTAATTTTTAACAGTTATTGTATAGTTTTATGTTATCTTGTCATGCTTAGGTTGATAGTAGCACTTTAGTAGTCTTATTTTGATGATCATTAAGCATTAGTTTCTCTAAATTCAACAAATAGTACAAAGACTTATTACTGTGCAACAGAAAACTGGTTTTTCCATATAAATTCCAGCCAACTGTCAATGAATGGCAAGGCATGGAATTCACATTCAAGGAAGAATGAAGACTATTGCAATCTAATCCTGAGGGCTAATCCACCTGATAAATGCAGCCAAAACAATTTGGAGTCAACACAGTTGGTCATTTTAAAGATATTTGGAATGAACACAATGTCTCCGGAATGAACACAATGTCTCCGAAATGAACACAATGTCTTCGGAATGAACATATATCTTCGGAATGAGAAAACACAGTGTCTTCAAAATGAGCAGATCTTCAGAATGAGAATTGCAGTATCTTCGGAATGAGAATTGCAGTATCTTCGAAATGAGCGGATCTTCGAAATGAGAATTGCAGTATCTTCGGAATGAGACACTTATCTTCAAAATGAAAACAAAATGTGCTTTTTGATTTGTTGACTGACTTTTGGTGGTGAAAAATGGGATAATAATATTGATAAAGTTAAGTGAAAATATCTCCCATCTAATTTTTTTGTCCTTGTCATCCAAAGCCACCATTTATGGAAAAGATCAAATTGATCCTCTTCTAGGATAAACCCAGGAAATTCTATAGGATATCAGGAAAAACATATTTTATGTTTGTAATTATATTTTAAGCGTCTATAAAAGATATCTCCCATCCAGGTTGAGCTAATATATTAGAATTAATTATATTGGATAGAGGAGATATAAAATAAATAGGAAGATAATAGAATAGTGATTTCAAACCTATAACAGATTTCAGTAGAATTGTAATTATGTTTCTGAAGTAATAAAAGTGCAGTTTCATTCTATTTATTTTGTTATGTCTGAGTGTGAGTAAGACTTAAAGAATAATTCAAACCTTCTTCTAAGAAAGGATGCTGGCAACTTCCAGACCTAGGAGGAGGACTGTTAGACAGGTTTTATTCTGATTTTGCTGCAGCATAATAAGTTGTGAACTTGTCATTTTCATTCTTTTGCACAACCTAGTTGTTTAATTCTTGTTCATAATGTTTTTGTGATATGATTAATGGTATATCTGGTTATTATTTTCATTCCCAGCAACTTTCCAATTCACTGCAAATTTCCATTTCCAGCAATTTACAAGTTTTCTGTAATTTCCCTGCATTCTTGTTTTTGTTGTCAAAACCCTGCACAAAATATTGACGACCTTCTGTTACAGAGCATTGAAAGGATCTAGTTTTTATGCTTCATTTCAATTATTGCAAGATTAAATAGACTTTCAATTCTGCAACTATAACTAGATTTTCAATTCTGCAATTTAATTAGATTTCATTCTTGCAACTGTAACTAGGGTTTCATTTCTGTAATTAGCAATTAGTTTTCATTCTTGCAAATATATTAAAGTTTAATTTATGTAATTTAGGGGTAGAAGTGACACAAAACCCCCACACAATCAATTCCACCAATAATACTTGCTGCTTCCAAATGAATTGAACTACAACCCTGCTTGAAATTTCTCTCATAAATAGCCTTGGACACCACCCTGGATTGATAAATTCATTGAGAATTAATGATGTGCTTAATGACAACCCATCACCTTTGTGAGAGCTGAATGAGGAAATCCTATTATAGCTATGATTTTGACCATTATAGGTAATTGTACATCTCTATCCCTTTGATAAATCCAACCACATGGCTTTCTTAGGGAATTGAGATGATAAAAATTCAATTTTTCATGGGGGAAAGGCAATGGATACAAGGATAGCTTAAGGTTGAAAAATGAAAATAAATGTATACCTTTATCCCATGGAGTAGTCCAACCACATGGCTTTCTTAAGGAATTGAGGTAATATCATTTCAATTTTGGTTACAGCTTTTTTTAGTTCAAGTGACCTTATGGTAACCTACCCATATGACTGTATTGTATGGATAATTAGTCACTACAACCACTAGGTGTATAGGGTAAATCACACGGTACAAATATCACTTGAGAATTATGAGTCACTTGATTTGTTGTGTGATACAAGTTTGTATCTTGTTGTGTTTTTTGATCTTATTTGCTTTTTTCTTTTTTTACAATTTTGATAATTTTTGAGGTCATCTCAGGGTAGGATTGTCGTAGACTATAGTCATCTGATCCTAGTACGATCATGTTATTTGAAATTTTTTTGAAAATATAAAAGGTAAAATTTAGGGTTTTGATGTTATTTTCACTGATAGCTAGAGAGAAATAAGAGGTGAGGAGGAGGAAAGAGATTATAAGCCATACATTGCTATTGAAATGAACTCGTGACTACGATGGAGCATCTCAATGCTACAACTATTGGAGGAGTCAGATCTAGGAGGTTATGTATTCAAAATATCCTCTTTGTTATTATGCAATTAAAAATAAAATTCATTAAGTAATGCAGAAAATGAACTTCATTAAGTAATGGGGACAACTAACTCACCGTAGATTAGATAGTGTAGTATAGGGTTTTTGTGTATTATTTTTGTTAAATATTTTTTGTTTGTATTTTTATGTTATTTTTTTGCTATTTTTTTTATTATATGTATATATATATATTGCACATATTTTCATGCTATTTTTGTCTCATGTTATAGGGCTATCTCGGATCGATATGGATCCTATTTGGAGGTTTGGGGGTCATCCTGGGGTGGGACAGTTATAGTTTGAAACACAATGGTCAAATTTTGACCATTGTGGTGGTCATACCAAGGTGAGACCGTCATGCCTACAAACCATATTAGCCCAAGATGATGGAGGAGTTTTATGAATTTTGATTAATTTTTGTTGACTTTTGCTTTATTTTATTTTTTCTTATTTAGATTTAGTTGTTGAAGGCCCATCATAGAGTGCCCACCATTTTTAATATGGTGCAAGGAGAGCTCATTGATGAGGAGTGGGCCTAGCTTGATATGATTAGCCTTAAGCAGGAGATGTGACTAGGGGTGATGATGTCATATTAGGCTTATCTGACTGCTCTAGTAGACTGATGGGATAGTTAAATGAACACTTTACACATCCTAACTAGTGAGATGATAGTCACCATGGAGGATGTGTACAAGATTTTTTGTGTTCTAATTGAGGGATTCCCCATCATATCCACTTACCTTATTATACATAAGAAAGTGCTCTAGTGGGTATTCAATGCAAAGGCTAAGGTTGTAAGGCAACACATTGATAATGGTGGAGTGTTAATCAGTGTATGGTATAGAGTAGGGGTATTCATGCAAAGACATGTAGTATTGATGTTTATCATATCAAACATATTACTTCCCAACTCTTTAAGAGAAAGGTTCCCATAGAACCTCCTTGTCTTGGTACAGGACCTAATAGAGTGTGATATCCAAAAAACAGTGATCATGGTATGGGGGAGCATCTTACTTGCTCATTTATATTATGATATTTATGATATACAACATCTAAGTGGATCGACCATAGGGACTATCAATATATTCATGAGTAGATATGGAGGATGCTAAGATTGGATATATGATGTTATGGATATGAGATCATGAGGTAGATCAAAGTTGACATCATGTTGGTAGACTGGATCATTATGCAAGGTCCTTGGAAGGACTGAGGCTAGATCAAGTTATTTGGAGGCCCTATATAGATTTTCATCCTTGGATATAGGTGGTGGTACAACTAGGGTATGTGAGGTGTAGAGGATGGCTGATGGGATGGCATGGTATAGAGTGAAATTACTTCCAGTATTCTTATGTGAATCATTAGTTTGGGATACATCAAGGTGTTATTGATGAGCCTATGGTTTACCGATGTTGAGAGGATGAGGTTCAATTAGAGTGGCATTAGGTGGAGTCTATGGAGGATATGGACCCACTACTAGTAGATCTAGAGATTAAGGATGCAAGTATGGTAGTAGAGTACGATTCCTGGTGGATGAATATATTGTGGTAGGGTAGCAGTCCTATGGGGAGGCCAATTAGAGTTATAGTAGAGGAGGGTGTTGATGCATAGGGGCAAAATGTGCATCATTAGATGTAGGGAGAGTGGTGCTAGGTCCTAGAGGGAGGATAGGACCCATAGGATGAGGGTGGTGATGGTGATAATCCTTAGGATGGGGATGATCAACTTAGAGTGCAGGTATAGGCTCTCTAGATATAGTTAGCTAAGTAAGATACCACCATCACAATGTTAGAGAGTTAGATGTCTAGAGAGTAGCAGAGAGGGATGAGATTTAATGAGGAGAGGGACCTACTTAGGGCCCATATAGACATATCCTAGGAAAATATTGATTGTGTGACTATTGTAGACACCTAAAATATGTCATGTTTAGGAGACTACTCATATGAACACATCCAAAGACCATGTGAATGATATTTGATATTTCCAAGAGCTAGAAATGGTCCTAACTACTAAAAAAGGGTAGTTATATCCCATTCAATCTTAGCCATTATCAATCAGAGTTACTGCCAACACTGGCCACTCAAGTTGAGAGTGGCCACACCTAGCCGCTGATATAGATAGTGGATAGCACCAAAACATAGTTTGGATGTGTATATGGGTCCAAAGCACATAATTTTACTGCACCTTACATTGCTTGCAGGTGAATTTTAGTGAGGAACTCCCAAATCTCCTCCTAATTTCCCCTTCAATACCAATTTATGATAGATCCTTCCCCATGAGATGGCCAGTTGCTTGCAGATATATATTTTGGCTTCTCTAGGAAGCCAAGATCTAGATCTAGATCTAAATCTAGGAGGTCTACATATGGACTCTCCCAAGCAAAGCAAATGATATATGAATATTAGAATTTTGTGTAGCAAAGCTCTAGTAGATTAGAGAGATATTTCATACCCCTGGGAGGAGTAGTAGACCTCTACCTTATTTAGTAATGATTTCCTACCATACAACCATTCAGATCGAATGTGCTTCATCACCAATCAGTGTATGACCATAAAAGGTGACCCTTGGACATCAATTTAGATGAGAAGTATAGTGCTACAACCCCTATTTCATGAGGAGAAAGGTTTCACTTTGCAACCACTATCTTTAATAGTGGCCCGCAAGCATAGCCTAGGATTTTTAGATATTATTTTCTAAGTTCTAGCTTAGATCTATTACTATTTTTTATTTATTAATTAGTTTTAGCATAGATCTGATTTTTTTAATGCATATGCATTGTTATTTCCTAATTTATCCATGTATTTATCATTCAATTTTACCACATTTTGATATTATTATGCTCATATATCATGTTTATAAAATCTACTAATAAAGGCCTCATTAGGAGAGGTTTACCGTGCTACTAATAGTCTTCTATAATTTCTATGCATACAGGTTACAGGTTTACAGGACCGATTTAAGGCATTCAGTGCATAAGATCCCTCTAAGAAAAATAAGGATAAGGAGGCATTTATAAGCCCTCATACAAGTTCATGTACGATATCGAGAGGCCTACAAAGTGCACCACCCCTTTGCGAGGAGACTTCTTAACCATTATTATGCTTGTATATTATTGTATCGAACTGGGTATCCCTTAGAGGGACCAATATATAATCAAGATTTACAAGAATTAATAAAATATCTTTCTTTATTTGTCATTTATGTGTTATCTATGCTTTATGGTATTTCATTTGATATAATATTGCAAGTAGAGTAGTGGTGCATGCTTCTTGGGGTCACACAACTATTGAGCAAGATAGGGTGGTTGTAGAGCAATATGCTTTACAAATATAGGTGACTATAAGGATAGTAAAGTGTGATGCCCGATAGGTAGATCTGGTGGCTAGGTCTGTAGAGTTAGCTATTATGTAGGCTCAAATGGTAGCATTGGCCCCAACACCAAGGTAGGTAGGGGCATGTATCTAGGTAGGGATAGGTAGCTAAGTAGGAATGGATGGCTAGGTTGTAGGGGATGTGACATGATTATAGGTAGAGGTAGAAGTGTTATAGGTTAAGGTGGAAAAACTATGGGACCTGGTGAGTGAGTACGATGCTTGATGTATATCTGATGAAGCCTACATATTGGGTTTGGAGGGTCGGATAGTGCTACTTGAAGGTCACCTACCTGAGTGATATTCAATAGGAGGATCCTAGTGTAGCAGGTGCAATGATTCAAGATATCTATTAGTGAGACATAGTCACAGGTTATCAGTTAGGTTGGAGATATCAGGGGCTTGTAAATTTAGGTAGTATCATAGAGACATGACAGAAGGTGGAGGTGACTCTGGGGGAGTAGGCCCTACATGACTGATGAGCACCAGAAATGCTCATATTTTGTACATATTTCTTTGATCAATATGCGGTTGTATAATAAGGATTGCGTACTTTTATGAATGATTATATAGATATTTGATATAATTATGCGTGTTATCTAATTTGTGTGCTTTTAGTATGTTTTGTGGAATTGCAGTTGATTTAGTTAGATTTGGAACAGTCGAGGTCCTTTTGATGGACCTGGCACTTTATTTCATTGGGGGTCAATGTAGAGAACATAGGCGCCTCCCTGCAACCGGAAGGCGCCAAGGGAACAAGCGCCTCCCTGCAGTCGAAAGGCGCCAAACCAAAGACGAGCGCCTCCCTACAGTCGAAAGGTGCCAACTGAATATCAGTGCCTCCCTGCAGTCGAAAGGCGCCAACTGAATATCAGTGCCTCCCTACAGTCGAAAGGTGCCAAACCAAATACGAGCGCCTCCCTATAGTCGGAAGGCACCAACTGAATATCAGTGCCTCCCTGTAGTCGAAGGTGCCAAACCAAAATGCGAGCACCTCCCTACAGTCAAAAGGTGCCAACTGAATACAAGTGCCTCCCTATAGTCGAAAGGCACCAACTGAATGCGAGCGCCTCCCTACAGTCGAAAGGCACCAACTGAATGCGAGCACCTCCCTGTAGTCGAAAGGCGCCACTGATTCTTTGCCCGTTGACCAGACTCGAAGGACGTGGACAGCAGCGGCTAGTGCAGTTCTAGCTCTGCGTCATGCAGAGCTAAATTGGAGATAGCACCAACGTATCAAAATGTCTTACGGATGCCAGGCAAAGCACGAACCAAAATGAACATGCCACCATCAAAATAGAATGCCAGACGTCGATTGCATTCGCCAGACTGTTCTAATTTAGTCTGGGAAGAATCGACTGTTGTAACCACTTCTGTAATAGAAGTTCTACGGGTGTGTTATATAAACACACGTAGATCATTCTAAAAGATATATAGATATAGAGATAATAAGAAAAGATATAGAGAGATATATAATTCCATTTAGAGTTACATTGTAATGCGTTGATAAATATATTACAGTTACAGAAGTTCTAAAGCGCGTGTTCGATCGGGAAGAAGCTGCTGGAGCCTGGGCCCACTCCAAGCCAGTATTTCTTCCCCATTTCCTTCTTGTTTATTTATTTTAATTAGTTTATTGCTTTCATAGGAATGTTCATTAGTTTGCTAGTTCCAGTATTTGCAGTAGATTCATTTTCAGGAATGTATACATAGTTTATTTCTGTAGATTTAAATTCTGTTCTTCTTACGTAATTTATTGAGGAGTGCGGGAATGATTGACAACCATCTCAAGAACACCCCCAAATGTAGGATTAGCAGATTCACCTCCAGTGGTATTGTAGTAACCTAATTTTGACTCTTCGCAAGTTTACGAAGCTCCCTGGGTTGATAATTAAATGCACGGGCATGTGACAAAAATAGGAAACCATTCACCTTGTTTGGCCCGCAACATTTTGGCACCATTGTCGGGGAAGCATCTTAATTAGATTACTTACAATACCCTGAAACCTTCCATCTGACCTTGTATGAGTTCTTCGAGAAGAAGAGGACCTGACGGTCGCTTTATAAGAACTAATCCATCAGGACCTGAGTCAGCCGAGCATTTTGGATTTGAGTTAGACTCGCCCGACCTACCAGCAGTCCATTGGAGTGAGGAACCGCACTTTGTGCAAAGTGTCACCTCATCCCATCAACAAGGGGATGAACGAATCATCATAAATCCCCTGTTTAATAGGACTCCTCTAGAGGAAGCCCTATTGTGGAAGGCTGTGGAGGATCAGACGATCTCGCCAGACAACCTTAGAGCATTGACTCAGAAAGTTTTAAATGATCGAAAGGCCATAAACGCTGCATTAGAAACCACATTTCCTAAAAAAATGGTAGATAACGATGAAGTCTCATCTGGCTTTAGTTTCCCAATAGAGGAGGGAGTAGGAGATACCAAAATGAAAAACATATCCCCTGCTCACCTTTCGTCCTTCAAAGGACACCCGATTGAGGACCCTGACCTATTTTTATTCAAGTTTGATGTTTTGTGCAGGTCTGTGGATTACAAATCAAACGCGCAGAAGTTGAAATTATTTCCTTCTACATTAGACGATGCAGCTCTGCGATGGTTCATCGGTCTGGGAGACAAACACATCACCACCTGGGACCAGATGAAGACGCTCTTTCTAGAGCAATATCAAGATTTTGGGAGAGCAAGAGACTCCAGGGAGGAGGTCCTGAGCATGACACAAAGAGAAGATGAGTCTCTCGAGGAGTATTGGGAGAGATTCACCTTTAATCTTCAATGGTCCCCTCACTCGAAGCTATCTGATAAGTCCCTCAAAAGCATCTTCTTGAGGGGACTTACCAATGAGTCACTGGAGGCTCTCAACATGATCTCTGGAGGTGATGTCTATCAGCATGCTATGGATGACATCCAGAAATTATGCCGGAACTACTCGAGAAGGTGAGGCAAAATCATCGCCAGGACCATGAAGGCGACTGCTTCAGTCACCAAAATAAAAATAGGCAACATGCTGGAGGATTTGAAGAGTGAAATGCTCTCATCTCTAGCACTACAGATGGATACGCTACTGTTAGAAAAGAAGAAACAAGAAAATGATGCAGCATTAGCCTATTTCTGCCCAAAATGCAGAGGAAGGCATGCAAAGAATGCATGTCCAGAAAACAAGGTCAGAATATGCGCAGTTTGCAAGTTGAATCATAAAACTCGATTGTGCCCACAACTGCCCAGTAACCAGGAAGCGGTTGAGAGCACGGAAGCCTACTTCATAGGCAATAGGAAGAGTTGGCCACAGCCCCCCATGGGGAATATACCAACTAGAAATGCCATCATATGGGGGAGGGTCATACATGCACCAAGGACCCCCTCAACCACCTAATATGGGGTGGTGGGGACCGTCACCCTGGACGAACGCACCCCCAGTAGCATTTTCGAATCAGCAGCCATGGATGCCATATCCATATCCTGGGCAGCAGTGGAGAGGCCACAATGCATGGAATCAGACTCCACAGAATGCAGCTCCTGCTCACATCCAATAGAACTTACCAGCATTGCCAGCAGTGAGACCTACGTAGCTACCAACACAACCGACAACAAACCCGAACAATAGAGTAAATCAGTCGGCATACAACGTAGAAGGTGAGATGTATCATATGTACAATATTCAGCTTAGATCAGGTAGGCAGCTAGGAGTAGAGACACCGCCTCTGGTAGAAGAGGAGGAAGAAATAGTAGAGACACCTCCACTGGTAGAAGAGGAGGAAGAAATAGAGGAGACACCTCTGGTAGAAGAGGGAAAGGCACTTGAGAGAGCGGAGGCTCCATTTCCTAGCCGACTATAGGAACAAAGAAAAACAACACAACCAAAATTTGACATCTTCTCGAGCTTGAAGAATCTCACGATGACAATCCCATTATTTCAAGCAATTCGAGATGTCCCCATTTACACCAAGGCAATTAGAGAAATGTGTCTAAGGAGACCGGGATGAAAAGCTACCCAGACTATCAATGTCATGGGTAAACTGGCAGATCTAATGATGGGTAGAACACGTCATCCGAAGTATGCAGATCCAGGCAGCCCAGTGCTGACCATAAAAATTGGAGGACATTTCCTGTCCAACACATTGGTTGACCTCGGGGCAGCTATCAACGTGATGCCTCAAGAGACCATGCAGAGGCTGTGGCTCACGAACCTGAAGCCAACCACGACAGTGCTGCAGTTAGCCGATCGATCAACCGTATCACTAGAAGGGATGCTGGAAGATGTGATCGTAACAGTCAGTGCATGGGAATATCCAGCCAATTTTTTAGTTTTGCAAACCAAGACCAGGCTGGGCGGTTACCCGCTCATTTTGGGGAGGCCATGGCTGGCAACAGCTGACGCTTACATCAGCTATCGAGATGGGCTAATGACCATCTCCAATGGGCAAAATGTCAAAAGGCTGACCATTTCACCGCTAGCCTAGTCCATGGACTTGGCAGAAGAACCCAGGATCACCGAGCATGGAACTACGGAGTTGTCCATAATCCAACCGATGATGACCTTGGAGGAGGTGGCAGAAGAGGACGAGGATGGTGCTATCATGGAGTTTCTCCATGGAGAATCATCCACCCCCACACCTGGATCACCGTTGACTGGCGCCCAAGATCAGCACATCCGACAAATACACGTTGGGCCAGGGAGGATATTAAATGTCAACAGCAGGTTGATGCCCACACAACTAGAAAAATTGGAAGAGCTTTTGGTAAAACACCAGCAAGCATTTGCATGGGACTACGTAGATATGCATGACATCAGCCCGGAAATATGTACCCATCGGATTTATTTAGATGACCAGGCAACTCCTAGTCGGCAGCCACAGAGAAGGATGAACCCAGCAATGAAAGACATTGTCAGAGAAGAACTGCACAAACTTCTGGCTGCCGAACTCATATATCCAATTTTTGATAGTGAATGGGTATCACCATTAGTGGTGGTCCCCAAGAAGAATGGGAAATGGTGGATCTGCGTGGACTACCGGGCGTTGAACAAGGTGACTAAGAAAGACCACTTCCCACTCCCGTTCATCGATCAGGTCTTGGACACACTCTCAAGAAGAAAATACTTCTCCTTTCTGGATGGTTTCAGTGGTTACAACCAGATCCAGATAGGGGAAGAAGATCAAGATAAAACAACGTTCACCTATCCATGGGGAACGTTTGCCTATAAGGTATTGCCTTTTGGACTATGCAATGCATCGGCCACCTTTCAAAGGGCGGTGCTTAGCATATTCTCTGATATGATAGGAGACGGGGTGGAAGTATACATGGATGACTTCACCGCCTATGGAGAAACCTTCGAAGATGCAATGACAAATCTGGAAAGAGTGCTCGACAGGAGCAAGGAAAATCATTTGTCCCTAAGTAATGAAAAATGTTTTATGATGATGCAGGAAGGCATCGTGTTGGGACACCACCTCTCTATGGAAGGAATAAAAGTAGACAAGAGGAAGATCGAGGTCATCAGAGACCTACCTAGCCCTAGAACGTAGAAGGAGGTAAGAAGTTTCCTTGGATCAATCGGGTACTACCGGTGATTTATCGTCGAATTTAGTAAGATTGCCAAACCACTGCACACCCTACTTTCTAAGGACGTAGAGTTCAATTGGATGGGAGACTACGAAGAAGCATTCCAATTGCTGAAAGAAAAATTGATATCTGCATCGGTCTTGAGAGGACCGAATTGGGCCATACCATTCCATATTTACTACGATGCATCTAACGGTGCGATCGGAGCAGTCCTCGGGCAGAAAGACGACGAAGAATTTTATGCCATCTATTATGTCAATAAAAACTTGGCGGGAGCAGAGCTCAACTATACAGTGACAGAAAAAGAATTCCTCGTAGTTGTCCATGCAATAAACAAATTCTGCCACTATATAACGGGATACAAGGTCTTCGTCCATACGGACCATGTGGCTATCAGGTATCTGATGAGCAAGCCGGCCATTGGTGGCAGAATTATCAGATGGTTATTGCTATTGTAGGAATTCGACATCACTATAGTCGATAAACCGGGCAAGGACAACGTCGTGGTGGATTTTCTGTCCAGATTGATACCAGTAGATCATCAAGCAGTGGAAGATCAATTTTTGGATGAACATCTATTCGCTATTAGTGAACAAACTCCGTGGTATGCAGACATAGCCAATTACTTGGCCATCGGAAGGACCTCACCTGCTCTCTCCTATCGAGAAAAGCAGGCGGTCATAGAGAAGAGCGCATCATTCCTTTGGATGGATGGTCTCCTATTTAAAATAGGATGGGACCAAATAATAAGAAGATGCATAGCAGAACAGGAGTTTTCAGAAGTGCTCAAGGCATGTCACGATGAGCCATGCGGAGGACACTTTGCAGGGAAACGAACTGCCTACAAAATCCTGTAGGCTGGGTATTTTTGGCCCACTCTGTTCAAGGACGCGGCAGCATATACCAGCAAGTGTGACGAGTGCCAGAGGATGGGTAGACCAACCCACCGAGATGAAATGCCCCTGCAGCCCCAAGTACACCTGGAACCTTTCGATAAATGGGGCATGGACTTCGTGGGACCATTCAATCCACCTTCGATGGGAAGGAGGTTTATTCTGGTCTGCACGGATTACGTCACCAAATGGGTGGAAGTGCAGGCATTAAGGGACTCAAAGGAAAGAACGGTCGTCGATTTCTTATTTGCCCATATTTTCACATGATTTGGGGTTCCTCGGGAGATAACAACAGACCAAGGGCCCCAATTCACCTCCAAATTGATTGAGGAGCTGATGGAGCAGTATAGAGTTTGGCACAATAAAACCATGCCCTACCATCCATAGGCGAACGGGCAAGTAGAAGTGACAAACAGGGAGATAGAAAACATCCTGACCAAAACCGTGCAGCAACACAAGAAATATTGGGCCACACGGTTGCTGGAGGCAGTTTGGGCATACAACACCACGTGGAAATCCACCACAGGATGCACACCTTTCCAACTGGTCTATGGGAAAAATGCGATGATGCCCATCGAGTTTGAAATCAAAACTTTGAGGACGGCTTCAGAATTAAATTTGAGCTTGGATGAAGCTCAAAAATAGAGGATTCACCAGCTAGATCAGTTGGACGAAATCTGATTGGATGCTTTGCAGAGGACAGAGATTATACAGAAGCAGAGAAAGAAGTGGCATGATAACCACATCAAGCTGAAGAAGTTCCAGGTAGGGGAATGGGTACTGTTGTACGATTCTCGATTCCAAGAAAGGAAGGGCAAACTTATGCAGAGGTGGATGGGGCCGTATGAGGTGGCAGAGCTCATTAGGAATGGGGCGGTGCACGTTAAGACAATTGATGGCAGCAACACCATGTTCACAGTCAATGGCCACCGACTACGCCCCTATAATACGTCCGAAACGTTACAGGTGGAATCCAGAGTAGGCATGGGGGAGACCCCATCTTGCTAGATCTGGACCGAACTCTCACAAGTGAAATGGTGGGCATGAAAGTGCTCACCCAAATTTTTTAGTTAATATAGTTTTTTTGTAATGTGTGTTTTTGCAGGGACGACGCCCGCATGCAAGCTGCAGGCATCCTAATCCAGGGCCTAACAGGCATGGAACGCGTCTAACTGCCTTTATTTTCCTTTCTTTTTTGGTTGCTTTTTGTAGGTGGAGGACCTGACAGCACGAGGGATAGGTATCTGGGAAACCAGGCCTGATTCGGCTCAGCATTTCGACACCGGCTCGTAGGTAGAATCTGGGCAGCATGAAAAACTGGGAAGGCTTGATCACCCTTTTTCCAATCAAATCGCCATCCAGAAGAAGGCGCCTTACTACATCCAGAAGGTGCCAAGTCCAGAAGAAGGCGCCTTACTGCATCCAGAAGGCACCAAGTCCAAAACCCCCCCCCAAAACCCCCCAAGCACCAAAACCCCCACCCAAAGGCCCCCATCCAAAACCCCCAACCCAACCAAAAAGCCACCACCAAGTGCCAAGTCCAAAAGGCACCTTACGGCATCCAGAAGGTGCCAAGTCCAGAAGAAGGCGCCTTACTGCATCCAGAAGGTGCCAAGTCCACAAGAAGGTGCCTTACCACACCCGAAAGGTGCCCATCTAGAAGAAGGCACCTTACTGCATCCGAAAGGTGCCAAATCGGAAGACAACGCCTTCCATCTATGCAGAAGTACAAAAAAAAAAAAAAAAAAAAAAATACATATGTAGGCACCTTCCATGGTAGGAAGGCACCAAATCTAAAAAAAAAAAAAGAGAGCCAACCGAAGGCGCCTTCCAACATCAGGAAGGCGCATTCATCCAGCCGAGGCGCCTTCCAACATCAGGAAGGCGCATTCATCAAGACGAACGCCTTCCAACATCGGGAAGGCACGAACCAGAAGGAGGCGCCTCCCACATTGGGAAGACGCATGCAGGCAAAAGTGCCTCCCACCAATCAGAGGCACCTCGTAGCATCGAAAGGTGCATTCGTTCGACGAAGAGCACCGACAACGTTGGAAAGGCGCTACAAGGGCACCATCCACATGGGGAAGGTACCAAAGAATGCCTTTCGTACAACATTTACATCTATCGGATGCCTCGGGTAGAATGAAGCATCGCACGAATCAGTGACATCAAATGACCACACCCCTCCCTCGTGTCACAAGTCAGCAAATCAATGGCTACCATGACAACTGGAACGCCGAATCAGGTACGCGCATACTAAATCAAATCGTTTATATAATTATTTATAAATACGCAGTACCAAAAAAATACCGTCGTCATAGAGATCATATCCCCCCATAGCCGAAACCACGTGCCAATGAGAGGGCACCTTCCATAACTGCTAGGGTTAGGCATATTTTCTATAAGAAGGCGCCTTCCTGCAGAAGGAAGGACAAAAAAATATACAGCACCGAAAGGCGCCATGGGAGGAAGGTCCAAGAACCACGCGATCAAGAAGAATGAACCCAGTGATACTGATGGAATCAGAGGGGCAGTGAAGACCCAATTCGAAGCCGAGGGGTGGCTCGAATACTGCACCCTGGTCAGTCAGGGCCAGGATGTGGAGGCAGCTAGAGAATTCGCCACCTCTTTGAGGGGCGATGCGGCCCAAGTACGAGGGGTGGAAATTCCAGTCACCCCTGAGTTCATCTCACAGGCGACTGGATTGCCTCTCACGGGGGAATGTGCATACAAGGGCGGAGTGTTAAAACTATACGCCAAAATACTACTGCCAGGAGGAAATGTGTAGATAGACAGGGAGGGGTTACTCAAAAATAGTCTCCCCATGAATATACGAAAGATGTTCGAGCAGATTGCTCGATTCTTCACATGCACAGGGAAGTATACCCATCTGAACATTAATCATGTGCACTTCCTCAATCACCTAGTGCATGGGAGGAAATTAAATATACCTTTCTACCTGGCGACTGCTCTGAAAGATGAAGCGGCTCGGTACCAGAAGGGGGCACCATCCGCCTTAGCCCACCATGGGCTGATATCGGCATTGGTCCACCACACAGAAGCACAAAGACAGAACCATGACGCAGAGGGAGATGGCGGCCAAATAGAGCAACACAATGTGGTTGCCGAATTAGGGCAAGGCGAAGCATCCCCTGTAGAGGAGATAGCAAACATCGAGCAATTGGCATCACCCTATTTTCTAGGAAGGGCAGAGCAGTCACCGATGCCCGAAGACATAGAGGACAGAGGGCATTCCCTAGTGCCCGAGTATGAGGAGGAAGGAGCGCCACTCGCTGGTGGTGAGGACGAACCAATCCCCAGGAGGAAATGTCTACGGTGATTCCTCTCGATAGAGGAAGGACAGAGTGACCCGGAGATAGACGTTGCCGCCCAAACCCTCCGAGAATTAATGAACCAGAGCCCATGGAATGAAGGAACTTCTGGGAGTAACGACCAGATCGATGCGGCCTTGGAGGAGGCGCTCGAATGGCAAACCGATTGCTGGATGGCACAACAGACTCTGGAAGATTGCCAGAACCAGCATAAAAGGGAATTGGAGGAAAGGGATAGATGAATTGCTCAGCTCGAGCAGCTGGTCCGGCAGTTGTAGGAGGAAAATCAAATGCTCCAGGATAGAGGAACAACAAGACAGGAGGTGGCCACTCAGACTGATTGGGCAGAAGAAGTGCCGATGAACTCTCCCACATCCATCGAACGAGTATTCTCTTTGGGGGAGATTCGATCGGATGCCCGATAGAGCAGCCCGGAGGCAGGGGAGGATTCCTCTATTTTTAGGGGTGAAAAGGAAAGAAGTCCTACGAGGCCCCCTATCATTGTCCTGAGTGACACAGAGCAGGACGAAGGTCTCCAGTAGCAGATAGGACCAGAGGACACGGAGGACCTCCCTAGGCCTGAAGAAGGAGAAGAGCCTGAGGGGTCGACACCAGGTAGACAGGAGAATGAAGGATCACCCCCAGAGATAGTAGCACAACCGATCCTTCAGAGTAAAGAGAAGTCCCCAAAGGAGAAAGAAGAGACCCCGGTCCGAGCCGCCACATTTTTTATAGAGGCCAAGGCAAAGAGGCCCAGGACGGCTCGACAGAAGGTGAAAGTGACCTTCATCGAGTCAGAGGAGGACGAATGGGACATGCAGCTATTTTTCGAAAGGCAAAAATATTTTGAATAGCTACGCAACGAAATGAAAGCAGCCAAGGAGGCCAGGAAGGCATCCTCGAGGATAAAAGGAGATTCTAGCATCTGCGTCAATCCGATGGAAGACAACCAATTTTGGGACATCTATGGTTCATCCCGAGGGTGGCCTTCCATGATGAGGAGGTACTTGGAATGGTGGGGAGTATATGGCCCACAATTGGAGGCCACTGCAATTGCAAAGGAGAATGCAGGGCTTACCCCTGAAGTGGCCGGATTATACAAGGCCCAAGTAGTGCCTTCCAGAGAGGATAACTCGGATATCCCTCTGGCAGTGGTCAAACCTCCAGACGACGACCTCTGGCAAGCTGCTGAAGCTGCATTTCAATCGGCAGGAACAACGCTGGCTAGACCACCACCAATAGCGGCCAGAACAAGAAGGGGACAATTGACAGTCATAGTTTCCCATAGGCAAAGGCGAACCACACCTTCAAATGCCGGCACGAAAAGACAGACTCGGGCCGTAGGGGCAGCCGAATCCTCCAAGAGATGGCGACGATGAAAAGTCAGAGGGCTACCTACAGTTTGGATGCCACGAGGGCGTGGCATATGTTAGGCATGGGGGGATGATGAGCACCAGAAATGCTCATATTTTGTACATATTTCTTTGATCAATATGCGGCTGTATAATAAGGATTGCATACTTTTATGAATGATTATATAGATATTTGATATAATTATGCGTGTTATCTAATTTGTGTGCTTTTAGTATGTTTTGTGGAATTGCAGTTGATTTAGTTAGATTTGGAATAGTCGAGGTCCTTTTGATGGACCTGGCACTTTATTTCATTGAGGGTCAATGTAGAGAACATAGGCGCCTCCCTGCAACCGGAAGGCGCCAAGGGAACAAGCGCCTCCCTGCAATCGAAAGGTGCCAAACCAAATATGAGCGCCTCCCTACAGTCGAAAGGTGCCAACTGAATATGAGCGCCTCCCTACAGTCGAAAGGCGCCAACTGAATATCAGTGCCTCCCTATAGTCGAAAGGCGCCAAACCAAAGACGAGCGCCTCCCTGCAGTCAGAAGGCGCCAACTAAATATCAGTGCCTCCCTGCAGTCGAAGGTGCCAAACCAAGATGCAAGTGCCTCCCTATGTCGAAGGTGCCAACTAAATATCAGTGCCTCCCTAGTTGAAAGGCACCAACTGAATGTGAGTGCCTCCCTACAGTCGAAAGGCGCCAACTGAATGCGAGCGCCTCCCTACAGTCGGAAGGTGCCACTGATTCTTTGCCCGTTGACCAGACTCGAAGGACGTGGACAGCAGTGGCTGGTGCAGTTCCAGCTCTGCGTCATGCAAAGCTAAATTGGAGATAGCACCAACGTATCAAAATGTCTTACGGATGCCAGGCAAAGCACGAACCAAAATGAACACGCCGCCATCAAAATAGAATGCCAGACGTCGATTGCATTCGCCAGACTGTTCTAATTTAGTCTGGGAAGAATCGACTATTGTAACCACTTCTGTAACAGAAGTTCTGTGGGTGTGTTATATAAACACACGCAGATCATTCTAAAAGATATATAGATATAGAGATAATAAGAAAAGATATAGAGAGATATATAATTCCATTTAGAGTTACATTGTAATGCGTTGATAAATATATTACAGTTACAGAAGTTCTAAAGCGCGTGTTCGATCGGGAAGAAGCTGCTGGAGCCTGGGCCCACTCCAAGCCAGTATTTCTTCCCCATTTCCTTCTTGTTTATTTATTTTAATTAGTTTATTGCTTTCATAGGAATGTTCATTAGTTTGCTAGTTCCAGTATTTGCAGTAGATTCATTTTCAGGAATGTATACATAATTTATTTCTGTAGATTTAAATTTTGTTCTTCTTACGTAATTTATTGAGGAGTGCGGGAATGATTGACAACCATCTCAAGAACACCCCCCAAATGTAGGATTAGCAGATTCACCTCCAGTGGTATTGTAGTAACCTAATTTCGACTCTTCGCAAGTTTACGAAGCTCCCTGGGTTGATAATTAAATGCACGGGCATGTGACAAAAATAGGAAACCATTCACCTTGTTTGGCCCGCAACAATGACCTATATTTATACCTTAATTTATTTTTAGATGTAAGGTCTGAGGACCTACACAAATGAAGGTTACAAGTAATTTTATACCTAGATGTACCAGTGATTATATATATATGAGACCATGAATTTTGTTTATGACTCATCATGTGTTGTTATTGTGATCTTATATTTTATGTATAGATGCACTTATGGATGTATGCTTAGATGGTGTATGTATAGATGCAATTATGGATATGATACTTGGATTATGTGATGTATGGATGTAACACCTAATGTTAGATGTATGATTAGATTTGTTGATTTTATTTGTATGAATATAAATTTGTGTGGTTTGATATGATAAATATAATGCTTATGATATGTATTAGTTGTGGTATGGATGTTCTAATGAAAATTATGGATATATGTTTTTAAATACTTAAAATATAATGAATGCATATAATTGTGTTTAAAAAACTAATGGTAGACACCATAGAAGGTATGAAAAGTCATGAATACAAAATATTAACCTTATCATAAAGATATATATTCTGATGTGAATGTGTGAGATGATATATGTGGAAGGTGGGGGTTTTTCCTATGCTCTTTTGTAAACTAAAAGGTGTGCATAAAATATTTAGTTGTTGTCTAAATATCATTGTTGATATTCATTCGTTATCTAACCTATATTATGAGGACCTCTTAATAAGTAAAATCTCACAAAGAAAACTATAAATGAGGATGAGGTGTGTAAGGTGCTATGAGGGAATTTTAGGGTTTTCCATACGACTCAACACCCTAGTTATCTAATAAAAAGTTTGTGTACTAGCTATACAAAATTTTTTAGAGATACAAGTCTATTATAAATACCTAGATATTCAATATCTATGTGTGTGCAAAGTGTGTACATTAGATGATCCATAAATTTACCTCATTGTCAGGCGGGTTTCATGCAACCCATTATTGTAATGAAGATCACCTTATGATCATCTTATACTAAATTTGGATGTAGTTGGAGTAGACTATTAAGCAATACAAGCTACTAAAATACAGCTCATACATCAACTAACATTTATCTATGCAAAAGAAGGTCACTAATATGATAAACATATCACCTGGCGTAAGGCTACTCCATTGTCAGGAGGGTTTCATTCAACCCATTATTGTAATGGAGATTGCCCCATGGCCCTTTGGATAATTGAGGATTATATGGATTCAAGCTCATTACTCCCTTCTTTTATTTTGATTGCTTGAGATACTTGCTGATGTTTTTTTTTGGTAGTGGTGAAAACCACTCTTTTAGGAGCAAGGGATTTTATTAGTGGTAAAAACCACCATTTATTTTTGGGATTTTTTATCATTTTGGAAGAGTAAGGGATTTTTATTTGGTAGGGAGGAGCTTTTCCTTTTGCCAATTCTCAGCATCCTAGATAATGCACATAATAGGATGAGCAAGGAAAACCTTTTTGTTTAAGGTGGCAAGGACTATGTTGTAGTGTCATCCTTGTTAAAAACTCATAATTTTAAATGTGTAAAATTGTGTTGGGATTTTGACATATGCAAGGTACTATCAAGATGTGACATTAACTTCTAGAAGCCAGGATAGTTTTCTACAAAATCTAAAAAGACAACTAGGGATGGCTGAATAACCAAAAATACTTATGAATACCCTATAGCAACTTAGTGGTTGTGTTGAAAAACATAATTACTTACAAGCGGGGTATGCTGATGATATGGTATGCAATATGTGGGTGTTTTTCCTATGTTCTTTTGTAAACTAAAAGGTGTACATAAAATAGTCAGTGGTTTTCTAAACATCATCGTTGACATTTATCTAGCATCTAACCTATCATATGAGGACCTCTTAATAGGAAAAATCTCATAAAGAAAACTACAAATAATGATGATGAATAAGGTTGATTGATGCCTCATGATTGACATGCAAACATGGTGTCAATTGTAAGAATGTAAACACAATATGTCCTAATGCAAGTAAAATGGAGTAAAATACCTAGTGCAACTAAATGCAAAATGTTTTATTTTTTATTTTTGATGTTTTGTATTGTTTTTGTGGTTTTGTATTTTCTGATTTGTTTTGGAATTTTTGATGATTTTGATTTTTTAAGAGGAAGGTGTGATACCTTAATCACCCCCAAATTATGTGGTGATAATTTAATGTAGGGAAGGTGTGGTACCCTCATAATCCTCACCTTGCTTCACCAGTTGTGCTATCCATGGTGGGGAAGGTGAAACATCTTGAGCATCCCTAGTAAGAACTGTAATTGATGCAACGTGGTTGGATTGGCTAGGAGGAGTGATGAAAATTGACTCCCCTAAATGTGGCAAGGAAATATGGCTAATACCATTGCTCTGATGAGGTAAGGTGAGCAAACCATATATTTGGAGCTCATTTCATTCAATAATATCTTCCACAATATTCTTGAACAAGTTGCAAATGTTAATATCATGTCCATTTTGATGATGATAGAGATAATGTCAGTATTCCCTAAAGCCTTTGATTTTTGGTTTATTTGAATTTGGTTGTTGAATCTCAGGTAGAGTGGTGGCCTTGGCCTTGTATAGTTAATGAAAGTGATGATAATGACTCATGCCATGGCATATACTAATGAAGAGGACAATGCTGGTGGCTTATCTATTGCTTTTGTTGATATGAGGGGAGTGGATCATCTATAGGAAAAGATCCCTTGTCAATAAGATCTTTGACCATATTTTTTAATGCAAAATGATCAATAATATCATGATCCTTTATATGATGATAAAGGAAGAAGTGATCCTCCCTATAATGTTTAGGCTTAGGCCTATTTGAGTCAAGAGGTCATATATCTAGAAAAATAATTGCTTTTACCTCTTGCTAATGGTGAAATATCATTGATGTAGGCTTGGATAAATGGGTCCAAGTGTGAGGTTGGGATATTGAATGAGGAAGACAATATGAATCATTTTGATGAGCTTGTAGACCTACATGTGTCTCATTCACGTACCTAGGTTTCTTTGCTTTATTTGTAGATGTTGTATTTGTTCCATGTGCGGGTATGAGATTTTGGAAAACTCCTATTGGTTGGTCACTTGGAGTGAGGGGATTGCCAATATGAAATTATTAGTTTTTGATCATATCCTATACTAAATATTTGAAGGGATAACATGTCTGGATGTCATGACACCTTTATTGGTGGTAAGAACAATATAGATTTTCCCTGTGTCCCATTGATCTATGCTTATTAGGTTTCAATGGATGGATCTCAGGAAGATTGATCACTTGAACCTCACATGATTAATTGAACATTAATGGTAACATATATAGAAAATAAGTGTATTTTCATGGCGATCAAGGTTGTTAGCCTTGTATTTGATTATGTTGATTTTTATTTTGTGGTTGTGGTAGGGGTGATTTTGTTTGAATTATGACTTGTGGAGGTGGATCCAAAGGTTTTTTGGGTTGTTGATGAGTATATTGGTGATGACTCAATTGTAGCTCCATGTTTGTGAGTCGATCTATAATTTGTTTTAAAGCATTGTGTTGATGACTCATTTGAAGTTCAATTCTATCTAGCCCAACCAAAATGTGTTGGAGGTTAGGTTGAGGTGGTATTGGAATATTTGGCAATTGAGGGGTATGTAACATTTGAGAACAAATAGATGGAACCTTAACATTCTGGTCTTTTATGACCACAATGATCATTCCAACAAACCCTTCATTAGGATGAAGTATGCACTCCTCATCAACCTACTTAAGGTGCTTTTGACAAGAATAAGTTTTCCATGTCAAGGTAACAAGTCATGAGTTGTATCAATGGATGAAGACTTGACAAGAAGGTAACCTAGATATTTGACTAACTTGATGATGGGTGTGATCATAATGTTTTACGTTGTACACCCAATGAGTTCAAGATTTTTCAAATGAACCATGACCTATAAAATGGTGGGTGAAGGTGATGTGATGTAATATGACTCATCCATAGATATAATGGATTATTCCTCATTGAGAAGAATGGGAATCCCCTCTATCGAGATTGTGGAAATGGGTGGGAATATTTCTTTGATTTTCTCCTTTAATTTTTCTTTCCTTAGAGGATTTGAGGATGAAGAAAGTGTGTCAGAAGAAACCAATGATAATGGTAGGGATGCAGATGGTTCAATGGTTTGTTGTTATGTTGGATTTGGACTCTCTATGGGCTTGTTAGGTCTGGTATAAAGATATGCAAATGGTGAGGCAAAACCTTGTGGATGGTGCACCATATTGCAATACTTGAAGGGTTTTGGATCAATATGAACCACATGAGCGTGATTTTCATGTGTATACTTGAGGTACTGATGCAATATGGATGGGACACATTTCATATCCTTCATCCAAGGCCTTTCAAGTAGTATATTGTACTACCTTTCACCATCTAATATGTGGTACAATGTAGGCATAATACTTAATCCAACCTAGATAGGGAGGACTATCATGCCAATAGTGGAGCTTAAAGCATCACTGAATGCTTGTAGGGTGAATGTGGATGTTGCAATGCATGAGGGTATAATATTGAGATGTCACAATGTAGTTGTGGTGATGATACTAATGTATGAACCCATATCAATCAAGACTCACTTATATGGAATCTGATTCACACTAGCAATAATATGTAGTGGAGGATTGGGTCCATCAGTGTGGGTTAACTGGATCTCATGGTCATGAAAGATGATTTTAGGCTCTTTGTAGTGGTGGATAGGATTTTATTGAGGTAAATATTTTGATGTATGAGTAACCTTATTTGGAGCTACAAGTGGTTTATCTTGGTTAGGATATCTCCTTTTCCTTGTCATGATATTTATCATCCCAATAAATACCTACTTGGGTGGAGCCATATGGATTTCATTTACCTATGGGATTTGATCTTCTTTGACCTCATGGGTAGGCAAGGGGTCTTTAAAGATACCCTTTTTTTGGTTATCTATGGCAAGAGGATCATCGATTTATAATTGTTTGTTATCGAGCATGTCTTTTACTATGTTTTTGAATGTGTAACATGCCTGTATATCATGACCATTTTATCGATGATATATATAGTACAAGTGCTCTTTGTATCCTTTGGATTTAGGATGGTTTGGATTGAGAGGGCAAATATCTAATAAGGTAATAGCCTTTGCCTCACACAACTGATTAAAGAGGGTTGCCAAGGGTTCTGGCAATGGTGTGTAGGTACGATTCTAGTGGTGTGGCTGATTTTTTGCCTGAGTCCACTATTGTTGATAATTGTATTGTGTTAGAGTGGTTAACCTTGATAATTTAGTTGTTGAGGCACTTCTTGTCTCTCAAGTTTTGAAATATTAAAACCACTTGGTTAACCAAGGCTTATTTTTGTTGTGTGTTGTTACCTCTAGGGTTTTTATTCCACTCTTTTCAGATTTTTATATCCCTCTCTTGGACTTTTATATCTTCTATGACTTTAGCTTGTGCCAAAGCCTCCTCAAAAATTTGGTATTACTACAATTGTAGGAGAAGCAATATTTGCTTTGATCAAATCTTGGTAACATGCAAGTTAATTTTCTGATAGGTAGGGAGAAATGAAAGTTGGACATCACCTTTCTCCACCTATTGCCATAGTCTGTAACTGACTCATCATCAAATTATCTAAGGTTAGATAAGTCAATCAAATTAGCTTTCATATTTATGCTGAAATAAAAGCACTCTAGAAATACATCAGTGAGTTGTTCGAAGTTGTGGATGTTATGTCTTGGCAAGTGATTATACCATTCTAGGGCTATATCAAAAAGTGTTATCAAGAAAGTTCAAAGTAACAAAGCATCATCATCTTGAAGCTTAATGTAATAATTCATAAAACTCATCACATGCTCCTAGACAATGTTGTCTCCCTTGAATTTTTCTAGTTTCAACATTTTGAAATGTTCTAGGTAGGGAGGACATGAAACTAATAAATGGAGGGGTTGATTGTACAATTGACATAATATAGGCTTTTGATAGCCTACCCCTTATTTTTCTAGCAAGTTAATATGACTAGTAAGCACCTTGTAGGCTTGAGATGAGATGATTTCATTTTCCTGTATTGGTATTCGAGGGATAAGAGGTGGTGGAAGGTTCCTAGTGGATCAAGGAGGTTGAATATATTCATCCACCACATCTTCAACAAGTAATTCAGGATACCATTTATCCTGATATTTTGGCTCAATACCTTAATAGACCTCATAATCTGGGTGAAGGTTTTGTAGCTAATATAATTGAGACCTATGATGTTGAATGGATGTAGAATGAGGGCAATTTTGCCTCAGCTTATGAGGTAATTCAAAGTGTTACGCCATGTGACTTTGCGGGGTTTTTTGCCTATATATAGTAGGTGTTTGCACCTCCTCCTATGCTACGTTTTGCATTCATTCTCGATGCAACCTTTTTTGGTGTATCCTATAGTAGTTTACCTAAATTTTATCTAGGTGATCTTAATTTTTTGTAGCCTATCAAGCTGTATCTAGTTTGTGGTTGGCATAAGTAGTGGGTTAGCTATGTAAGGTCTAAAATTCCTTGCCTTAGTTCGAAGAGACATTACATTATCTATGGGTTCAATATATTTGGCTACTCATTTTCCATAATCAAGGGAAGCCATGTTTACTTGATGTCCAAGCTTTAATATGGCCTCTAAGTATGGGGAGGATGTTGAGGCACAATGTGCCTACATGGAACACTCTCCAAAATGGAAAACATGCAGAACTACATCATTTTCTCTTCATCTTCAAGGAAAATATAGGTGGAGGAGATCAAATTATCAAGATGATGGGGACCACATATATCCAAATGAGCATATCTAGAGGAGTATCTAGCTCATTTAGGGTATGTGCTGGTGGATGATTTTGTTCTCACACATACTGATGGATAGTTTGAGTCGAAATACAAACTCATGGTATCACCCTGCTAGGACCCTCTCAAGGATCTAAAGGTGCCTCCTAGATAGGGATATCCTGAAGGTCTAACTCCTTATAGGTAGTTTAAATATTTTATAGGTACTAGGATTCCATGATGGAATAATTAGGTCCTTATGGCTGAATTTGAGACATTGAGTGTTTATTTGTATTTTTTTATCCACTTTAGCTCTTGTATGAGCTTGATTGTAAGTGGTTACCATGATTTTTAGTAATGTAAATAGAAAGGAAATAATAAAAGTATACAAATTGATTATCTTATTTAATTTTTGTTTATGAATTATATATTGTTTTGTCTATTTTATTTTGAAGCCCTTAATCCTATGAGACTAAAAGATAAACAAGATAGCAAAACCACTAAAGGGTAGCTTGAGCATGCTCCCCTATCGTAGGATGCAACCCAAACAATAAAAATATGGATTCCTATTGGGTTTGGATTAAGTTAAACCTAAAGAGTAAAAATTAACTCACTAAGAAGGTCACGTTGTCTAAGTCCTAATACTAGCCCAACAAGGCATTCACTTCAACACTTGGGCATATCTTGGAAAAAATTATAGTTGTGTTCTAGTGATTATTAAACCCTATTGTAAAAGGGAATTAATATCATTCCTACTATGGGCACACCTAAAAGTAGGAGAATTTCTGGTGATGAAGCCAAAAAATCCACTTGCTTTTGGCCAACTAGGTTGTTAGGGTGGGATCCAATGGATGGAGATGAATCCCATCGTTGTTGGTTCTGACCAATGGTTGGGGATGAAGTACAAATTGCTGATGTTTAAGTGAAATGTGGTATGTGTGGTTCCTTTTATTTTATGCAAAGGAAAGTAAAATCAAGAAGTATTCTATGATATTTCACTAATGCATAGAAATGATGTTTCAAATTTAGATTTCTAAATAAATGAACATTTTAGTTTTAGAAATCTATGAGATACATAACCCTATATGAAAGCTAGAGTTCCAGAAAAACCTAAAGGGGGGAAAAAAAAAACAAACAACAAAAAAAAAAAAAAGGGGGGCAAGGAGAGAGGGGGAAAAAAAAAAAAAAAAAAAAAAAAGAGAGGGAAAAAAAAAAAAAAAAATTAATAAGAAAAATTTTTTTTATTTTAAAAGAAAAAAAAAAAAAAAAAAAAAAAAAAAAAGGAAAAGAAAAAAAAAAAAAAAAAAAAAGATTAGTTTTTGGATAGATATAAGGAGGAAGAAGGGGGGGGGGGGGGGGGGGGGGGGGGTTGGTTACGAGGAAGAATAAAGGTAAAGACAAAAAAACAAAAAAAAAAGAAAAAAAAAAAAAAAAAAAAAAAAAAAAAAAAAAAAAAAAAAAAAAAAAAAAAAAGAAAAAAAAAAAAAAAAAATAAAAAAAAAAAAAAAAAAAAAAAAAAAAAAAAAAAAAAAAAAAAAAAAAAAAAAAAAAAAAAAAAAAAAAAAAAAAAAAAAAAAAAAAAAAAAAAAAAAAAAAAAAAAAAAAAAAAAAAAAAAAAAAAATTATAATAAAATAATAATATAAAAAAAAAAAAAAAAAAAAAAAAAAAAAAAAAAAAAAAAAAAAAAAAAAAAATAAAAAAAAAAAAAAAAAAAAAAAAAAAAAAAAAATGTATGAGGTTGATGAGTGAATCCTTTTTGTCCTTTATCTCCTTGCCAAGATTTGTTATCTACACATAAGAAACTTACAAAGCATCAATAGCATATGTAGAGTATCTCATGATAAGGCTAATTATGATGATAAAAGAAACACTAAAGAAAACTGAAATATGGTAAATAGATACATAGCAATGAAATATATGTTAGAAAACAATTGAAATGCTGCTAAATATATTGAAAAAAATAAAATAGGAAAAGATATCTCTATCATAAGGTCATCTCTATGCAGGATAGTTTGGTCTGCTAGCCATATTAGGGTGATATAGTCACACCTATGGTTCATATCAGGGAAATATGACCATTGAACTAATGGTAAATTCCTTGTGATCGATGTGAGGTGATGTCAAGTTTGATCCATGGAATTGATGTTCAAGGGTGCACTCATGAATAATGACTTAATGGTGAGAAATCCAATCCCTGAAGCAATGATGCTTGATTTATGTAAGAAACAATAATTTAGCCTTTAATATTCAAGATGGACAATTGGCATGCTTGAAATATTCATGTTTGAATTTGGGTAGCACTTCGTTGCTATGGGAATCATGGCTCTTTGCTCTCTAATATTATAGCACTTCATTGTCTAAAAATTGCTATCCTACTTGAGATCAATAGATAATTTGGAAGCACTTTGTTATGTGAAATTATCAATGTTTTTGATGAAGTCTAGGTGCCTTATTATAGGCTTCCCAAATGGGAATCCATGCTTGTAAGGGAATCCAATAATCAAGAAGTAGTTAGATTCAAGAAAGGCAACCACCCATTCTAGAACCTTATTGCAATTGATTGTGTGTTCTTAGTTGTCTTGTGTAACCATTGTTCCCTTGGCTCAAGAGTCAGAACCTATTATAGGCGTAATCATCATGGGGTAGGATGGTTGTGACTATTGATCATCTTGGGGTAGGATGACCCAGGCTAAAAATAGAAATTCCTCCCTTTTTGAGTGGTGAAAACCACTTTTAGGCCCTGGGGGTGCCCAAGGTGTGTTATATGGCCTAAAAAGGTGTACGTATAGGTAGCCTCCTCAATATGACATGTTTTAGGTGTCTACAAAAATTAGTTTTTTTTATACAAGAGGAAGATCTTGAATTCATGCCTAGGTATCCTCTAGTTTATTTAATTCTATTTTAGTCTTAATATTGTTCCCGTTAACTTCCAATAGGATTAAAACTTCACCTCCCATAGGGAAGGATAATTCTAAGTTGTGTATTCTTGAGCTTAGAATATTTTATACTCAAACACCTCATCCACTATGACATATTTGTAAGATACCATGTCTTTTAAATATTCTCATGGATTCTTGAAGACTTTTGATCAACATTTAGGATCAAAATTGTTTAAATTTGTTTTACCATGAAGCTTTTGAACTTCAACCAAAAATACTTAGATCAAAATAATATCATACAAATATACCTAAACTTGACCTCTTACTTCTCAATAAGCTATAAAGCACAAGAAAATATGTAGATAATAAAAATGGGCCAAATCAATCAGGTAACATTCCTTAAATTGATTCTAAAACATATAGTCCTCAAGCCAATTATCATTAAAAGTTGAAATAATTATTTCATATTAAAATTTCTAATAATATTTTTTGTATTTATTTTCTATATGTTTATATATGTGTTTTATAATTTTTGTGTATTGGAAAGATGTTTTTCCATAATTTCATTGATCAATTTTAATTAATTAATAATTTATTCTTATATTAATGCAAACAGAGAGTTCCACTAGGTAGCATGAAAGGAAAGTCATATTTGAAATCCCTAATAAAAAGTCAAGATGCCTTAGATGGAAGTATGGATGCACAAGTTGGAGATAACAGGAAGAGTGAATATATGGATGATTCAATCCAAAGAATAGATGTTACACCAAAATTTATTATCAAGTATGAGATGATCAAGCATGATATATTGGTTCTTAAAAGTACAGGGTTAATATGTAAATTCCATGGATAGTGGTCAGGGCTTTCATAGATTCAAAATTGGATCAAGTGGAAGTGGAGATTGAATTCAAATTACTTTGAATTTTCTTTCTAAAGGTGTTTTCCTCATCAAATTTTCTAGTTCATAAATTAAGGATAAAATAATGGGTGGTAGCCTATGGTTTATGAAAAGAGATACTCTTTATTTAAGACCACAGAGCAAGATATTTTTCTATCAAGGTAGAAATTAGTAAAAAGCTTTCGATGTAGGTTAGGCTTTTTGGACTTCCTTAAATGTTTTGATGAATATTGGAAATACCAAATCTGAGAGGTTTGAAGATTAATTTTGAAGGATTTGAAGGCTTACATGGAGAAGGAGGATTGCTGATTGCACAATAAAATATTTTATTTGGAGGAATTACCTACCAAATATTTAAGATTCAATGGTACCATTTTAGTGGGAGATTGATTGGTTTACAATATAAAATTTTTAGATTTGAGGATAATAAGAAAGCAACAATCTGGGTAGCATCAATAGCTGCTAAGGTTCAAATTTCAAGGATACATTTTGAAGGAGAGTTAAAACCACAAAACTACAGTTTTAGGAAATAAGTTAGAAGGATTACAAAGTTGTGCATTGGTGAAGTTAAAGAGTTGTTCTAGACATCTAAGGAGATCTATGAGTTCATCTATTTCAAGGTAGAAATTTGGTGAATCTAATCACCAAGACTACATCATATTTAGAGATCTTAAAGGTAAGCAAATTTGGTGTAAAAGGTTCATAAGTTGAACTTTAGTATTTGATTTATTATTAAGTTTTGTTAAGCACCATATTAGATTTTAAATATTGCAAGAAGAATATTGTATATTAAAGTCTTCAAGGGAGTGTATAAGTCATTTATTACAAGGATAATACTTACACATTAAAACAGGAGCTAGATATATTTCAAAATAAAGAAAAATATCATCTTTCTATTATCTAAGTTGAAGCAAAGAAGACATTATTCATGAGTTAAGTTTACATATGTTATAGTGCACATTCCAGGTTACTTTGAGAGTTCATTTATAAGAGTAATAAGGGGATATTATTATTGCACTATATTAGTTATTCAAAGTGCACTAAGGATTCTAGTTAAAGTAAAAATTAGTAAAAATTTAAACCTCTTAAAGGCATATTAGTTGCATGATTAAGAGTTTGGATTTATTGTTACTAAATTATTGAAGCAAAGGAGTTAGATGTTAGTGTTGTCTAGTAAGGAAGGTAACAATACATTATTATTTTCTCTCAAGAATTAGAGGAAAAAGTCACCATACCTAAGAAGTAAGGAAAGATTCAATAGGAAGACTTGAGGAGACATATAATTTTAGTGCAAATTAAGGGACTTAATGTTATCTATTATACATTGGCACCGATCTTGTCCATTCATATACAATAAATAAGGAAAACAATTAGAGTGTCCTAAAGACACTACAACCAACAATATAGGTATAGTCTTTGAGTGGTCCATTATAAAATTGTGAGAAGCAAGCCTTAATAAAGGAAAAAGAGCCAATTAAGGGCTCACATAGATGGGTTTAAAAGTGTTTAAAGGCACCATATTCGTCACTACATCCAACACCTATGATAGCATCAACCTATAGCACAAGGTATCTATGTAAATAGGTTATCATAGAATAAGGAATACATGTAAAGGAGCTATCATAGCACAAGGTATCTATGTAAAACTATCTAAATAAGCTATCATATATTGCACACTACAAATATAGCATTAAGGAAATCATAAAAGGATAAGGTACAAGGTGCAATACCCAAGATACAACTTAGAAGAATCACCTAAGAGGAAGCACCTAAATATACCATTGGAGCACCATAGAACCTCCATTGTAATGCTCTATAATAATCACACCTGGAGCCAACATTGAGATATAACAACTTGCACTCATTAGCAAGAAGGATAAAGTATTCATTGGTAAGAAGGAGAAGGCATTGAAGCAACAATAGAACAACTTGCATCCATTGGAAATAAGTAACAAGGGTTAAAGAGATGTTGAAGGCATCTCTACATGCAAGAAGGAAGAATACCACTTTCCATCACAAGTAAATGTATCTTGTGCCACTTGGCACAACAATAGAAGGTGATTCATATTCTTTCTAATGCTTGCACAGGGAGATAGCACTCAAAATAAAGTAACGTTCATCTTGAAAACATTAAAAGGCATATTTCAAAGGTTAAGGGTATAGTAATCATTTTGGTCTAAGGAAGAGCATTGAAGGCTCACAAAATAATTATCATAGAAAATATAACATCCATTCACCACCTACACACCTGATTAACGATTACACCAAGTGGCAAGATCATCAAGAAGGTATAGTAACATACAAAGTGTATTGCATTCCAAGAAGGGACATAAGACTATTAATAGGTATATTTGAAAGGTGTGCCACACATAGGTGAAGAAAGAAGCACATAGATTCATCATAAAATAACTTATGCATAGGGAGGCCAAAGCTTATTAAAGGAGAAGAAGACTTTGACAAGACATTCATTAAAAGGAAAGCATTAAATGCTCATTATTGTTCAACAAATATAGTTCTTAAAAAATCTATTGGAGTGAAGATAAAGGTATATCACATGCAATATTTTAAAGGTGATATCAAATTAATTACTTTCTTTCATTATGGTTAAAAGGAGCTATAAGGTGAACCATATAAGGTTAAATTTACTACTACATTGGAGTAATAAGAATTAATCAAGCATTAGTGAAGGATAAAGCAAGTTTATATCTTCAAGTGACATTTCATGGTACATGAGTTGAAGTACATGTATATTATAATATTTTCAAATAATCATAGTAGGATATATAAGGTTTTCAACATTGAACTATTGAAATTTAGAAACCTATTTTATTAATACTTGAAGATTAGAAGAAACATTGCCTAAAGGATTGATTGATTAAGGAGTTGGAATTTATTGCTTATACTTGTCTCATAGTCACATTAAAGAGACAAAAGGAATCCAACCATATCAAATTGAAAAGTACATAGTTCATAGGAGAAATAAGGTAAAATAGGAGTTAATAATTATCATTCCCAAAACATTTCAAAATCAACTCAAAAGGTGAACTAATAGTCACTAAATCACTTTATTAAGTTTGATGAGTGAATCCTTTATTTCATTTAGCTCCTTGCCAATATTTGTTATCTACACACAAGAAACTTACAAAGCATCAATAGCATATGTAGAGCCTCTCATGATAAGGTTCATTATGATGATAAAAGAAACAATAAATATAGTTGAAATACGGTAAATAGATACATAAAAATGAAATCTAACTATGTTAGGAAACAATTGAAATGTTGTTAAATCTATTGAAAGCAAAAAAATAGGAAAATAGATCTCTATCATAAGGTTGACTCTAGGTAGGACGGTTTGGTCTGCTAGCCATCTCACGGTGAGATAGTCACACGTACGGTTCATCTTGGGGTGAGATGACCACTGAAATATGGGTAAATTCCTTGTGATCAATGTGAGGTGATGTCAGGTTTGATCCAAGGAATTGATGTTCAAGGGTACACTCATGAAGAATGACTTAATGGCTATAAAATCTAACTCCTGAAGCAAGGATGCTTGATTGGTGTAAGAAACAAGAATTCAACCTTCAATATTCAAGATGGACAATTGGTATGCTTGAAAGCTTCATGTTTGAATTTGGGTAGCAATTTGTTGCTATGGGAATCATGGCTCTTTTCTCTACAATATGATAGAACTTCATTGTCTAAAAATTGCTATCCTACTTGTGATCAATAGACAATTTGACAACACTTCATTATGTGAAATTGTCAAGATTTTTGATGAAGTCTAGATGCCTTCTTATAGGCTTCCCAAATGGGAATCCAATCTTGTAAGAGAATACAAGAATCAAGAAATAGTTAGCTTCAAGAAAGGCAACTGCCCATTCTAGAACCTTCCTACAATCGATTGTGTGTGCTTAGTTGTCTTGTGTAACTGTTGTTCCCTCAACTTAGGATTCAAAACCTATTACTAACATAATCATCCTAGGGTAGGATTGTTGTGACTATTGATCATCTTGGGGTAGGATGAATCAGGCTAAAAATATAAATTCCTCCCTATTTGAGTGGTGAAAACCATTGTTAGGCTCTAGGGGTGCCCAAGGTGTGTCATATGGCCTAAAATGGTGTCCATATAGGTAGCCTCCTCAATATGTTATGTTTTAGGTGTCTAAAAAAATCAAATTTTTTTATACAATAGGAAGATCTTGCATTCATGCCCATGTATCCTCTAGTTTATTGAATTCTAGTTTAGTCTTAATATTGTTCCTATTAACTTCCAATAAGATTAAAAATTCACCTCCCGTATAAAAGGATAATTCTAAATTGTGTATTATTGATCTTAGAAATGAAGAATATTTTAAATTCAAACACCTCATCCACTATGACATCTTTGCAAGATACCATATCTTTTAAAAATTCTCATGGATTCTTGAGGACTTTTGGTCAGCATTTAGGATCAAAATTATTTAATTTTTTTTTACCATGAAGATTTTGAACTTCAACCAAAAACACCTAGATCAAAATCATCTCATACTAATATACCTAAACTTGACCTCTTACTTCTCAATAAGCTATACAAAGCACAAGGAAATATGTAGCTAATAAAAATGGGCCAAATAAATCAGGTAACATTCCTCAACTTGATTCCAAAACATACAGTCCTCAAGCCAATTAACATTAAAATATGAAATAATTATTTCATATTAAATATTTTCATAATATTTTTTGTATTTATTTTTTATATATTTAAAGATGTGTTTTAGAATTTCTTTGTGTATTGGAAATATATTTCTCTATAATTTCATTGACCAATTTTAATTAATTAATAATTTATTCTTATATTAATGCAAACAAGGAGTCCCACTAGGTAGCATGGAAGGAAAATCATATTTGAAATCCCTAATAGGAAGTCAATATGCCTTAGCTAGAAGTATGAATGCCCAAGTTGAAGATAACAGGAAGAGTGAATATATGGATGGTTCAATCCAAAGAATATATGCTACACCAAAATTGATTATCAAGGATGAGATGAAAAAGCATGATATATTGGTTCTTAAAAGTAGAGGGTTAATATGTAAGTTACATGGATAGTGGTCAGGTCTTTCATAGATTCAAAATTGGATCAAGTGAAAGTGGAGATTGAATTCAAATTACTTTGACTTTTCTTCTTAAAGGTGTTTTCCTCATCAACTTTTCTAGTGCATAAATTAAGGATAAAATAATGGGTGGTAGCCTATGGTTACAGAAAGAGATGCCATTTATTTAAGACCATAGAGTGAAATTTTTTTATATCAATATAGTAATTAGTAAAAAGCTTTTGATGTAGGTTAGGTTAGGATTTTTGGACTTCCATATCAACTCATAAATAAAAATATTTTGATGAATATTGGAAATATACTAAGAGAATTCATCAAGGAAGGATCAACTACTAAGAAGCGAAAGCATGATATATATATATATATATATATATATGTGTGTGTGTGTGTGTGTGTGTGTGTGTGTGTGTGTGTGTGTGTGTGAAGAACACAAGATTATACTAAGAGGGGGGTGAATAGTATAAGACCAATTTTTAATTTTTCTCTCAAACCAATATATGCAATGTAAATATAGCAATATCAACAACAATAATCAAAGCAATGTACACAACACCACATATAATAGAGACACCATAATTTACGTGGTTCACCCAATGCGGGCTACTCCACGGAGAAAATATTTTACTAAAAATTTCTCAGTTAATCTCTTGGGAATCCTTTCTCGATTACAATGTTTATGGACCTTTGTCCATAGGAGATATCAATTCCCTAAATCAAGTTTGTGGATCTCTATCCATAGAAGAACTCCTCCTCTACTCTGGCTAGTGATCGTCTAGAAGACACTACCTCCACTGCACTGACTAGTGGATCTCTCTCCACTTGAAGACTCTTGTCCTCACTTAGAATACCTATCCTTAATGTCCTATATGATGGATCTCTATCCATTGGAGAATCTATCCTCTTTACTCTATCACCTGAAAAGCTATGTATCAAACTGAACTAAACTTGGTACACTGGGTCTAGCATAATTCTTCTCAATATATGCAATAAACTTGGTACAGTTACTCTAGCACAAATATTCTCAATATCTACACTAAACTCGGTCCAGTCGATCTAGCACAAATATTCTCAACTCTGCACTAAACACAGTACATTCGGTCTAGCACAAATATTCTCAATCTCTGCACTAAACTCAGTCCATTTAGTCTAGCACAAATCTTCTCAAATCTACACTAAACATAGTACAATTGGTCTAGCACAAATATTCCTAATATCTGCACTAAACTCAACACATTCAGTCTAGCACAAATATTCTCAACTCTGCACTAAACACAGTACAGTCGGTCTAGCACAAGTATGCTCAACAAGATTACTCAAATATGCACTAAACATAGTTTAGTCGGTCTAGCACAAATTTGCTCAATCTCTATCTATGTTCTTGTACAAACCTGTCCTCAAATATGCACCAAATTTTGCTCTTAAATCTATACTAAACACAGTCCAATCAGTCTAGCACAATTTTTTTCTCTATCTCTATGCTCAAGATTTAACTCAAAGCTTGACTCAACTCTGCTGGATTTGTTCCAAACCTCAACTCAATATTTTGAACAAATCACTCAACTCTGCTCTCAAGTCTTCTCAAAAAGTTGTCTCAAATTCACCTTATAAGCTTCCACAAAGCTCACACTAATCTGTTTACAAGTCCTCTATAGAAATTGCTCAACTGTGCTCCACAAGTCCTCTCTAGAACTTGCTTATCTGCTCAATAGGTCCACTCAGAACCTAACCAAATATGCTCAACATGTCCACACAGAACCTGTCCAAATCTACTCAATAGGTCCACTTAGAACCTAACCAAATTTGTTCAACAAGCTCACTCAGAACTTGTCCAATATCATAGAAGCATAAAGAGAATTGTTAGAGACTCAATATGTTCTATACTCAATGATCAATTACTTTCACAACTCAATTTTAGAATATTGAATAGTTTGTTTCATGGAACTTGAACAATCACTTCATACATCCACTTGACTAGGTTCAATCAATTCTACTCAACCAATTACTCAAGAAACAACCCTTGGTCACAAACCCTAGTCCAAGTATGTAAACATCAACTCAAAATATTTTCAACAATGCTCAACAACAAATCTCACATAACAATGATACTCATGTTCTTTCCAAAACTCTAGTTCAAGTTATTTGCACAATCCAATGGCTTCAACAACAATTCTTATAAAACAAGGTTTTAAAGTCACTTATCTATTCTAGAAAACCTTGAAGCACTAATTCAAACTTACTAGGCAATATGGCAATAATTCCTTTTCAAAAAACCTCAAGCATCAACCAACCTTCAAAGGAAACTCAAACAATTCCTTTTCACTCCAAATATATTTTTAGCAAAATAAATTACACAACTAAATTAGGAATAATATTGCCCATACATTTTTTGTGTGAAGAAGTTGTTCTCATAAATCTGCCACACTCACAAAATTCTCTTTGCCAATCTCAATAAGGGTTAGAAGACTTCAATAAAATCACAATGCAAAATATGACTAAAATACACCTTATTACTCCAACTCAAAATTAATATTCACCATAGTCTTCTTTTAATAGAAAAACCCTTATACAAAAAATAATGCTCAAAAGGCTTAATATATCACTATATTAATTAAGCCTCCACACAATCTCCTTATTACTCCTAATAAAAAATATTTAAATAATGTCACTTAATAAAAACCAATCCCTTTAATAATAACCACTCATAAACCTTATTACTCCAACATATGCTTATAATAATAAAAATTAAACCAAAAACCTTTTGATTTTACTATAGGCTAACAAATAATAAAAACACCCTTATCTCTCCAACATAGGCGGATAAAATAATTTCACCAACAAAAACCTTACCTCGCATTTGGAGGGAATCAAACCCTCAACCTTGCCCCAACACAAGTGCCTTAGCCACGACCAAATTTTTTGCACGAGCCATGCACTCGTTTGAGTTTAATGAAGCACCATGTGCTTCTTAACCTTCTCAAAACCTTCCACCTTGGTCAAAACATCGTGCACCTTGGCTGCCTCAATCAACACACCAAATGATGCACCATGGAGATTCAAACGCAAACCTTCTTGCTGGCAACACCTTTGTGCTTTTCAAACTACCACTAGGCCACGCTTATCCAATGCGATTTCGAGGATGGTGACATCCTCCCTTATTCGCTTTGCTGCCATGTTTTCAAAAATAATGCATGAGCTCTCTTTTTGCATGCCACCAACTTTCAATTCGAGCAAGGATAATTAAAACTTAGGAATTTGGGCATATTTATATGCTCCTCCAATGTATTAATGATGTCGATGCTCACCATTCTCCCTTCCATGATGTCAATGGCAAAGGCTTCAAATGCCTTTAACTTAAACCCAACCTTTGGGTTTAATCAACATTAAACTTTGTGCTTTGAAATATTTTTCCCTCCAAAACCCAACCTTAGGGTTTATAAAAATAATTAATTGACATTTGTAAACCCAATAATATTATAATTATTATAATATTTTATTTGGGTTTTTCACTAGCTTGGTTAAATATTATAATAAAGATTATAATATTATATCCTTCCATTTCTTCGGATACATTTGCTTCCAAAGAAAAATGAAACCACTTTTTGACCCATTCTTTTGGGTGTAAAATAAAGATATTTTAACCCATTATAACTTCCATTAAACTTTACACTCAAACTGGAGAAGAGCTATCATTGGCATCTTGACATCAATGACAAATGACTTTGGATATTAGTGCCAACTACTCAAAATGTCCAACAATGTGTGTGTGTGTGTGTTGCTATGAATATTTTAAATCCTTTGCTACAATGCATTATAATTAAATCTCAATTAGGAGAATGAGATCAATAAGTGGATTATGAAAATATTGCATTTTGATATCACAATTGTTATAAGAATGGACATATGGAAAGAGATTGCAAAGTGAAAATGATGAAGAAAGAGAAAAAATTTAGTCACTACCAAGGTTATGCATAAGGGGTTGGACACAAAATGTACTTGTAAAAAAATAGTGAATCCTAGTCGAAATCAAGGTGAATCATGGAGAATCCTAAGAAAATCAAATAAATCATATTCACACCAAAATTTGGGGTATTTGAAGCCCTAAAAAATAAGTTCATATTTGAGACACATTTTGACCTATTAAATCACCTTATAACTTCATAAAAATACCACCATTAGATCAGGCTCGAAAAGAGCTTTCCAACGAGTAAAAATATGCCTATGTTTGGATATATATTATGGTGAATTGACCCTAAGAAAAAATTGATCTCAAAAATTTTAGGCAAATGGGCCAACGTCGAGGGTCCTCATATTCGCCAATTTTCAATTTTAAAAATCCTAATATTCGCCCAATTTTCAAATATTTGCCACTATGCATAACCTTGGGACTCACTACACAAACTTCAAGATGAAGCAAGAAATCATACTTCTCGTAGAAGTTGGATTAGACCAAGGATATTCCACTCCAAATGATGAGGTAAAGAAAGACTATCTACAACATCATATGGGAAAGACCAACATAATTGACTTGAAATAACCATTAGAAGAAATAAACAAGGGTACAATGGATGAGAAAGTGCAATGTACAAGTTCAATTTTGAAAGGAATTAAAGGTGCAAAGGAAGATGTGGAGAAATTTTTAAAATAAATATAACAAAAGAGGTGAAGTATGTTTCAGATAAATTACATTCATTTTCATCAAATAGTATGGAATTGAAGAATACAAGCTTATACTGAGAGGGGGAGGGTGAATAGTATAAGACCACTTTTTACTTTCTTTCCAAATCAATATCAATTAATGTCCTTAATTGCAATAACCAAATATAGAAATGTGCATTAATAACTCAGATAGTAGTAGTAAGCAAGAGCACAAGTCACCACACACAATTGAGACACAAGATTTAATGTGGTTCCCCCAATGTGGGGTACTCCACAAGCCGATCTCCTTATAATATTTCACACAAAAATATCTAATACAATGATTTATTTGATCTACTCAAAGCTAGGCAATAGCAATTTCACATAGAACTTGTCCAAATATGAATAATAAGCTCACACAAAACTTGTCCAAAGCTGAATAACAAGCTCACACAAAACTTTTCCAAAGTTGAATAACAAACTCACACATAACTTGTCCAAATCTGAATAACAAGCTCACATAGAACTTGTTCAAATTTGAATAACAAGCTCACAAAGAACTTGTCCAAAAATGCTCTAGCAAGCTCACCAAGAACTTGCCCAAAATTTCTCCAACAAGCTCACTAAGAACTTGTCCAAATATGCTCTAGAAATCTCACCAAGAACTTGCCCAAAACTATCCCAAATATGTCCACAAATATGTTCCAAAACTATCCACAAAGCTTTCTCAAAATTATCCACAAATGCCTTCTCAAAGGCTCAATAAATCATGCTCAAGTAGCACTCAAATCTCATCCACAAATCTATCAAGGCAAAGCTCAAAGATAAACTCAACAATGAATGGCAATGTACTCTTAAATGGATGACAATAATGATCACTCAACTCAAATCAACTCATAGAAGCATAAAGAGAATTGTTAGAGACTCAATATGTTCTAGGCTCAATCTCGAATCAACTCAACTCAACTCATAGAAGCATAAAGAGAATTGTTAGAGACTCAATATGTTCTAATATCAATATCAAGTCAACTCAAATCATAATAATGGAATAGTTTGTTTCATAGGACTTGAACAATCACTTCACACATCACTTGACTAGGCTTATTCAACTCAACTCAACCCAAGTCTTATAGAACCATAAAGAGAATTGTTAGAGACTCAATATGTTCTAAACTCAATCTCAACTAATCACCACAAGGGACAATTCTTCCTCACACAACCCTGGTCCAAGTATGTATCAATCAACTCAAATGTTTCCAACAATGCTCAATTACAAATCTCACATAACAATTATACTCATGTTATTTTCTAACTCAAGTTATTTCACAACCAATGGGTTTCAACAACTATGCTTATAAAACAAGGTTTAAACACAACTCTCAATTTAGAAAACCTTGAAGCATTCAATCAACCACTTTCAAAAAGGAAACCACAAACAATCCTTTTCCCTCTAATGATATTTCAGAAATCAACCACCATAGACAATAAATAGGATAATGTGCCCATACCTTTTATGAAGATGAAGAAACCCCTTTGGAAAATCTGCCACACTCAACACACTTTGAAAAGAACAAAACAACCTTCACTTGAACCCTTTTACAAAAACAAAAATATTTCTTTATGTACACCTTATTTCTCCTTCTAAACAAAATAATCAAATAGCCCTCGAAATAAGATTTCCAACGATATATAATATGATATACTTATAAAAGGAAAATCACCAAAAATATTTCCTTTTCACAACATGCACCACAAACCTTATCTCTCCTAGGGCAACCTTAGAAAAATAAAATATTTGGAAAAATTAATAACTTGCCTTTAACCTCAATGGGATTCGATCCCCTGTCATTGCCCCTACACCACTCAAACCGTAGCACCAACAACCACGTGAGCCAACCGCTCACATAGAAACCAAGAGCGCAAGGCCTCCTTCTTGCTTCCTCCGAATTTGCCCTCAAAAACCACGTGCGCAAAAGGTTCTCCCTTTTTACCTTGTAAAAACTAGCACCGACGGGATTCAAACTTTGGATCTACTGGTGCTTAAACACCTTACGTGCCTTCCTCTTGCCACTAGGCCACAAGCACCTACGGTGATAGGTAAGGAACCTCCCTTACCTTTGTTCCCTCTTCTCTTCACTGGTTTTCGAACGAATACGACACTTCTGCTTCCTTAGCTCTTCGAATGGATTATCTTCATCGAGGACTTAGGGAAAATAAAAAGTTTAGTGGCATATTTATATATGCCCACCTTTTTGTTTTGACTTTCGCTATGACTTAATATTATTTGCCTCCTCCTTTTTGACGTTGGCAATAATAAAATATTAATTTTAATTTTAATTTTAAATTTAAATTTTAAATGATTAAAATTTAAACTTAAATATTTAAAATTAATTATCTCCTTCACCGGGGCACCTTTTTCTTGAAATGAAAAGCCAACCTGGGTTTTAAGAAAAACCCATTTCAAATCTGCCATCCATGGTTTTAAATAAAACCTTTTATTTTGCCTGCCTTGGTTTTCACAAAAACCCTATAAATAGCCATTCTTTCCAAAATATCATAAATGCTTATTTATGAAATATTTTGGCCACCAAAACTCAATGTGATCCATGTGACATCAATGAAAACATAAAATGCCTCAAATTACCTCAAATTTCCAACAATCTCCCCCTTTGTCATTGATGGCAACACCTCTAATGCAAATCACCACAATCACTGCAAAAATCAACTATGAGAATCAAAGTTGCTCCCCCTGATTCAATACTCTCTATGGAGGCTGCTCCCCCTAACTCAATATTCTCTTTGGAGGCTTCTCCCCCTAACTCAATGCTCTCCCCTTACTCAAATATCTCCCCATTTGACATCAATGGCAAAAGGGACACCTATGGGGCTAAAATATATGTCTCTTAAGCTTAGCTCCTCACCCCCTTCTCTCTTGAGGTGATTAATTTTGGGGTGGGAGTACTTTTACTCCCATATTACATTGATTCTTTCCTCTATCAACTTCCTTCCATGTTTTTTTGATATCCTTCTCTTGATGAATTACTTGATCTTCTTGTCTAGAACCTGTTTGACCTTCTTGCCTTGAACTTGTTTGACCTTCTTTCCTTGAACCTATTTGGAATTGAGTCCTACATCATTTTGCAATATGCCCAAAGTTATTGCAATTGAAACACTTGATATTGTAGCCTTTGGATGGTTCCCATGTCTTGAATTCATTCTTAAAATAATCTCCATATCCATTCCTTTCCTGAACCCTATATTGTGAAGCTCTGTTTTCATGACCATTATCACTTTTGAATTGTGTAGCTCTAAAACCAAAACCATGTTGCTCATTTTATTTGCACTGAAAAACTTTATGACCAATCCTGTTACATGAGAAGCAATGTCCCTGAAAACCATACCTTCTTCCTTTGAAGTTTCTTCTAGCAAAATCAAACTTCTTTGATCCATAGACCCTGTAGTGTATAGCCCTGTGTCCAAATCCATTACAAGAAAAAAAATATCCTTGAAAAGCCCTTTGTTCATGCCCTGGTTCTTCATACCTTTCTTGACCATTATCCTTATGATCATTTTCAACTTGTGCATTGCATCCTTGAACCTTATTTGTAGTATCTAAAACTTCTTCCTTAGTTTCTTCCTTGCTTTTCTCTTCAAGAATTTTTTTTTCCTTTTGAACTTGATTCACCTATCTCAAAAAAAGAACCAAACTAAATATTTGGAGCCATAGGAATTTTGGAACTTTCATCACAAATATTAGGTGATTCCTTGCTTTCATATTTTAAAACTTCCTTTCCTTTTCAGTGTGATTCCCTAAACCTGAAACATGAGACCTTTGGTGCTTTTGAATATTTCTCTTCCTTATATTTTTTTGAAGCCTTGAATGCAATCTCTTTTATTGGAACCTGATGTTTACTTACCCTCATATCATAAGCTATGAGAGTACCTTGTAATTCTTCCATTGTTAGCTTGTTGATATCCATTATCTCTTCTATTGCTGAAACCTTAGAATCATATTTCATGGGAAGTGATCTCAAAACCTTTTGAGTAACTTTTGATTCTTTCATCTCAAAACCTAGGCCTCTCATGGTGTTAGTGATTTCATCAACTCAAAGTAAAAACTTTGCAATATCTTCAGAATCTTCCATTTTCAATTCCTCAAATATTTTTCTATGAGTTTGTAGTTTTTCCAACTTTACCTTGGAATATCCTTCATAAGTATTCTGCAACTTGGTCCACATTTCATTATCTGAAGTACATACCATGACTTTTGCAAAATATATTTCATGAAGCCCACTCAAAATACAATTCATTGCTCTTGCATTGATCTCAACCAATTTCTTGATAGTCTTATCTACCTCGGGATCACCTTCAAGCCTATACTATTTTTCAACCATTTTCCATACCCCATATCCTTGTGATATCAAGTAGTTCTTCATCCTCATGCTCTAGAAAGCATAATTGTTACCATCAAATAATGGAGCCTTATTTATATATGATCCATTCTATGAAGCCATATATGTTCTTATAGAATCTACCCTCAAGTTGTTAGCCTTTCCGAAGGATCCCGCTCTGATACCAATTGAAGAACACAAGATTATACTGAGAGGGGGGTGAACAGTATAAGACCACTTTTTACTTTCTTTCCAAATCAATATCAATTAATGTCCTTAATTGTAATAACCAAATATAGTAGTGTGCATTAATAACTCAGATAATAATAGTAAGCAAGAGCACAAGTCACCACACACAATTAAGACACAAGATTTAATGTGGTTCCCCCAATGTGGGGTACCCCACAAGCTGATATCCTTATAATATTTCACACAAAAATATCCAATACAATGATTTATTTAATCTACTCAAATCTAGGCAATAAAAAGTTCACACAGAACTTGTTTGAATATGAATAACAAGCTCACACAGAACTTGTCCAAAGCTAAATAATAAGATCATACAGAACTTGTCCAAAGCTAACTAACAAGCTCACACATAACTTTTCCAAATATGAAAATAAAGCTCACATAGAACTTGTCCAAATCTGAATAACAAGCTCACACAGAACTTGTCCAAAACTTCTCTAGCAAGCTCACCAAGAACTTGCCCAAAATTGCTCCAACAAGCTCACTAAGAACTTTTCCAAATCTGATCTAGCAAGCTCACCAAGAACTTACCCAAAACTATCCCAAATCTATCCACAAATTTATCCCAAAACTGTCCACAAAGATTTTTCAAATCTATCCACAAATGCCTTCTCAAAGGCTCAATAAATCATGATCAAGTAGCACTCAAATCTCATCCACAAATCTATCAAGGCAAAGCTCAAAGATGAACTCAATAATGAATAGCAATGTACTCTTCAATGGATGACAAAAATGATCCACAATGATCTCAACTCAACTCAACTCAAATCAAATCATAGAAGCATAAAGATAAATGTTAGAGACTCAATATGTTCTAGGATCAATATCAACTCAACACAAATCAAATCATATAAGCATAAAGAGAATTGTTAGAGACTCAATATGTTCTAATCTCAATCTCAACTCAACTCAAATCAGAATAATGGAATAGTTTGTTTCATAGGACTTGAACAATCACTTCACACATCACTTGACTAGGCTTATTCAACTCAACTCAACCCAAGTCTTATAGAACCATAAATAGAATTTTTAGAGACTCAATATGTTCTAAACTCAATCTCAACTAATCACCAAGAGGGAAAATTCTTCCTCACACAACCCTGGTCCAAGTATGTATCAACCAACTCAAATGTTTCCAACAATGCTCAATTACAAATCTCACATAACAATGATACTCATGTTCTTTTCTAACTCAAGTTATTTCATAACCAATGGGCTTCAACAACTATGCTTATAAAACAAGGTTTAAACACAACTCTCAATTCAAAAAATATTGAAGCATTCAATCAACCACTTTTGAAAAGGAAACCACAAATAATCATTTTCCCTCCAATGATATTTCATAAATCAACCACCATAGGCAATCAATAGGAGAATGTGCCTATACCTTTTATGAAGATGAAGAAACCCCTTTGTAAAATCTGCCACACTCAACACACTTTGAAAAAAATAAAACAACCTTCACTTGAACCATTTTATAAAAATAAAAATATCTCTTTATGTACACCTTATTTCTCCTTCTAAACAAAATAATCAAATAGCCCTCAAAATAAGCTTTCCAATGATATATAATATGATATAATTCTAAAAGAAAAATCACCAAAAATATTTTCTTTTCATAACATGCACCACAAACCTTATATCTCCTAGGGCAACCTTAGAAAAATAAAATATTTGGAAAAATTAATAACTTGCCTTTAACCTCACTGGTATTCGATCCCCTATCGCTGCCCCTGCACCACTCATACCATGGTGCCAACAACTACATGAGCCAACCACTCACATAGAAACCAAGAGCGCAAGATCTCCTTCTTGCTTCCTCTAAACTTGCCCTCAAAACCCACGTGCACAAAAGTTCTTCCTTTTTACCTTGCAAAAACTAGCGCCGACGGGATTCGAACTTCGGATCTGTTGGCGCTTAAACACCTTACGTGCATTCATATTTCCACTAGGCCACAAGCACCTACGGTGATAGGTAAGGAACCTCCCTTACCTTTGTTCCCTCTTCTCTTCGCTGGTTTTCGAATGAATACGACACTTTTGCTTCCTTAGCGCTTTGAATGGATTATCTTCATCGAGGACTTAGGGAAAATAAAAAGTTTAGTGGCATATTTATATATGCCCACATTTTTCTTTTGACATCCGCTATGACTTAATATTATTTGCCTCCTCATTTTTTACGTCGAAAATAATAAAATATTAATTTTGATTTTAATTTTAAATGATTAAAATTTAAACTTAAATATTTAAAATAAACTATCTCCTTCATCGGGGCACCTTTTTTGAGGAAACAAAAAGCAAACATGGGTTTTAAGAAAAACCCATTTCAAATCTGCCATCCATGGTTTTAAATAAAACCTTTTATTTTGCATGCCTTGGTTTTCACAAAAACCCTGTAAATAACCATTCTTTCCAAAATATCATAAATGCTTATTTATGAAATATTTTGGCCACCAAAATTCAATGTGATCCATGTGACATCAACGATCCATGTGACATCAATGACAACATAAAATACCTCAAATTACCTCAAATTTCCAACAGGAATTTCTTATGGCAATAGAAATAAAAGTAGTATGGAGGCTATCCCTTACGCTTTAGGGTTTCAAAAGTAGGATAACAAGGAAATGAGGGGTGGATAAAATACAAAGCAATTTAGGTTTTTAGGATAGCATAAGAAGGTAATTGCTATGGAGAAGCAACCTTCCACTTTAGGGTTTCTAGGACAACATAAAGAAGAAAGTGCTTTTGAGAATATTCATTATGAGCAATGTGAAAAGATTGATAAAGATGAAAATGTTGATGGAAATGAAAAATAGAGAAGAAGATCCAAGAAGCAAAAACAAAGAGAAAAACAAACTCAAAGATATAGATATTGGAAAACAAAAGCACATATCACAAGTGTTAACAAGAAGTGAGGTTATATCCACAAATAAAAAGTGATGATAAAAATGATACCCTAAAAATTAAGGGCATGAATAAGACCCATACCAAAAGAGTATTAGGGAAGTGATAGGTTATAGACAATATATTTATAGATAATAGAAAAGAGCATTAGGGAAGTGATAGGTTATATAAAACATATTTATAGATAATAGAAAACAGGTAGCAAATGTTTTAGCAATTAGAATAGTTGATCTTCATCTTGTCAAAATTCAAATTTTATAAGGTAATTATATGAGCGAGATTTTTAATAAAAATGATATGGAGTTGATTGTGGAAAAATAATAGTTTAAAGAAAATATCTTTAATAAAATGGTAAGTTGAATATAATTTAATTAAACTCTTAACAATGTAACAAGAATAATGTAATGTTTTATTATTTTAATAAAAATAACTCCAATAAAAATCAAACATTATTTATTAAAAAAAATATATATTTAAATTAAACTAAAAATAAAACATACAAAAATTTATATTTTGTAGTAAAATTTTCTATAATTTAATATTGTGAAACTACTGATTATAACATAATATGGATTTTCTAATATTGATAATAAATGATAGTGGATGTGTGTTTGTATATGAATAGTCTACATGATAGGGTAAGCCTACAGCCTAATTTGGCAAGTTTGGTAGGCAAATTATTGGGGGCTCCGTGATGAAAATGTTATGTAAATATCATTTGACTTGTACTTTTAAGCTCATGGTAATTCTACTTTGAAGCTTATGGTGTAAATTAATCGATAATTGATTGGTAATCGATTTTAAAAGGGTGGCCCTGAAGTTTGTATTTTGTTTCATGCACAAGCCAGGATTGAAAACCTTGCTTTAAAGAAGAAGGTAGAATTATGGTAAATAAAATTCTACTAGAGCTAAATAAATAAATAAAAATTTAATCTTAAAAGAAGATTATTTTGAAACAAATGATACTACCTTGACCCTTTCTACCACTAGTTGCATATAAAGCACAAAGGACGAAAATACTTTATTTAAAGCAACCAAACTTAGATTTATATAGTATATTCATTCTTAAGTATATCCTACCAGCATTTAACCCATTCCACGCACTCATAACATAGTCAAACCCTAATAAAATGCTTTGCCTTGAAATAAAATAAAAATACATGAGTGTGATTTAAAAAGCTAATTTGGGCGAAATCAAACAACGACCGACACTCAAATTGAAAGATTATCCAGAGTTGCTTTTTTTAAAAGGAGCTTTTGGGAAGCGGGAAAAAGAGTTTATTAAACTTACTCTTAAAATAAAGAATAATATCATTATTCTCAATCCAATCCCAATCCAGATATCAAATATTTTGGTCTTGCATCACTCATACCATTAGCTGTAGGAGATGGGTCAGAGCGGGCTCAGTGGGTGTGTGCTAGAGAATGACATGAAAAAACTATTGGCACTGTTTTCTACCAATGCATTCAATGATTTCATCAAGTAAATTTAATCACATTATTTGAGGCAGCATAAAACTATATTTTAGAGAGTAAATTTCATCCAAGATAACTATATTGTTGTTAATACAAACAAAATGATCACACTATAATTCCAACTTGTCTCACGTAGAGCACTATTTTAATATCATTTAACAGAAATCAGTTCAGCCACATATATCTTTTTACTATGCTAATATTGATCGAAATAACCCTTCAAAAGTGTGGTTCTTACCAGTCTTTATGAAGAACAAGAATCCTAACATAAAGTAGAGGGAACTTAGATAGAAACTAACTGGACCCATGAGATCCTATGAGAGATCCCAGAAGGTCAGTCAGATTAAGAGAGTCGTCTGTATTGCCACCATAGCGAGATCCATTCTAAATTCAAGTGTTACCCGCTTATTAATGATCTTGTGAATTTCATTAAACTCATTTTCCAACAGCTGAAGCTCTAATTCTTGCACCTTTGAATCATACCATGTCTGCAACATCTGCATACACCAGTGCAAAATTAGATTTGACAGGTTTTTCAAAGCGAGTTCAAATCTATAATATCTAAAAATCAAACGCCTTACCATTTGAGGCTTTGTAAGAGCTAGATTTCGTACAAAAAAAACCTCCCCACAGGCTTCCAAAACTTTTATAACTCCATCGCCATCTTTCGGAGAAGAGTTATCCTCGACGCTTGTGCAAATGTGCTGTAATCGTTCCACCGTAATTACCCGCTCCAACATCTCCTACAATTTATGTCTGACCATTTTTAACCAGATCACTCCCAAGAATTTATCAAGATGATCCATGGTCAAATGCTTCAGTTCCTCCTTAGGTACATCTTTGTTGAGCCTTTCCCTTAAACTCTCTATGTTTACTATGCTGGAAGGAGTCGATGCTGGTATCTCATTCAGCCATCTACGTGAACTTAGCCAGGATACAAATTTGGACCTAGACCTCTGGGCCAACACTTTGGATATGCTAGCCACCATATTCAGTGCTCAATGAGGTGATCAATAAGGTGCTCAGTGAACATGTATTCGTTATCTTTATATAAGCATTACATGAAGGTGTTAAATGCTGCAATTCCTATCAAATACCAAATATATTAAACCAATGTCGACGGGATTCAAACTTTGGATCTACTGGCGCTTAAACACCTTACGTGCTTTCATCTTGCCACTAGGCCACAAGCCCCTACGGTGATAGGTAAGGAACCTCCCTTACCTTTGTTCCCTCTTATCTTCGTTGGTTTTCGAATGAATACGACACTTCTACTTCCTTAGCGCTTCGAATGAATTATGTTCATCGAGGACTTAGGGAAAATAAAAAGTTTAGTGGCATAATTATATTTTCCCAACTTTTTATTTTGATGTCGGCTATGACTTAATATTATTTGTCTCCTTTTTTACGTCGGCAATAATAAAATATTAATTTTAATTTTAATTTTAAATGATTAAAATTTAAACTTAAATATTTAAAATTAATTATCTCCTTCACCGGGGCACCTTTTTTGATGAAACGAAAAGCCAACATGGGTTTTAAGAAAAACTCATTTCAAATCTGCCATCCATAGTTTTAAACAAAACCTTTTATTTTTCCTACCTTGGTTTTCACAAAAACCCTATAAATAGCCATGCTTTCCAAAATATCATAAATGCTTATTTATGAAATATTTTGGCCACCAAAATTCAATGTGATCCATGTGACATCAATGATCTATGTGACATCAATGACAACATAAAATACCTCAAATTTCCAATAGGAATTTCTTATGGCAATAGAAATAAAAGTAGTGTGGAGGCTATCCATTATGCTTTAGGGTTTTAAAAGTAGGATAACAAGGAAATGAGGGGTGGATAAAATACAAAGCAATTTAGGTTTTTATGATAGCATAAGAAGGTAATTGCTATGGAGAAGCAACCTTCCATTTTAGGGTTTCTAGGACAACATAAATAAGAAAGTTATTTTGAGAATATTCATTATGAGCAATGTGAAAATATTGAAGAGATTGATAAAGATGAAAATTTTGATGGAAATGAAAAATAGAGAAGAAGATCCAAGAAGCAAAAACAAAGAGAAAAACAAACTCAAAGATATAGATATTGGAAAACAAAAGCAGTGTTAACAAGAAGTGAGGTTAAATCCACAAATAAAAAGTGATGATAAAAATGATACCATAAAAATTAAGGGCATGAATAAGACCCGTACCAAAATAGTATTAGGGAAGTGATAGGTTATAGACAATATATTTATAGATAATAGAAAAGAGCATTAGAGAAGTGATAGGTTATAGACAACATATTTGTAGATAATAGAAAACAGGTAGCAAATATTTTAGCAATTAGAATAGTTGATCTTCATCTTGTCAAAATTCAAATTTTATAAGGTAATTATATGAGAGAGATTTTTAATAAAAATGATATGAAGGAGTTGATTGTGGAAAAATAACAGATGACATATTTTTGATAAAAATGCAAATAGAAAATATCTTTAATAAAATGGTAAGTTGAATATAATTTAATTAAACTCTTAACAATGTAACAAGAATAATGTAATGTTTTATTATTTTCATAAAAATAATTCCAATAAAAATCAAACATTATTTATTAAAAAATATATATATTTAAATTAAACTAAATATAAAACATACAAAAATTTATATTTTGTAGTAAAATTTTCTATAATTTAGTATTGTGAAACTACTGATTATAACATAATATGGATTTTCCAATATTGATAATAATGATAAATTTTTTGATATTGATAATAATGATAGTGGATGTGTGTTTGTATATGAATAGTCTACGTGATAGGGTAAGCCTACAACCTAATTTGGCAAGTTTGGTAGGCAATTTATTGGGTGCTCCGTGATAAAACTGTTATGTAAATCTCATTTGAATTGTACTTTTAAGCTCATTGTAATTCTACTTTGAAGCTTATGGTGTAAATTAATCGATAATTGATTGGTAATCGATTTTAAAAGGGTGGCCCTGAAGTTTGTCTTTTGTTTCATGCACAAGCCAAGATTGAAAACCTTGCTTTAAAGAAGAACGTAGAATTACGGTAAATAAAAGTCTACTAGAGCTAAATAAATAAATAAAACTTTAAGCTTAAAAGAAGATTATTTTAAAACAAATGGTACTATCTCGACCCTTTCTACAGCTACTTGCATATAAAGCACAAGACGAAAATACTTTATTTAAAGCAACCAAACTTAGATTTATAAAGTATATTCATTCTCAAGTATATCCTACCAGCATTTAACCCATTCCACGCACTCATAACATAGTCAAATCGTAATAAAATGATTTGCCTTGAACTAAAATAAAAATACACGAGTGTCATTTAAAAATCTAATTTGGGCAAAATCAAACAACGACCGACACTCAAATTGAAAGATTATCTAGAGTTGCTTTTTTTAAAAGGAGTTTTTGGAAAGCGGGAAAAAGAGTTTATTAAAATTACTCTTAAAATGAAATAATAATATCATTATTCTCATCCCAATCCCAATATAGATATCAAATATTTTGGTCTTGCACCACTCGTACGATTAGCTATAGGAGATGGGTTAGAGTGGGCTTAGTGGGTGTGTGCTAGTGAATGACATGAAAAAACTATTAGCACTATTTTCTACCAATGCATTCAATGATTTCACAGAGTAAATTTCATCACATTATTTGAGGCAGCATAAAACTATATTTCAGAGAGTAAATTTCATCCAAGATAACTATATTGTTGTTAATACAAACAAAATGATCACACTATAATTCCAACTTGTCTCACGTAGAGCACTATTTTAATATTATTTAATAAAAATCAGTTCAGCCACATATATCTTTTTACTATGCTAATCTTGATCGAAATAACCCTTCAAAAGTGTGGTTCTTACCAGTATTTATGAAGAACAAGAATCCTAACATAAAGTAGAGGGAACTTAGATAGAAACTGACTGGACCCATGAGATCCTACGAGAGATCCCACAAGGTCAGTCGGATTAAGAGAGCCGTCTGTATTGCCACCATAGCGAGCCCCATTCTAAATTCAAGTGTTACCCACTTATTGATGATCTTGAGAATTTCATTAAACTCATTTTCCAACAGCTGAAGCTCTGCTTCTTGCACCTTTGAATCGTACCATGTCTGCAACATCTGCATACACCAGTGCAAAATTAGATTCGACAGGTTTTTCAAAGCGAGTTCAAATCTATAATATCTAAAAATCAAATGCCTTACCATTTGAGGCTTTGTAAGAGCCATATTTTGTACAACAAAAACCTACCCATAGGCTTCCAAAACTTTTATAATTCCATCGTCATATTTCGAAGAAGAGTTCTCCTCGGCACTTGTGCAAATGTGTTGTAATCGTTCCACCGTAATTACCCGCTCCAACATCTCTTGCAATTTTTGTCTGACCATTTTTAACTGCATCACTCCCAAGACTTTATCAAGATGATCCTTGGTTAAATGTTTTAGTTCCTCCTCAGGTATATCTTTGCTGAGCCTTTCCCTTAAATTCTCTATGTTTACTATGCTAGGAGTCGATGCTGGTATCTCATTCAGCCATCTACACGGACTTAGCCAGGACACAAAGTTGGACCTAGACCTCCGGGCCAACACTTTGGATATGCTAGCCACCATATTCAGTGCTCAATGAGGTGATCAAGAAGGTGCTCAATGAACACGTATTCATTATCGTTATATAAGCATTACATGAAGGTGTTAAATTCTGTAATTCCTATCAAATACCAAATATCTTAAACCAGCACCGATGGGATTCAAACTTTGGATCTACTGGCGCTTAAACACCATACGTGCCTTCATCTTGCCACTAAGCCACAAGCACCTACGGTGATAGGTAAGAAACCTCCCTTACCTTTGTTCCCTCTTCTCTTCGCTGGTTTTCGAATGAATACGACACTTCTACTTCCTTAGCGCTTCGAATGAATTATCTTCATCGAGGCCTTAGGGAAAATAAAAAGTTTAGTGGCATATTTATATATGCCCACATTTTTATTTTGATGTCGGATATGACTTAATATTATTTGCCTCCTCATTTTTTACATCGGCAATAATAAAATATTAATTTTAATTTTAATTTTAAATGATTAAAATTTAAACTTAAATATTTAAAATTAATTATCTCCTTCACCGGGGCAAATTTTTTGACGAAACGAAAATCCAACATGGGTTTTAAGAAAAACGCATTTCAAATCTGCCATCCATAGTTTTAAATAAAACCTTTTATTTTTCCTACCTTGGTTTTCACAAAAACCTTGTAAATAGCCATGCTTTCCAAAATATCATAAATGCTTATTTATGAAATATTTTGGCCACCAAAATTCAATGTGATCCATGTGACATCAATGACAACATAAACTACCTCAAACTACCTCAAATTTCCAACAGGAATTTCTTATGGCAATAGAAATAAAAGTAGTATGGAGGCTATCCCTTACGCTTTAGGGTTTCAAAAGTAGGATAACAAGGAAATGAGGGGTGGATAAAATACAAAGCAATTTAGGTTTTTATGATAGCATAAGAAGGTAATTGCTATGGAGAAGCAACCTTCCACTTTAGGGTTTCTAGGACAACATAAATAAGAAAGTGCTTTTGAGAATATTCATTATGAGCAATGTGAAAAAATTGAAGAGATTGATAAAGATGAAAATTTTGATGGAAATGAAAAATAGAGAAGAAGATCCAAGAAGCAAAAACAAAGAGAAAAACAAACTCAAAGATATAGATATTGGAAAACAAAAGCAGTGTTAACAAGAAGTGAGGTTAAATCCACAAATAAAAAGTGATGATAAAAATGATACCCTAAAAATTAAGGGCATGAATAAGACCCATACCAAAAGAGTATTAGGGAAGTGATAGGTTATAGACAATATATTTATAGATAATAGAAAAGAGCATTAGAGAAGTGATAGGTTATAGACAACATATTTATAGATAATAGAAAACAGGTAGCAAATGTTTTAGCAATTAGAATAGTTGATCTTCATCTTGTCAAAATTCAAATTTTATAAGGTAATTATATGAGCGAGATTTTTAATAAAAATGATATGAAGGAGTTGATTGTGGAAAAATAACAGATGACAAATATTTTTGATAAAAATGCAAATAGAAAATATCTTTAATAAAATGGTAAGTTGAATATAATTTAATTAAACTCTTAACAATGTAACAAGAATAATGTAATGTTTTATTATTTTAATAAAAATAACTCCAATAAAAATCAAACATTATTTATTAAAAAAAATATATATTTAACTTAAACTAAATATAAAACATACAAAAATTTATATTTTGTAGTAAAATTTTCTATAATTAAGTATTGTGAAACTACTGATTATAACATAATATGGATTTTCCAATATTGATAATAATGATAAATTTTTCGATATTGATAATAATGATAGTGGATGTGTGTTTGTATATGAATAGTCTACATGATAGGGTAAGCCTACAACCTAATTTGGCAAGTTTGGTAGGCAATTTATTGGGTGCTCCGTGATGAAACTGTTATGTAAATCTCATTTGACTTGTACTTTTAAGCTCATGGTAATTCTACTTTGAAGCTTATGGTGTAAATTAATTGATAATTGATTGGTAATCGATTTTAAAAGGGTGGCCTCAAATTTTGTCTTTTGTTTCATGCACAAGCCAGGATTGAAAACCTTGCTTTAAAGAAGAAGGTGGAATTACGGTAAATAAAAGTCTACTAGAGCTAAATAAATAAATAAAACTTTAAGCTTAAAAGAAGATTATTTTAAAACAAATGGTACTATCTCGACCCTTTCTACCACTACTTGCATATAAAGCACAAAGGATGAAAATAATTTATTTAAAGCAACCAAACTTAGATTTATATATTATATTCATTCTTAAGTATATCCTACCAGCATTTAACCCATTCCACGCACTCATAACATAGTCAAACCCTAATAAAATGCTTTACCTTGAACTAAAATAAAAATACACGAGTGTGATTTAAAAATATAATTTGGGCGAAATCAAACAACAGTTGGCACTCAAATTAAAAGATTATCCAGAGTTGCTTTTTTTAAAAGGAGTTTCTGGGAAGCGAGAAAAAGAGTTTATTAAATTTACTCTTAAAATGAAAGAATAATATCATTATTCTCATCCCAATCCCAATCCAGATATCAAATATTTTGGTCTTGCACCACTCGTACCATTAGCTGTAGGAGATGGGTCAGAGCAGGCTCAGTGGGTGTGTGCTAGTGAATGACATGAAAAAACTATTAGCATTGTTTTCTACCAATGCATTCAATGATTTCACAGAGTAAATTTTTTTTGGTAAATAAAAGTCTTCATTAATTATCGAGTTTTGTAGGTTAACCCAAAACCTATTACAATATCTAGCCTTCTACTGAGATTGTAGATCCTAGTCATCCTTGAAACTTTCTTACTAGAAATTGTGTTGAATCCCCTACAACACCTTACTAACAAAGCACACCCATACCTAAACATAATTGTAAACATTACTTACATTGATAAGAATTGAAGTTTGGAACTTTGCACTTGTGAAACCTATTGCTTGCCCATTTCCTATTCTCTATCAAAATCTTCCAAGGCTTACACCATGTTACCTTCATTTCCAATTTGGTATGATTTAGAGGGAAAACCCATAGTTATTACCAACTCCATGGGGAAAGAACACCCATTCATATTTCTCCTTAATGGGTAGGTTTCTTTTCATGACTAATAATGTTTTCCACTTCACGTGGCACACCTTGTGTCCATGTCACCAAACTACCAACATCAACACCTATGTTGGCTAATTTTTTAGCTAACCTGTTGGCCTCACGGTACACGTGACAAGCCCTCCTATTCTTTCTTTCCGCAAAAAGGATCCTCACCTCATGGATGACTCCCTCGATTCTCCATGGAGGTTTTTTGCCATTGGTTAACAGGTTGATGATGTTCATAGAATCACCTTCAATCATCAAGTTACCTTGAGTTGCTTGGGCTACTTGCAACCCTCTCCAAAGGGCTCTAGCTTTTGCTTTGTTATTAGTTCTTATTCCCAATGGTTCAGTGAAGGCCTTTACTATATTTCCTTGATGATCCCTGATTATTCTTCCAGCTCCAGCTCTTCCTAGGTTCTCCTTGGCTCCAGCATCAAAATTTATTTTAAACCAACCTTGTGGGGGTGGCTCCCAAGAAATCCCACTTTTGGGATTGGGCAAAGGAATGGAAGGTTTGTCCTCAATACCTAAGGCCCGAGCTAATTGTTTTTCTTGGGGAATAATTGAGTGGTTCTCATCCACTAAGGTGCTAAGGTTTTCTTTCGCAAAGACAATAATCTTGTTGAGGATGGTTTTTGGGTTGTGAATGGTATCCTTAAAGGCTCTATGGTTCCTTTCTAGAAAAATCTGCCAGAGAAAATGATGCCAATAAATTTTCCATAGGTACTTAAGTTTTAGGCTAACAAATGGTTGAGGCCATTGATGGAACACTTCGGATATAAGAGTAGGCTTAACCCATGAGATCCTAAAGGCTTGGAAAAGTTCATCTAGGATGGACTCCGCTATCGGACACTCCAGAAACAAGTGTTGGGTAGTCTCCCATCCTACCTTGCACATGTAGCAACGGTTAGAAATAACCATACCTTTGGATAACATATTGTCCATAGTGAGGATTTTTCCTTGAATCACCAGCCATGAAAAAAATGATATTTTAGGAATTAAGCCTTTTATCCAAACCAAACTCGGTTGAAATTGTTGACCTTCCATATTGAGAAGCAAATTATAGGTAGACTTAACTGTGAAGTCACCACTTTCAGTCTCAACCCAAACAATGTGATCTTCATCCTCTCTAGAAGGAATAATTTTCTGAATTAAAATGTTATAAAGCTCTTTAGACTTCGCTTCAAAATGTTGTACTCTGATGTGTTTCCACCTGTTGATATTTATATCCTCCCACGTATAATTTGCAATATTCTTCCCAATATGCTGCTCCATATGCTCTTGAATCCTAGCCAAATGAGGATTCTGGGATAACTCCTCAGCTCTCACCCATCGATCCTTCCAAAAAATCTATTGTTTGCCCATTTCCTAGAATCCATCTAAGACCTTTCTTGACAAGATCCTTGCTCATGAGGATTGCCTTCCAAAAAGTAGACCCCCTACTTACTAAGTTTTCATTAATGAAGTTCACACCTTGGAGGTATTTCCTCCTAACTATGGTAGTCCATTCATTATCGACCTTAGTCAATAACCGCCATGCTTGTTTGGCTAACAAAGCTGTATTGAGATGAGCAACTCTCCTCAATCCTAACCCCCCATCAAATTTAGGTTTGCAAACCTTGTTCCAACCTACTAAATGGATCCTTTTATTATCCTCAGTCCCTAACCAGAGAATTTTTTTTTGAAGCTACTCAATTTTGTGATACACCTTGCTAGGAGCTCTGAATACTGATAGCAAGTAAACGGGTATACTTTGAAGTGAAGTCATAGTTAAAATTGCTTTGCTTTCTTGAGATAACAGATGTCCTTTCCAACCTGCTAAATTTTTTTGGATCCTCTCCAGAACTATGTTCCACATTGATCATTTAGGTTTCCCTGTAAATAGGGGAAGACCTAAATAGGTGGTGGGAAGGGATGCAATCTGACATTCCATGATCCTTGCTATGTTGTTTTGCCTAGGAATAAGGGTATTGATGAAATAAAGTTTGCTCTTATCAAAATTCACTTTCTGTCCAATCGCTTCTTCATACAGTCTAAGAATATTTTTAATCCTTCTTGCCTCAACCACAGAAGCCAAATTTAGTGGCAATGTATCATCAACAAATTACTGATGTGTCATCGGGGTAGTTAGCGATGTGGCCTTGATACCTGATATGAGTCCAGCTACTGCTGCTACCATAATAGTTCTTCCCAAGGCCTTAGCTACAATGATGAACAACATAGTACTTATGGGATCTCCTTGTCTTAGACCACATTTGCTTTAAAAAAAACTTGCAGTAGACCCATTAACCAAAACTAAAAAACAAGGCTTAGAAATACACTCTCTTATTAACTTGACCCATTTCATGTTGAATCCAAATTTTAATAAAACTGCCTCTAGGAATTCCCAATTTATCCTTTCATAAGCTTTGTTCATGTCTAACTTTAAATCCATGACTACTTTTTTGGCCTGAGAGATTGTATGAAGAGCCTCATGAATAGTAATGACTCCATCTAAGATTGATATTCCTTGTACATAACTTCCTTGACTTGGATCAATGATAACCGGTAGAACTTTCTTCAAACGGTTGGCTAAAACTTTGGACAAAATTTTATAGGATATATTACACAGGCTAATCGGCCTAAAGTCAGCCATAGTCTTGGGGTTGGGGCCTTTAGGGATCAAAGCAATGAAATTTGAATTGAAACCCCTTGGAATATGATTTGAACTTTGGAACTCCTTGATTGCAGCAATAACTTCTGCTCCAACAATATCCCAACAAACTTGGAAAAACCACGATGAAAACCCATCCGACCTAGGAGCTTTGTTAGGATCCATGTTAAACAAAGCCTCATTGATCTCTTCATCTAAAAAACTTGCTGTAAGAGACTCATTAATTATTTCATCAATGATTTGTGGAATGAATTGAAGGAGAGAGTCCTTTGCTTGGGCATTACAGGCCCGTTCTTCACCCAATAATGAACTAAAAAAATTAACAACCTCGTCCCTGATCTCCTGAATGTTTTGAGTTGAGGATCCATCCACCTTAATTAAATTTCTAATATTATTGTTGATTCTATTGCTCAATGTGGTAACATGGAAATTTTTTGAATTAGAGTCCCCTTCCTTTAGCCATAATTCCCTTGATTTCTACCTCCATTACATCTCTTCACAAGCTAAAATATTATAAAACTCACAAAGGGTTTCCTTCTCTTCAGTCCTTGTCACCTCATCATAGGTTCCATTTTGGATTTTGCTTTCTATTATTCTCAGTTTTTCCCCCACTTCTCTCTTATTCTCAAAAATATTTCCAAAGACTTATTTATTCCATATTCTAAGGTTTTTTTTTTTTGGTAATTAAGGATCAAATTCATTGCAAACGGGTTTTCAAGGTTGACCCAAAACCTTTTACAAGAATCAGCACAGAGCTGTTACGGATCAAAAAACCAATAGGGACAAACTGTCCTACGCTATTAGAACCCATCTGGATCCCCCTTCTGAAATAGCTTCATGCACCACAGCCAATAGCAAACAACTACCCTCACCTCTGTGATTTCATGACAAGTCACAAAAATGAGACATGTCACGAAATCGTGACAGAACTCAGCCTTAAGCTTCATTTTCTAGCATCACCATGATTTTGTGACAAGTCACGAAAATGCGACATGTCATGAAAATGCGACATGTCATGATTTCACGACATCAAACAACCACCTGCTTCCTTAGCCAACAACTCTACGATTTTGCGACAGGTCATGAAAATGTGACATGTCACGAAATCGTGACAACAAACTGCCTTCTGCTTCAACTTCATGCAACACCGTGATTTCACAAAAAGTCACGACAAAGCGACAAGTCATGAAAATGCGACATGTCACGATTTTACGACATCCAAATGTCTTCTACTTTGCCTACAAGCCCCTCTGTGAAATCATGATAGGTCACGAAAATGTGACATATCATGAATTCACGACATGTTTCTGCCTTCAGCTACAAATCCCAGCATCTTCGTGATTTTGCGACCAGTCACAAAAATGTAACATGTCGGGAAATTGCGACATCTTACAGCCTTCAGCTTCAAATTCATCATCTTCGTGATTTTGTGACAAGTCGTGAAAATGCGACATGTCATGATTTCGCTACATCTTTCAGTCTTCTACTTCGATGCCACCTCCACATCATGAAATCGTGACATTCTAGCTGGGCGCTCCCTTCTACTATTGTTGATCGTGAGACCGTGACAACTTTCCATACTTAACTTTTTCCAACATTGAGCACCATGAAACCATAACAGGTCGCAAAAATGCAACAAGTCGCGAAATCATGACAAATTCCCTCTAAGCTCTTCACTGCTTCTTTTGGGCATGATAATGCGACATGTCACGATATCATGACATTTTTTGATCAACACCTCTCTGGATCTACTTTGATCGCAATACGATGACACATCGCGAAATCACGACATTCTAGCTGGGCGCTCCCCTCTGCCTCTGTCGGTCGCAAAATCGTGACAACTTTCCATACTTAAAATTTTCCAACTTTGAGCATTGTGAAACTGTGACAGGTCACGAAAATGTGACAAGCCACGAAAACGTGACAATTTTCCTCTAAGATCTTCACTTCTTCTTTTGGGCGTGATACCGCGACATGTCGTGATATCGTGACATTTTTTGGTCAACACCTCTCCTGCTCTACTTTGACCACGATACGACGACATGTCGCGGTATCACGACAGTTTCCTTCTGTGCTCATCACTTCTTCTTTTGAGCACGATAATATGACAAGTCATGATATCATGATAATTCTCGGTCAAAACCTCTCCTGCTCTACTTTGACCATGATACGACGATGCATCATGATATCACGACAGTTTTGGTTTGAGGTCGCACTTATCTTTTTTTGTCGTGAAATCACGATAGGACTGCTTCGGGAGACAGAAAACTCCTCTTCCTTTTTCCAAACCCCACAGATGCATCAACATTGGTGATCATTTTGAATAATCTTGTCCACATCACTTGGAACCCCGAGTTCCCAAGTGACCAAACCATCAGCTTCCACCCCTAAATTGTCTAAGATATCAGTAGTTTTATTAGCTTCCCTAAACAC